>MUZC01001432.1:479399-541337 GCA_002072015.1 Radix auricularia
ATCATTTATAGTTACCATCATTTATAGTTACCATCATTTATAGTTACCATCATTTATAGTTACTATCATTTATAGTTACCATCAGTTATAGTTACCATCATTTATAGTTACCATCATTTATAGTTCACTATTCAATTTGAAAGTGTGCAATAAACATGATTGTTTTCCTGTATTTATGATGGTATATTTTAGATTTTATTAGAGTTTGACTGTCAAGCTTAGCTTGGTCATTAATAAATAATTTTCTAAATAACCCATTGCACATTGTTAAAAAATGATTCCTTTTAATCCGCAAATGTAAAGATATTGTTTTATAAAAAATAAATACGTTACATTGAAGCTTTGATTTCAGTGTTTGCTGAGAATAAAATAGGTATCTATGAGAGCAATGGAGCCGTTATTGTTATTGTTAGCGTGTTTGATTTTGCACTGAACATGTTTTAACTTTCCATCATTATTATGTACTTATAATATTGCACCCACTAATGTAACTCATTAAATCACTCTTTGGTTTTCATCTACAATCTTGAATATACTTGTTTAACATGTAAAAATTATTGATTTATTTAAAAACATTTCTGCTTGTATAGTCAATACCTTCAGACTAATGTTAGTGTGTCTGATGGGCTAGGTTATGTTTGTATAGTCAATACCTTCAGGCTAATGTTAGTGTGTCTGATGGGCTAGGTTATGTTTGTATAGTCAATACCTTCAGGCTAATGTTAGTGTGTCTGATGGGCTAGGTTATGTTTGTATAGTCAATACCTTCAGACTAATGTTAGTGTGTCTGATGGAGTAGGTTGTGTTTAGAGTAAGGTCTGATTGTCGCCAATAGCTGAAATGTTGCAAAAGACAGTGCTTCAAATATGGTGCCATAGCTTGTGTTTTTTAAAGATAGTATTATATACATTGGTATGCTTTGCTGGATGAAATCGTTGTTTTTACTCTGTTACTTCTGACGTTACAGATTTTTCAGAATCAACCAAAGAAGAGCTCTGAAATCTTTCTTTCATTTTTACCAGAAATTATGTACCTGTGATTTGTTGTGCATTACAATATGTTTTTCATGATGCAACTACATTCTGTTACATATAACCCACCTTATGTCATCTATAATTGATTTTAATTTTTAAAATGAGATATTGATTTAGAAAAAAGCAATAAAATCAAAGAAAAGTATGCAACACAATATATCATTTTGTTTCTTCCCCAAAACATCATTTTATTGTTCAATGAATTACTGTTTTGAATAAATATCATTTGGAAATTAAGATTGGAGTGTCCAGATGAGTTCTGCTCAAGGCCTACCATGCATTAAGCTAGATAAAAACTGGCTCTTCATTGGTAGCAGGTAAACTTTGACAACTTTTATTACTTTCCCATGTATGAAACCAAGAGGAAGATTGTTGTAATAGTACATCTATAAAAGGTCATACTCTAAATGATGTATGTCTTCATTGTTGTAATAGTACATCTATAAAAGGTCATACTCTAAATGATGTATGTATTCATTGTTGACTTCATCAGACTACTGGATAGGATCAGCAGATGCTTCATGGGTTTAAAAAAAGGTCCACATAATGTTAAATTCAAAGTATCAGGCTGCTGACCAGTGGTCATCAGACCTGCAATCACCAAACCATTTGTCCATTAGACCTGCAGTCACCAAACCAGTGGTCATTAGACCTGCAGTCACCAAACCAGTGGTCATCAGACCTGCGGTCACCAAACCAGTGGTCATTAGACCTGCAGTCACCAAACCAGTGGTCATTAGACCTGCAGTTACCAAACCAGTGGTCATCTGACCTGTGGTCACCAAACCAGTGGTCATTAGACGTGCAGTCACCAAAGCAGTGGTCATTAGACCTGCTATGACCAAACCAGTGGTCATTAGACCTACGGTCATTAAACCAGTTGTCATTAGACCTGCAGTCACCAAACCAGTGATCGTCAGACCTGCGGTCACCAAAATAGTGGTCATTATACCTGCGGTCACCAAACCAGTGGTCATTAGACCTGGGGTCACCAAACCAGTGGTAATCAGACCTGCTGTGACCAAACCAGTGGTCATTGGACCTACGGTCATTAAACCAGTGGTCATTAGACCTGCAGTCACCAAACCAGTGGTCATCAGACCTGCGGTCACCAAACTAGTGGTCATTAGACCTGCGGTCACCAAACCAGTGGTCATCAGACCTGCGGTCACCAAACCAGTGGTCATTAGACCTGCAGTCACCAAACCAGTGGTGATTAGACCTGCAGTCACCAAAACAGTGGTCATCTGACCTGTGGTCACCAAACCAGTGGTCATTAGACGTGAAGTCACCAAACCAGTGGTCATTAGACCTGCTGTGACCAAACCAGTGGTCATTAGACCTGTGGTCACCAAACTAATGGTCTTTAGACCTGTGGTCACCAAACTAGTGGTCATTAGACCTGCTGTGACCAAAAAGGTGGTCATTAGACGTGCCGTCACCAAACCAGTGGTAATTAGACCTGTGGTCACCAAACCAGTGGTTCTGAGACCTACAGTCATCAAACCAGTGGTCATTAGACCTGCTGTGACCAAACCAGTGGTCATTAGACCTACGGTCATTAAACCAGTGGTCATTAGACCTGCAGTCACCAAACCAGTGGTCGTCAGACCTGCGGTCACCAAAATAGTGGTCATTAGACCTGCGGTCACCAAACCAGTGGTCATTAGACCTGGGGTCACCAAGCCAGTGGTAATCAGACCTGCTGTGACCAAACCAGTGGTCATTGGACCTACGGTCATTAAACCAGTGGTCATTAGACCTGCAGTCACCAAACCAGTGGTCATCAGACCTGCGGTCACCAAACTAGTGGTCATTAGACCTGCGGTCACCAAACCAGTGGTCATTAGACCTCTGGTCACCAAACCAGTGATCATCAGACCTGAGGTGCCCAAACCAGTGGTCATTAGACCTGTGGTCACAAAACCAGTGGTCATCATACCTGCGGTCACCAAACTAGTGGTCATTAGACCTGTGGTCACCAAACCAGTGGTCATTAGACGTGCAGTCACCAAACCAGTGGTTGTGAGACCTGCTGTGACCAAACCAGTGGTCATTAGACCTGCGGTCATTAAACCAGTGTTCATTAGACCTGCAGTCACCAAACCAGTGGTCATCAGACCTGCGGTCACCAAACCAGTGGTCATCAGACCTGCGGTCACCAAACAAGTGGTCATTGGACCTGGGGTCACCAAACCAGTGGTCATCAGACCTGCGGTCACCAAACCAGTGGTTATTAGACATGCAGTCACTAAACCATTGGTCAATAGACCCGCGGTCACCAAACCAGTGGTCATTAGACATGTGGTCACCAAACGAATTGTCATTAGATTTGACTTTTTTGGGGGAACTGGGGTTTAAAGCTTTGTGACTTTATATTGGAGGGGGGTGTCTAACTTATTGTGACGAGGGGGAAGGAGAGGTGGAAAAATTGGCCAAAATCGCTCACAGAAAATAAAGCTTTTGGTTCATCCTGGTAAGCACGCACCTATGTCCAGGTATTCACGCACCTATGTCCAGGTATTCACGCACCTATGTCCAGGTATTCACGCATCACGCACCTATGTCCAGGTATTCACGCACCTATGTCCAGGTATTCACGCACCTATGTCCAGGTATTCACGCACCTATGTCCAGGTACTCACGCACCTATGTCCAGGTATACACGCATCTATGTCCTGGTAACAATCGAATAATTATAATTAGGGTAAGTGTATTGTAAGATGTACGACACAAAGTAGACATGAAGGGTGCTTAAATGTCGGACATTACGTGCACAACTCCTGCTGTCCACTTGCATCAGTAAATAGCCCGGTGGTATGTGTTCATAAAGGGGGTAAGGGATGTAACCATCGTACATAAACCCAAATCCAGCCAGGTCTTGGTTGATGAATGTGAGAAATATCGGGTAAAACTGACAGGTCCCCATTTTAATGATGTTGCGCCAGAAGTGTCTACCTCGCTAGGGTTGGTGTCACCCCCTAATGGTGTCTGAAGAAACCAGGAAAGCTAACACTTTATCATCATTTAAAACTCTAATAAGACTACAGGACTTAACACAAACCATGGATATACGTAGGACGCAATAATCTTCTGTAAAGAAGGAGCGTCTGTAATATATATGATGATAAGAAGAAGATTTATCTGTGCATATATTGCACTAGAGTCGTACTGTATTCCATCAAGTGTTAACACAACACTTATAGTAATTTGGTAGTAGTACTACTGAAGTTATATTTAAAGTGCTTATAAGATTGAAATTGTTAGATTTGTACAAGCCAGGTCGTCAACTTTAAATGCAGCTTTACTTCTAGTAGAGTCCTTAACCAAGTTCATTCGATTAATTTTTTATTTTTTGACAGAATTATTGTCATAGTAATCGACAAATGACGAGCCCGTGGAATCCATTCAATTATTATTCTTATTAAGTTTTTTTTATATATACTATTTACCATTTCTGCTGATTTTAAAAAGAAGTTTATATAATTAGTTTTTCTTGAAATTAAATTTCAATGAGATAAACATCAGGGAAGAAATAAAATGAACAATCGGGTCAGTGGTTCTAAAATCTAATGTCAGTGGTTCAATAATCTATTGTCAGCGGTTCCAAAATCTAATGTTAATTTTAGGTGATAAAGCTGTAGTGTAGTTTTAAGGGTCCAACAAAACTTTGTAAACCATATTTCTAAATAATTTCCACATTAACTTTGACTGAACTGAACTGTCCCTTAACCCGACGCTGGGTCGTTGGTGCACCATTTTGAGCTTCACACTGTCTCATGCCATATGTCACGGTTCTGAACTGCCTTCTGTGAGTCGCTAAATGACAGGCCGGTCCACTCTTTGATATTGTCCTCCCATCTCTTCCTTGGTCTGGCTCTTTTTCTTCTTCCCTGGACTAAGCCTTGCAATATGGTCTTTGAAAATTAAATGGAAGAGACGTAAACAAGGTAAGGGTTAGGTTAGCCTGACCGGACGTAACAAAACAGCGAACGTTTCGGCAAAGATACTTTTTCAACGAACATACAATACACAAATAAAACGAAAATAAAAAATGAAATAAGGAAACTTAGCTGTAGTGAAATCCAAAATATCCAAGAAAGTGAAACTGAGAGATGACTGAGCGAATTTATATAGGAAATCAGAGAATGGGCGGGGCAAACGCCTAGGTGGTCAAAGAAAACAACACATTCATCCCATGTGGGGCGAGTGTACCGTGATTTTCTTTTAATCTGTTTTCAAGCTTGACTCGCGTGGGTGTGTTTGTGCTCGAGACAATAGACTGCCAGGTTCTTGACACCCATATGGTCTTACACTTAACTTGTGTACAGGAAACAGTTCATATAATTTATTTATATATATACAGACGTTCCTTCTATGCAGAAGATAATTGCGTCCACAGACCATGAGAGATGATCACAGGCCACGGCTATGGGGGTTCCACGCATTACCCCAGCCGCCCAACTATTGTCTAGTTGGGTGCCCATTCGGAGCTGGGTGACTCGGGGACTCCTCAGGCCTTCGCTTGGATTCGAACTCGTGACCATCGGTACGACAGTCGAGTGCGCTACCACTCGACCATCGATCCCCCACAGATTGTCATTAAGTTGTGTCTACTACGTTTGAACCATCTTTTTAAAGGAGCCAATGATAAAGTTATTTTATCTCCTAAATTGAACTTTATTAGAAAAATTAAAAGTGTTCCTAAATTAGGTTCAAACCACTTTGGATTTAAAACTTAATCATGATGATCATAGATACTGGATACATATTTCAGATTTAGTCGAGATCCACCATCACAAACATATAAATTGCGTCTAAGACACATTTGTGTGTCTTTTACTCTTTGATTAACGTCATGCGCATTGTAAAGAATAGCACCCTTTATTCATAATATAAAAGACACCACGTTATAGGTATTTCTTTAACAATGTTTAGGGTACTGAAGAATTTTTACTATTTTTTAAGTGCAATTGTAGTAAACCGCGAATAAACTATTATTAAGTCCCCAATACACGATAACGTAATGGCAGCGCATTACCAATGCTCTAATGTTTCTCAGACTCTGTGCATAGTTTAACTTTGACATTGATCGAATGGCCCCCATGAAATCGTTATTATTATTACGTTGTAAAGGAACTCAAACTCATAACACAAAACTCATTTCCAGTGGATCAACAAGGAAATTCGACATCAGTTTTCCGTGAACATTTTATTATAATTTTAAAACTTTAAACGTTGACAGGCCTAGTCATGACCCTGTGATGTAAAAGATGAATGTAAAATTAATATTTAGAAAATATTTAAAACTTCTTGTAATGACATGCCACAAGTGAAATTAAAATATATTTATGTGATAAGGAGCAAAAACATAATAGCAACACCAAAGTTAAAAGAAAACAAAAATAAAATAAAACGAACATACTATTTAAGAAATAAAAGTATATCGCAATGCGTTATGTACAACATTCTACTTCTGAAAAAATCAGTCTAAAATGTTTCATATGAAGATATTTTAAAACCAGTTTTCGTAGCGAGTTAAAAAAAAATTTTCATTCTCATAATGAATTGACCCAGTAAGAATCAATACAAATTTAATATACTCTCACCCCAAATAAAAAATAATCCTATCATCAACCAATTTTCTTATACCGAATGGTAATAAGAACACAAAACAATTCTCTTTATTTCTACACGGAAGTAGGGCGTACAATTGGTTTTTGCCTGACGAAACCAGAAAAACAATCAGCGCGTAAATTACTAATAACAATGCAAGACTAAACATAAACATGGACACAATAACATTCCGTATAAAAGGGGCATCTGTAATAGATGAAATAACGTTGGTCATATGGTGCCAAACAGGAAAGACACTCAGCCTCGTTCCCAAGACGACCTTTCCTTATTTTGCGGATAGCTGACAAGATGTTTCCTAAGATGCGGGGCACGTCAACTGGTTGACGTTATCAACCATATAGACATGTAGGGTGCTCAAATGTGTGACATTAGCCAAACAGGGCGGCGCCTGGCTGTTGCCTTGCATCAACTGGCTCGGACGAGGGTGTTCGTACAGCGGCCCATTCACATAGTCGGCGTACATAAACCCAAAGGACGCCAGTTGTTGGTTGGTGAACATGAGAAACAGGGGATAAAACTGACATCGCACTACCGCTGAGGCGTTGTACCAGTAGTGTATACCTGTAAACAGACAAGTTTAATATAGTGGAAAGATATAACGCTGAGATAATCAAAACATTTATCAAATTTGCCACTAAAGAAGTTTCGTTTCAAGTTTGGTAGAATCTAAGAGTTTAAAAATTTAAAAACAACAATCTGTTTAGATTTTGCTAATGCATTTTACGGCGTATTTTTGGTTTAAAATAGTCTACAGTTGAATTATTTAATGCTGAAAAAATAGAAGTATCATGCAATAGATATTTGTAGTTACTTCAAGCCACTACATAAAGTGACACTTTCATATGGGCCGTCCATAAATGACGTCACGCGACTGTGGCAGATTTTTCACCCTCCTTGTCATACACTGTCACCAAAAGTTAACCTAACCCCTCCCATATGACGTTATATAATTCCCCCCCCCCCCCCCCCCCCCACCCCACCACCAAAAACAACNAAAAAAAAAAAAAAAAAAGACTTAATTCTATTTTAAAATGAGCATGTTTCAAATCACTTTTTTTGTCATTTAAGTATAAATTTAATAAACTCTAATATTGTAACATGCGTGAAGCAATGTAAAACGTTATTAAATTTATTTCAAGAAATGAAATATCAAAGTGGAACTTTTATGTAATTTTGCGCCATATGATGTGACGTCAAAGATTTTAAACACCACTCTCTTCATATATCGCCACAAAGTCACAAATGTATGACAAAGGTATGACCACGCCCCTCCATTCCACAAGGCGCGAGACTACATAAAGTTATTTACGAAGATCTCATAAAAGTTGTATTTATTTGAGAATAGAATTATAAATATTATTCAGACCAAGATCATCAATATGGGAATTAATCAAGGTAGGATAGAAAAACTACAAATGATAACAAAATAATTAACGCATTAGCTCCTGCTGCGATTAAATGCGTCCTTATAGGGGTCTGTACGGATGCGTCCAAATGCGTCTGTTTGCATAGCGACGTACTCTCGCATTTTTAGTTAAAAATAGCATTGAAATCTCGCTTTCCTCGAGACTTCCGGCTTTTGTGTGATTCTACGAGATAACCTGTTATGACCTGAATAGACTTAATACAATTTTTATTAACTGTTAAAATACTTTTCTCGTTTATTTGCTTCCAGTTAGTATTGCTGTCTAGGATCTAACTTTTAAACAAGGGCTGAATTACTGGGGGTCGGGGTGCCCTAAAATGGGGGGGGGGTTTGGTTATCGTTTTTTTTAAAAAATAACGTTAACTTATCGTTAACGGTGTCCTAAAAGTTTACGTCATTCGGTCGCTAAATAACGGTAAGTCATTAACGGTAAGTTATCGCTGCGGTAAGTTATCGTAAACACCCCAATTATACGTTCCCTTAATGGCAGCTGATTTCCAGCACTGGGCTGTTATTTAACGGTAAGATTTTTTACAGTGTACCCATCAAAGTCAAGTTTTGTACACATAAAACATTGTTTCTGTGCCCATCAAAGTCAAGTTTTGTACTAGTAAAACATTTTTTCTGTACCCATCAAAGTCAAGTTTTATAAACATAAAACCTTGTTTCTGTACCGATCGAAGTCAGGTTTTGTACAAATAAAACATTGTTTCTGTACCCATCGAAGTCAAGTTTTGTACAAGTAAAACATTGTTTCTGTACCCATCAAAGTCAAGTTTTGTACAAGTAAAACTTTTTTCTGTACCCATCAAAGTCAAGTTTTGTACAAGTAAAACGTTTTTCCTGTACCCATCAAAGTCAAGTTTTGTACACATAAAACATTGTTTCTGTACCCATCAAAGTCAAGTTTTGTACAAGTAAAACATTGTTTCTGTACCCATCCTAGGCACACATCCTCCCCGGAACCAGCTTGTTCCTACAGTCTCATCTTCAGTCTTGGGAAGTTTTATGCTTTCTAAGGGATTTGTGTTGATCTGAAGATAGAGATCTGTTCCAGTTCCCTGATCACAAAACTCCTCATCTGTCCGACCAGTTGTACAAATGATTTCTGCAAATGTTAAGATATTTTTTTACTGTAAGACTTGAGGATCAAATGTTGTAGTTTTGTAAATCTTTAATAAGCAATAGATTTTTGTATTACCAAGTACAGTAATTACTTTGATTTGATCTGATTTTAAAAATCTTTGCTGGTACACAAATTATTTACAAGTTAAGCATGGAGACATCACGGAGAAATAAAAAAAAACGTTCAAAGGAGTTTATTAGTTATTCTAAATTACTAGCAAAGGGGGTGGGGGGTAATAATGTTTCATAGACTGGACACCACCATATATCGTTGTATCACGTATCGTATCACATATCGTTGTATCACATATCGTTGTATCATATATCGTTGTATCACATATCGTATCACATAATGTTGTATCACATATCGTTGTATCACATATCGTTGTATCACATATCGCTGTATCACATGTCCTTGTATCACATATCGTATCACATATCGTTGTACCACATATCTTATCACATATCGTTGTATCACATGTCCTTGTATCACATATCGTATCACATATCGTTGTATTGTTGTATACTATATGTATTGTTGTATCACATATCATTGTACCACATATCGTATCACATATCGTTGTACCACATATCGTTGTACCACATATCGTATCACATATCGTTGTACCACATATCGTATCACATATCGTTGTATCACATATCGTATCACAAAATGTTGTATCACATATCTTTGTATCACATATCGTATCACATATCGTATCACATATCGTTGTATCACATATCGTTGTATCACATATCGTATCACAAAATGTTGTATCACATATCGTTGTATCACATATCGTATCACATATCGTACCACATATCGTTGTACCACATATCGTTGTACCACATATCGTTGTATCACATATCGTTGTATCACATATCGTTGTATCACATATTGTCGTATCACATATCGTTGTATCACATATTGTCGTATCACATATCTTTATATCACATATCGATGTATCACATATCGTATCACATATCGTTATATCACATATCGTTGTAACACATATCGTTGTATCACATATCGTTGTATCACATATCGTTATATCACATATCGTTGTATCACATATCGATATATCACTTATCGTTGAGACGAGTCTCAGTTGCCATGATGGTCACCGCAGACTAAATACAAGTCAGGACCGCAAGGACAGACAAGAGTTGTGAGAACTAACACTCTCAAAGACAGGCGTTTGTAACTTGGAGAGAATGTGGTGGTGGTAACCGTTTGTAGGTCACTTCGTTAATGTCCAGGAGAAACTGATGCAAGGTTTTATTAAGCACGGCTACTTATAGTGCAACAAAATTTTAACCAATGTTGCCTTTTATTGTTTTAAAAATATATATTTTATTTCTTCTTGAACACAATTTTTATGAGGCACTCTCGATATAATAGGTTCACTTAAAAGCTTTAAGATTAAGTCTAAGTACTACCATGAATTTGACAACCTGTGTCACTTTTCTCTCACTCACATCTAAGTACTACCAGAAATTTGACAAGCTGTGTCACTTTTCTCTCTCTTAAATCTTACTCTTATTTAAAATAAGCTCAACATGAATTTAATTTTTACCTATGCGCTAAAAAAGCAATCGTTCAGGTTCCACACCTTTTTTGGCTGCCCAAAAAATAAGATTGTCATAGTTAGCAATTTATTTCTTTGGCACTGACATAAAATATCCGGATTTATGAAGGGCCCCATATCTGAAACGGCTTAGGGCCTTATCAAGTCTAAATCCGGCACTGATTTTTTACTCTGAATTACCGACGTTATGTTCTAATCCTATTTCCGATTCATACTTCACATGTAAATCTAAATAAGTTTTATCCATTAGGCTTAAATTAATATCAAACCAAAACCCCGAGGTTAGAAAAATCCTTACAATGGGGTCAAGCCAATAATTTTTGCCGTATCCCATTCTACATCCAAGGGTGTAGACCTACCTGGGTTAACGAAATATATAGTCATTGTGTTTTGCGTTACGCCGCTGTGACGGACAAGAGGCGGTTCGGTGATGCGTTGTGTGCGACCGTTAGGTCTCCGAGGAGTAATGGACTGGATTCCGGCGATGTAGCCATTGATGTCGTACATCAGAGCGATGGTAGGGTCACCACGTTTCAAAAAGCGCCGTCCTCGAAACTTTCTTGCAGTTGAGCTCGAACAATTGGATAATTCATACAATCTGCCAAAATCATTTTGAAAGAAAAAACCAACGGCATTAGATTTAACTGGAAAAAAGTGTATGTTAGAGATATATAAAATAAAAAATAAACGCAATTATTTCATTCTCTGACAACCGATCTTCGGAAAATAACCACATCATCGATGAAAGTTGACACTTCCGAGATCCGTTTGTTCAATACCTTCGGAGATCTAGGCTTCTATAACGACAACAGTGGCGCCTCTAGGGTAGGTGACGCCCAGGGCAGAAGCTCATGATGTCATCATTCAAGACTTACCCCATAAACCATCCCTCAAATCTGTTAAGTATCCGGAACACACAGTTTTACGTGTGTTTTTTTCTGTGACACCACATGTGATGGTGTCACCCAATGTGATGGTGTCACCCAATGTGATCGTGTCACCCCATGTGATGGTGTCACCCCATGTGATGGTGTCACCCCATGGGATGGTGTCACCCCATGTGATGGTGTCACCACATGTCATGGTGTCACCACATGTGATCGTGTCACCCAATGTGATCGTGTCACCCCATGTGATGGTGTCACTCCATGTGATGGTGTCACCCCATGTGATCGTGTCACCCAATGTGATGGTGTCACTCCATGTGATGGTGTCACCCCATGTGATGGTGTCACCCAATGTGATGGTGTCACCCAATGTGATCGTGTCACCCAATGTGATCGTGTCACCCCATGTGATGGTGTCACCCAATGTGATGGTGTCACTCCATGTGATGGTGTCACCCCATGTGATGGTGTCACCCCATGTGATGGTGTCACCACATGTGATGGTGTCACCCCATGTGATCGTGTCACCAAATGTGATCGTGTCACCCAATGTGATCGTGTCACCCCATGTGATGGTGTCACCCAATGTGATGGTGTCACTCCATGTGATGGTGTCACCCCATGTGATGGTGTCACCCCATGTGATGGTGTCACCACATGTGATGGTGTCACCCCATGCGATCGTGTCACCCTATGTGATGGTGTCACCCAATGTGATCGTGTCACTCCATGTGATCGTGTCACCCCATGTGATCGTGTCCCCCAATGTGATGGTGTCACCCCATGTGATGGTGTCACCCAATGTGATGGTGTCACCCCATGTGATGGTGTCACCCCATGTGATGGTGTCACCCCATGTGATGGTGTCACAAGGTCCGGTCCACACCACCCACCCCTCCCAAGTAACGCCTCTAATCGACAGTAACTACACGATGACCTCCCCTATTGGTTCTGTGGTCAAGGATTGTGTTCACTGGGTCATTTGAGGAAAGAATGTGAACTCCATAGCAGCTTTATTAATACAATTAAGACTTGATTACGTCAGATTTCTCAATACAATTGAGACTTGATTACGTCATCAGTAGTCTGTGGGGATAGCCTCAGAACCAACAACAGATACTCTAGAACGTACAAAGCGCTGGGGCACAAGATTGTATTAAGGATGAGAAAGTGAAGAAAATTTCTTTTGTAATCTTTACTGGTTTCCTGTGGCTAAAGAATAGAATAAAAGATTCTGTCACTAGATTATGACTGTATGGACACGAAAGTGCCGCAGAATTTAAAAGAAATATTTCTAAATGGTCTGCAATCTTTTAAGCAGTCGATTCTAAAAAATACCAGACGGGATGGACAAAGGAGGAAGTCTCTTGGCTACTTTGAGTCAGTGGCATCAACATTGTGGAACAATATTGCAGTATTAATATCAAAGAAAAATCAAATAAATATTTAAAGACTATTTTTTTTATTTGATAGACTTTTTGAACATCATAATACAGAGAGCATGTTAGTACAGGATTGGAGGTGTTTGTCAAGGTATGAGAATCACTGACTGAATTCGTTGTAAAATTGTTGTGAAAATGTTGTGAGCTGTCTTCAGGTAAACTGAACACTTGAGTGTTACGCCATGACTTTGCATAGTTCGTTCAGGGCTATATATATAGTGTGAGACGGAGAGTGCGACGGTGGAGTAGAGGTCAGTGAGTCAGTGTGTAGTGTGTGGCGGACGTTAGTACGGCGCAGTGCTAGGCGAGTGGTTGTGATACATGTTATCGAGGTGGCTCGAATGTTGTCACAACACTCACGAGAAGAGGGACTTGTATGGAATAAGCCTGTGTTTGGAAATACTGGATGGCTGGAGTGATTTTATTGTGTTACTGCAGCTGTTGTATTATTGAAGCAGTATCTATACGTGAATTATTACAACAATAAAGAATCCTATTATTATTGACAAGAGTCGAGACTTCTGTCTTAATTACATCCTGAACCCAGAACGCCAACAGTGTTAACGGTAAAGAAGAAAGCGTCCATTTATCCATTCATATAATAAGTTTCATGGATTTTTGTGATAATTATAAGATATAGTTTTTTTTTATATTTATAAATAATAAAAGCTAATACATACTTTGAGGTCGTGAAAATTTTATTTTTGTTATAAAGCATAGCCTTCAATTTCAATTATTTTTATTGGGCTAGTTCACCACAGGTATTGGAACCACTTGCTATAACTGTTCTTTTAATCAAACAGTCAACTACTTTATTCTTTAGCTAGGATACATTAACATCATGTTAGCAAATTTTAATGAAAGTGTTATTTTAACTAAGTGTAAAAACTAACACTTTATAAGGAAAAGCATATGACTGCTTCAAACTAGAGCCGTGTTAAAAGACGTAAATATGATCATCATGTTGACCAAGATTTATGTAACTTTAATTATAAACAAACTTTAAATTGTGCTCACTGCAACTAACCTATTTATTCAAGATGGTATCGAGAGAACTCGTATAAGTATTTCTATTGAACCGTTTTATATCTGTCCATCTATCACTTACCCGTGCCTTTTCGCAACGTCTGCTGTTCGTGGCAATTTTTGAAAGTATTTAGGATCTGTGAAGTTAATCCCAAAGGTCACTCGAAGTCCATCCCATTTGATAGCTGAAGCGATAAACAAGACAAGTCTCTAAGGTGAACTTTCTTGTGTCAGTTAATTGTGGTTTATCTTCCAGCTCAAAGTGGAGACAGTCATGCGCAATAAATAAAATACATTGTCTTAATTGCGTAAACTGCTTAGTATTTTGTTTTCGAAATATTTAAGTGTATCAGATGCTTCAGTGGCGACTCTCTTTAACCTTCAAGTTACGTACGTCCAAGTTTGTGTCGGTGTCACGTGATACGTGGTGTCAGTAAATTATGTGTAGCGAGTAAAAGCCATTCCAAGAGATGATACAGTTATAGAAGGCATGTCTATTAAATCACCTGATACGTGGTGCCAGCAGACAATATGAAACAAGTACAGAACTACTGCAAGATATAACACGGTTATGGAAGACATTTCCTTTAAATAAATTATCACAATTCAAGAGAAAGAGATTACTAAAATAGACAAACATTTATACTTAACAGATGAACATTTACAGGGGTTCTTAAGTTTTAACTTTGAAATCATTGGTAATTAGTAAATTGTTCTTAAGTTGAAATTTCTTTACAGTCTTTTAAAAAAAAAATATTTAACCGACCCCACATTGAAAGTTTTCAAAGACACCATTGTAATCACAATAGTTACACTTCTACTATTCTGCTGTATAGGTTAACAATCCCTTTAAATAATGTCGTGTATTCATCGCGTTTTTAAGTCAGTATACCCTGAAATGGATTAATATTCTGAAAACAGGCCAGAAAAGACTAACCAACTTTTAAAATCAATACTCTTGGACCTATATTTTCGAACCTATCTAAGAAGCGCGATGAAGAAAGACGGTGTGACGAATGAAGATATGAAGCTAGTTTACAATGTCAGAGTTGCCCTGCTTGCGCACCAATCTAACGGAAATGCACAATCTTTAAGAGCAAAACGAAAAATCTATATCTATAAAAATCAAAGTATATCTGTATGTGTGTGTGTGTGTGTGTGTGTGTGTGTTTGTGTGTGTGTTTGTGTGTGTGTGTGTTTGTGTGTGTGTGTGTTTGTTTGTGTGTGTGTGTGTGTGTGTGTGTGCGTGCTTGTCCTTTATAGCTGACTAAACCATTCATCCGATCGTCATGAAATTTTTTTAGACTGTTGAGTACCCTTCCGGAATGGTAACTGGCTACTTTTTTTCTCAATTAAACACTAAAGGGGCGCCGGGAGCCCATAATGTCATTTTTTGTTTAAATGAGATATATATAAAATAATTTAAGCGCTAACTGCTTGCTATATTGATGGATCTTAACCAAATTTAGTGCATAAATACTTGATAGACAATATTGAAATACCATAGGGCACTCAATTCCTAATGGCAACTCATTCGGGGCTGGGGGACCAAAATATCTGTTTTTCTAAACGTTTAAGATTTTATTCCCCAATTTAATTATTAAAGGTCTTGACAAATAATGATAAACTTATCCATTATTATCCATATTCAAATGAACAGAAAATGTGAAATTGACATCTTGCCTTGAATGGGCCCAGGGGCCCTTAATAGAGTTTTTTGTTTATATGAGAAGTATAAAAATTAGCTTATGCATTAGCTACTAAGTAAATGAGTGGATTTTAACCAAACTTTGTATAGAAAAATTTGGTAGCCCTTATTAAATTACTTAAAGGCAATGAACTTCTGATGGCAAATTTTTTTCGGGGCCATGGGCCCCAAATGTCTTTTTAAAAAATGTTTAAGATATTTTTCCCATTAACTTTTTAACGATGTCGGGAAATATATCCATGATGTGAAATTGAATTAAAATGAACTGATTTTTAGAATTTACGTCTTGCACCGAATGTGGCCGAGGGCCCCTAATTGTGCTCTACCCCTATATATATATATATATATATATATATATATGTGTGTGTGTGTGTGTGTGTGTGTGTGTGTGTGCATGTCCTTTATAGCTGAATAAACCATGTATTCGATCTTAATGAAACTTTTGGAGACTGTTGCGTACACTCCCAGGAAGTTGACAGGTAACTTTCTTCGTCAAATAAACACACATGGGGCTCCGGTGGCCCATAATTTTTTGCTTATATAAGCTTTATAAAAATAGTTTGAGCGCTAGCTACTTGGTAAATTGATGGGTCATAACCAAATTTTTTATACAAAAACTTTATAGTCAATATTAAAAAACTATAAGATCCTGAATTTTTACTGACCATTCCTATGTCTTTTTTTAGGGGGGGGGGTATTAATGTTTAAGATATTTTGTCCAATCAATTTTTAATTAACGATCTTGACAAATAATGACAAATACATCCATTATCATTCAAATTGAAATGAACAGGTGTTTTCAACTTTACATCTGGCACTGAATGGGAACCATCATGTTATTATTTTCTTTAATTAAATTGATGCGTTAAGTTTTTTGTAAAAGAATTGATCTTAACCAAAATTTGTTAACAAAATCTTGGTAGCCCATATTAAAATGCTATAGGGCACTAAACTTCTAATGTAATTTACTTTTGGGCCGGGGGCCACGAATGTCTGTTTTTTTGGTATATGCTTAAGATATTTTCCCCATTCAATTTTTAACAATCTAGAGGAATATATCAATGATGAAACTGAATTAAAACGAACAGCTACTTTAAATTGACATCTTGCGCAGAATGGGCACAGGGGCTTCTAAATGTCGTTTTTCCCTTTATATTACCTTTACAAAAATTAGTGTTAGCTTAAGTTACTAAGAAAATAATGGATCTTGCCAATTTTAGTACATAAAAACTCAAGAGTCTATAAAAAATTACTATAGGAAACTGAACTCTTAATGTCCATTCCCTCGGGGAAGGCGTACCCAAATGTTTTTGTAATACACGTTAATAATTTAATTCACCAATCAATTTTACACGATGTTGAGAAACAAAACTTGAGTACAATAGCGATAAAAAAATAATAATAAAATTATCCCTTATTTTAGAGCCCGGCCCCTTAATTTCGCATTTCCCCCCATTTTTTTTAGCTTTTATATAATTAATGTATTTATCTATTTGCTAGGAAACTTGGACTTTTTTTGCAAACTTTCGTGTAGGTTTTGGGCATAATTGATTTTAAAACATATCACTCATTGGATTCTTAAATAGTCATCTTTACTGAGATCGTTGCAACGCACGACATGGTCTGCTAGTTATAAATTTAAAAAAAATAATAATAACAAATTAAAAAACGTTTTGTTCTATGAATCCTTTATAAACGAGACATAACTAAAAGTATGTTCATTAGAATATGCATCGCATCACAATCCCAGAATCCAAAATTTTAATTAAATCTCTTATATAAAAGATTTATTGTTTTGAAAAAAACCTTTTAGAGTCGGTCTGGTAAATTTCACCTCGATTTGATTACGGGAAAAGTGTTACAAAACATGTTTAATGTAATGCACACCACGTGACAGACTGGCAGAAACATTTACAGATCGGCAATATATTTTGTAAAAAGTATGGCCATTATAATACGCCCCGCACAACGTGACAGGAAATCTATTAAAATTATTGTTCCTTGTAACAAGCAACCGTGACAATCTAGCACATAATTTTATATGCTACATAGAGATACAAAGATATAATCTAAAAATTCATTAATTTATTTCGCTCCATGGAAAATTTGTATAGATCACTTTTATGGTCACCACGAGTCTGCCTGTAGAATGTTATGTCGCTAGTATCCTGGTTACTAGGATAAATATCGATCCAAAGTTTTCGCGACAAGCAATCAAACAAATAATCAAGCCGACGCCACGAGTTAACATAACGGATTTAAATATGGCTCAGAGATAAGAATAATCATTAAACTTAAAGAAGCCTCAGGAATTTGCAAAAAGATGCATATGACGTATTATGAAATTATAATGGTTCCAAAAGGCATACATAGGAAGAACTATGGAACAATGGCGGGCAGAGCCGCAGAGACCACTCAAAGAAAGGACATCAATCGCCGCAAGTGGACATGCATTGGCTGCACTTTAAGAATATTGGAGGATAGCATAGGAGACATGCTCCATTAGAGAAATGAGGAGAAAAGTAAAAAACGAACAGACTTTCATGGGTTCAGTTGAAAGCGTTGTAAAATCTTTTCGTCTTACATTGTCCCTAATTGTCCTCACAAAATCTTTTGTCCTGACATTGTCCGTATTTTTCCTCACAACGTCTGTTGGCCTCACAGTGTCCCTAATCGAAAGGTTCCGCCCAAGACGGAGACAGATGGAATGATATGTTAGCGACTTGTAAATGAATTCCCGTCCACAAGCCGTATATACAAATCAATTAGAAAAATGTTGTGTGTGAAAAAGTTGAACTAGAGACCATAAACGATAGAAGAAAAAGTTTTAAGAAATTTGACATTAAATTGTTGGTCGAAATAAAGCACAACAATAATCAAATGTAACATCCACACATCAAGTTGAAGCAATTTTCTTGGTCCATATGCAAAAACAAAGATATAAATCCTTTCGGAATTCATGCGAGGAATGTCTTTTTTGCCTAAACAAACCATGGAAACCAACACACTACCAACATTCTAAACCCTAAAAAGTAAGACTAGACCTATTTCGTGAATGAGCGTAAAACCGAATAATCTTTAAGAAGTTGCATCTGCACAAAAGAAGTTAAGATCAAAATTAGTTCTCAACACCTTTCTTTTTTTTTTTTTTTGTTACAGTTTAAATTATAAGCAGTGATCGCTCGAGGACCGTACCCCCAAACAACGGTCTACGCCCCTGATTTTAACATTAAGACTTCATTCATTAAATCTTATTACACCGTACCATCAATCCCACTTAAAATTGTGGTCATCACAAAAGCGCCGTTCTATTGTCAGAGGCGTGTATGGGGCCAGTAGATATCACAAGGAGATTTTCTTTATTCACCACTGACTGGTGGGTGGGCCAGGAGCGCTCTATTTTATCTTTCTCCGCGAACAGGGCGGATCTGTAACTTCTTATCAAGAACAAAGGCGTAAGAGCGCCGAGTCATGTTCAAGAATTATAAGTGTTTTGAAAACCATTTTATTGATAAAAAGTCAAGGTTATTTAAAATAAGGTTCTATGACAAAGAAACGAAAAAAACTCATCAAAATAAGCAATAACTTATGTGACAGCTGTGTGGAGGTCCTTGGTGAGTACACGGTGGGCACAACAAGATTCACAACACCTTCCCATATGCTGGGTCGAAAATATTACGGAGCATACATACTTTATTTAGCATTATATAGGCTTTTAATTTTATTACAGCACTAATATAATACATTTGCATTCATTAAAATTTTGTTTTTTAATTTTTTAATTTCACATCCATTTACGATAAAATGATAAACTTACAATATCAAAAGTGATCTGAAAAAAGATGTTTTTAAATAATTTAAAAAGTGTTAAAGTTTTTGAGAATCATCAAATCTCGAGTTCATTTTAAAAAAATGTTTGAGAACACCCGGCTTAGTACATTAAAAATACTTGAAAACACCTGATTAAGTTAATTAAAAACTAATTAAAACCAACTCTTTAATTACCTATATGCTCTTGTTGTAGGGTACACCATTAATGCTTCTTCTAATTACAAGTATATGTGTTTACTGAAATTACTATAGACAACAATTAAAATAGTATGGAACAAGAAGCACCCCATCGGCATATAACAAATCCTACTGCTATGGTAGCATGACTTACCGACCGGTCCATCCATTGTAATACAACAAATCCTACTGCTATGGTAGCATGACTTACCAACCGGTCCATCCATTGTAATACAACAAATCCTACTGCTATGGTAGCATGACTTACTGACCGGTCCATCCATTGTAATACAACAAATCCTACTGCTATGGTAGCATGACTTACTGATCGGTCCATCCATTGTAATACAACAAATCCTACTGCTATGGTAGCATGACTTACTGACCAGTCCATCCATTAAATACAACATATTCTACTGCTATGGTAGCATGACTTACTGACCGGTCCATCCATTAAATACAACAAATTCTATTGCTATGGTAGCATGACTTACTGACAGGTCCATCCATTAAATACAACAAATCCTACTGCTATGGTAGCATGACTTACTGACAGGGCCGCCAAAATCGTGTGGCTTTGTTATGCGATTATGACAAAACTTCTAGGGTATTATTTGAGACAGAGATGTCTACAATAATAAGAATCCAAGGGCTGTGGTCAATTACTATTGCCTATTTGTTCATTGACTTTATATTTTTATAAACTTCTGTTGTTGCCTTTCTGTGACCCTGTGTAACTGTTGGGTCCTGATCATCTATTTGCCATGCATAGAAAAAACCCAATGAGAACGTTGACAGCTCCGATAGAGTTTTGGCTATTGAGGTAACACACTATCACCTTGTGCTAACACACAACTAGCACTTACAGTCTGGGGTATAAACGAACAATCTATAAGTTCAGTTTAATATCTATAATGACAATCACAATATTATGGCATGTAACATACAATTATGAACTTGAATTTGAAATGTCCCTTAACCCGTCATCGGGTCATTGGGGCACCTATCTCATGCCCTGTGTCCCGGTTCTGAGCTGCCTTCTGGGAGTCGCCAAATGACAGGCCGGTCCACTCTTTGATATTGTCCTCCCAACTCTTCCTTGGTCTGCCTCTGTTTCTTCTTCTTCCCTTCTTTGTGCATTGCAATATGGTCTTTGAGAGACCTCCAGATCTTGTCACGTGTCCATACCATCGTAATTTCCTATTTCTAATTGAGGTGAGAAGGTCCTCGTAAGGGCCAATGACAGCACTTATTTTATCGCGGACCACTTCGTTCATGATGTGCGCCGTGTAGGAGATGTTTAATACCTTTCTAAAACATCTCATCTCTAGCACATTAATTCTTCTTTGGAGGTCTGCCGTGAGCGTCCAAGCCTCACAACCAGATTCATTACTGGAGAATATTCAAAGCTGACAAGAGTAACACCATTATGTTAAATATTCTCCAGTAATGAATCTGACAACTTAAAACAAAATGTTCTAGTTTATCAATGTTTTCTCTGGTAAAGTTCTTCCATTGAAGTTATTAAAAATCAAACACAACATTAGCCTTTATAAAAAGAAACCTTCACAAATGTAAACAAGATATAATGCTACTTCAATTCGTTCATTCATTAAACCTTGAAATACTATAGGATAGAAAAACCAAGGCTAAAATACCGGTCTGTTGAAAACTGACGCAGCATTCACATACAACGGCTGAAAGTGTTCCACGCAAGTCACTGATATCTTTACATATCTATGTGTATTAAAAATAGTTTTAGACCTGACACATTTATTGTTAATAGATCTAAGTGATTATTTCGAAATATCGTTTCTCTTTTTAAAACCATGATTTTATTTTAATTCAAGGTTGTAGTAGTGATATAAAAACTGAGATTAAAATCTTCCCTCTTCCTTGTCTTCTACTATATTAA
Source organism: Radix auricularia (assembly GCA_002072015.1). Classification (NCBI taxonomy): domain Eukaryota; kingdom Metazoa; phylum Mollusca; class Gastropoda; family Lymnaeidae; genus Radix; species Radix auricularia. The sequence goes on from MUZC01001432.1 coordinate 501,197, forward strand.
AGCCTTGTAAACGTACCTACATATTATGACAATCCAAACATATAAGGCCAGAAGTCTAAGTTAATTTGACTAAACCTTGAACGATATTTTATAGCATGTCAAATCTTTTGAAATTCTGTAGCCTTTTGTTGTTTGAACGGGCTGAAGATTTATAAGTTTAAAGAATTAATTTATTTTTTATTAGTTTTTAAAATGAGTATCTCACCTGTAACCTCTTTCCACCCTTGTTTGATCTATGACCTCTTTCCACACTTGTTTGATCTATAACCTCTTTCCACACTTGTTTGATCTAAGACCTCTTTCCACACTTGTTTGATCTATGACCTCTTTCCACCCTTGTTTGATCTATGACCTCTTTCCACACTTGTTTGATCTATGACCTCTTTCGACACTTGTTTGACCTCTATTTAACCTATAACCTCTTTCCACCCTTGTTTGATCTACGACCTCTTTCTACACTTGTTTGACTATTTAACCTATAACCTCTTTCCACCCTTGTTTGATCTATAACCTCTTTCCACACTTGTTTGATCTATAACCTCTTTCCACACTTTTTTGACCTCTATTTAACCTATAACATCTTTCCACCCTTGTTTGACCTATAACCTCTTTCAACGCTTGTTTGACCTATATTTCATCTACTTATATTTTTTGGACAAGTTTCCTTTCCATGTGAGCCATTATGACTAGTGAACTTACCTCGTGAGCTTTCAAATATGTATTCTGTGTGTGTAGTCTCTCATACCCACCTCTTTCTCTCTCTCTCTCTCTCTCTCTCTCTCTCTCTCTCTCTCTCTCTCTCTCTCTCTCTCTCTTCCATGTTCATTTTACCAACATTCCTGATGTCAAATTTAGCAATATTATTACTCGACTGAACGTTTCACACCAACTGCTTTTCCCACACTTCTCTGGTTAATTTTGCCTGATTATCAATAACGATAAGGATTTTTAAAAATTATTATTATTGAGAGTAGTTTATATTTCAGTCGCTTTGTTGGTTACATCTTTTAAACATTTATTACCTGACTTCCATCTCATAACCCAAAACCAAGACAAGTACATATATAAATAACTATATTTAATAAAATCTTTTTAAAAAAAAAAAAATAACTCAATCATTTCTTAACTAAATTTAGTATTAAAATAAACTTTTAAAAAATCCCTATAAAAAAGTAAATGTTTTTTGAGTTATGACCACTGACAAGCTTGGTCTGCCCATCAACAACGATAAGTTGGAGATCTCAAGAAGGTCTTACAACAAGTTTGTATTCTTTCATAGACTCTTACGTCATTTTAAATGATTATTCAATTCTTTTAATTTTAAATATGGCCTCAAATTTTAGAAAAAATTAATCATTCCTTTAAATTGATATTCATGGTTAAAAAACATTAGCCCACGTTCAACACACACATAGATCTAATACTGAAAGACTGGCACATGAAACATGTTATTTTCTTCCTTTGTTCATCATTTTTCTTTAGTTTGAAATGTAAGCAATGCATTTTTCATTTCCTCTTTTCATTTTAAAGAACGCTATTTTACACAATTAAAATGTAGCAAAAAGAAAATAAAGAAATGAAATTAGAGTCTATAGAATTTTAAAAAACCGATTGAGTTTTGTGAAATGTTTTGGACCAGCTGAATGTTTTCTTTTTTAAAACACAATTTTCTAATTTTTATTGCAAAATTAAAATAAAAGGGATCAATTCTCTTCATAATATATGATCTTCTCGTTTTTCACCAAGATTTACTACTAATCATCTACATAAACATTAAAGTCTTTCTAGTTTCTTTCTTGGTTTTCTTGGTTCATTGTATCTGAAATTTAAAAAATACAATAGATTTATCAGTGAACACGTAAGACTTAAGAGAAAGGTTGTACTTAACTTGAGATACCTCTAGCCCCCACGACGTCATATATCTGGGTGGACAAGAGGATCAACTTGATCGGAAACACAATAAAATCTTTTTTTTATAGGTGACGGGGTTGGGGTGAGAAGGGGGAGGGTGGACGACGAGATTTCGTAATTGTGCTTAAATTTTAAACAGTTTTTTAAAAAACCTAGGCATAGCTTGTGGATCTTCAACCTTGGCAATTGTATCCATTGATATCATTGAAAACTTACCTCATTTCATGCGGTCTCTTTCAAATTCTCATTTCATTGACTGATGTGGACTTTTTAATTGCATTTCATCCTTGGCTAGAAGGATTATAATTTGACTTAAGCCAAACATACTTTGGCTAACTGTCATCGAGTATAATGGTGAAATGGTGAAATCAAATGGTGAAATGGTTGTTTCTATGAAGACTGGCGTCATATTATTATGGCCGACTGTTGCCTATTTCATGGGGCCTGGGCTAAATGTTTTATCCACCAAAATCTTTCAAATCCATATGAGATCACATGATGTTCATTTCCGTTAATATTTTATTTTTGTTTCTATTAAGTCATGATTTAATTATTTTTATGCATTTGCTATATCATATCTTTAACAATATTTCGAGAATTCCCACATTAACGAAATAGGTTTACTTGTGAATTTCCCCAATAACAGTTTCGGCCATATTTCCAATAAATCACAACACATTCAATGAAATTTAATGATTGGTTGTCCTTGTTTCATGTCCGTCTGAAGTTTTTCAGCGAGTCCTCAATGGCAGTTAAATATTTTCCACAGTAAAACTGACGTCCCAGTTTTGTAATTAACTCTTTATTTAAATTAAACGGGTTCACGAAGTAGCTGCTTTCCTCAGAGAAGTAGAACCATGGATGTTTACTATTTTCACCTTTAAGACTTGATCCTTGCATGTAAACGATCTCGTCATTTTCAGATAGACCAAAGCTCATAACAGGGACCGCCATATTCGTAGTCGCATTGTAACGAAGAAAAAGTTCGGTCGCTATGGTGTAATCGATTCTCAATGATTCTGGGACATAAAATAATTCTAAAGGACGAAATAAAACATTCTCTGCTTCGAGATTTGAGCTGAAACGCTTGAGAAACTTCTCAGAAAACTGCTTGAAGCTCGAAGTCTGTGATGCACCTTGAGAGACTCTCGCGTCCTGAAGTTCTTCGAAAATTGAGATCACGGATTTTCTGTCCGATTTTTCGTTCCAATTCATCCAGTGAACCAGCGATTTAGTTTTATATGGGTTTACTTTTGAGAACCCTTGAGGCATCCAGACGTTGTCCCTGGGAAGGTCCACAAGCTTCCATGGATTGAGAAGCACCGTGTCCATGCTCAAAAGATATCCCTTAACTGGTAGTCCGACTTTCATTACTGCCGCGATGCACTGGTACGTACTATGGTACCCGTTGGTCAACCCCGCTACGTATGTGATGTGGTCAAGTCCTGTGGCCTGGAGGAATTCATGGAAGCGATTAATTGATTTACCGCAATACACGACGTGTCTAAAATATTTACGATGAACGAATTCAAGCAAGGGAACCGTCGTCAATAGATTCTCGTCTTCGACGACAATGACTAAAACAACATCTTCAATGACAGGACGCTTCCAATCTTCCCAAACGCTAGACAAGTTCATCACCAGGTTTGGACAAAGACGTCGCATGGGGCCATAAATATGCTGGACAATGGATGTCTTTGAGTATTTCCCAAAATGTTGACTGAATCCAAAACTGACCTCTACAGAGGATTCAGTGGTTGCTTTATTCGGGGTCCTTTGTCTCGCAGCGGTTAATTTTTGGTAATCGTCCATCCAGGCATTGAAGAAAGTATTCATCATCACTGAGGTCTTGTTGACAAGATGGACGCAAGGCTTCATGCATTTAAACACCTTCCTGATGAGCTGTATGCCGCAGAGAACCGAGCTGTCACCCTGGCGACACCTGGCGTTATCAACACATGAAAACACTACGTCATAGTCGACTTCCGCTGGGGAATCTCCTAATGGACAAAATCTTGGAGAAAAGTTTTCAGTTTGTTTGGCAAAAACAGAACGGAAGGCCACGTTTAGAGAAAGTGACTTCTTAACAGCATGAACCGCCAACGTCCTAAATATTTCTGAGAACCAATCAGGAACCTCCGTTGGTAAGAACATCCACTGGATGGCTTCATTGTAAAATAATGTGGGGCCAGTTGCCATGGGGGACAGAGTTCCTGGTCCAATGACCACGGTAGGTAACCAGGACTTACTTCCTGTTTTCATGGATTCAGCGCATGCGATGTCGTAAAGGACCAACTGGACGACTGACAGTTCATTAAAATCCTTGAGGAATAATCTCCGTGTGTCAGTTTGATTGAGCCTTGAACTCATAGCAGCTGAGTAGATGTCCCAACATGGCCTCCGGACCCCACAGCTCGGCATGTCTGTATGATCAAATGGATTGAAGAGATTGGTATCGTTATACATTAAATACCCTGACTGTCCCGACGGATATGAATCCAATGCCGTATCCAGATGGAAGATCCCATCCGTGCACTTTCCGTCGATTATTGACGTGGCACCTCTTAACAATGCCAACAGATATCCCGATATTCTGGACGGGCGTCTGGTCATTTTTGACGTGGACAGGTGACCGAGAAGCTCATGAAAGTTCTTGGGAGTCAACAGTTGACATTGCGGTAACCTGTGTAAAATAGAAAGAGGAAAAAAAATGTTTCAAAATCGAAAACATTAATCCCACAACCCATATATAACGCAGCTTTTAAAAAAATTAATTTGAATTGCTATGGGTTTTTTCAAGGAAATATATCCAGTTAACCAAAGGGAATTAACTGCCGATGAGATCTAACAAAAGGGATTCTTTTCCATTAAGATTTTATTGATAAAATAATTTTACAAAGTTGCGTTTTAGAGATAAAATTTACAATTACACTACACATGTACATGAAATCTGAGCAGCAAGTTAAAAATAAGGGTCTTCAACGCCGTGGTGAAACCTATGCTGCAATATGAGGCCAAGACGTTCCGAACCACGGCCGTAAACCTGACCAGAATCCAGTCATTTATTAACGATTGCCTAAGAAGGATTCTCAGAATTCACCGGCCGGACAAAATCAGCAACCGGGAAATGTGGCAGCGGACAAGCAGAACCCATTTGAGGGAGAGATTCCCCAGAAGCGGTGGAGGTGGATTGGTTATAAACTAAGAAAAGCTGCCTCCAATAGAAAAGGGCAACCCTAAACTGGAACTCCCAGGTAAAGCAAAGAAGAGGCCGTCCAAGAAACACTTGGCGCCGAGCATTGGTGGGAGACATTAAGAGGCGTTGCCATGACTGGAAGATCCTGGAGAGGCTGGCCCAGGATAGAGATGCCCGGATGTCTCTCGCGGGTCTATGGAAGAGAATGCTCAACAATGCAAGTACATTTTCTTGTACTTTTTTATTTTACATTTACTTCACCAGCAACAAGTACATTAATCCGTGTATGTTAATAAAATGCTGCCACCTTAAACAAAATTTGAGTAGAGCTGCTGATAGACAGTCGTGCTTTTTAATGCACAGAACCTGATATCGTACAAAAAGAATCAATCATCGATGTCTATTTTTTAAAAAAAAATCTATTTGATTAAGAGCAATGTCTTGATAGCAAGATTTGGTTTCATACAAATGATGTCTACTGTATAATTAAAAGTTTAAATGACTGTGCTGTTCCATATTTTATAGGTGACGCTAATTACATTATATTAATAGTAATTTAAACTCTCTTTCATACACTGTCTGTTTACAAATGTTAATGGCTAAGTTAAGTTACAGACGATGCCTTTCCGAGTATATCGTACAGTTGTATTGACTGTCTGTTAAAACATACTAATTGTAATATTTACTTTCTTACACACGACAGCTATTCATACCAATGAAACACAAATGTCTACTATCTTCCTTACCCACGATAGCTATTCACACCAATCAAACATAAACTACTATCTTTCTTACGATTTGTATTCAAACACACCAAACGTAATATTTCTTATCTTACATATTGCTTGTATTCAAACATATTAAATAAATTAATGACTAACTTACAGGCAATCTTTTATCTCCTGGTTGTCGTCAGACACGACAATAATCTTCCACCCTTCAATGGTACTTAACGTCGTCACGTGACTGCAAGGGGAACCAATGGCGTCTAGGACAATCCACCTGGTTGGGTTGTCTTTCTTTAATCTGGGAAGAGGAAGCAAGATCTTATCAGTTACTATAGGCGTGTAGTGGCGTTAGCTTTTAAGGTTTCCGGATATTGAGAGTGAAATCAGATTTAACTTAACATTGAGAGTGTAATCAGATTTAACTAAACATTGAGAGTGTAATCAGATTTAACTTAACACTTCAAAGGTGCGTGGTAAAATGTTTTAAAGTTTATTTTGTTTCGTGATTTATGGCGATTTGTAATAAGAAGTTCAACTTTTAAGAAAAGGAATGACAACAAGGCTAACCAGTCATAATTTAGTAACTCATTGTCTAGAAGGACAAAACCAACCAGTAGCTATACCAACCAATAGCTACAAACTCCACAACAATCATTCCATCAACCAATACATCAACCAACCAATACCTCCACCAACCAATATCTCCCCCATCAAACAATACCTCCACCAACCAATACCTCCACAAACCAATACCTCCGCCAACCAATACCTCCACCAACCAATACCTCCACCAACCAATACCTCCGCCAACCAATACCTCCACCAACCAACACCTCCACCAACCAATACCTCCACCAACCAACACCTCCACCAAACAATACCTCCACCAACCAATACCTCCACCAACCAATACCTCCACCAACGAACACCTCCACCAACCAATACCTCCACCAACCAATACCTCCACCAACCAACACCTCCACCAAACAATACCTCCACCAACCAATACCTCCATCAATCAATACCTCCACCAACCAATACCTCCACCAACCAATACCTCCACCAACCAATACCTCCACCAACAGATACATCCACCAACCAACACCTCCACCAACCAATACCTCCATCAATCAATACCTCCACCAACCAATACCTCCACAAACCAATACCTCCACCAACCAATACCTACACCAACCAATACCTCCACCAACCAACATCTCCACCAACTAATACCTCCATCAATAAATACATCCATCAAACAATACCTCCACCAACCAATACCTCCACCAACGAACACCTCCACCAACCAATACCTCCACCAACCAATACCTCCACCAACCAATACCTCCACCAACAAAACAGAAAGTCAATTTACTTTTGAGCTTGGAACACGTCTCGATGTTCAACTCTTCTCACATCTCTATTTGTTTGAGAATCCTTGTAGCTAAGCTCAGTGTTTTGACCATATGACCGCAGTCCTCTGTGTAAATGGATGAATACGAATGTCAGTATCGAAGTGGACACGCAGAACATCCACACCTTGAACATACCTGGGGAATCAGAATATACGATTTATCTGCATGACAAGCATAGATAGATAAATAGACAGCCAGACAGCCAGACAGACAGACAGGCAGACAGACAGACAGGCAGACAGATAGAGAGAGAGACAGAGAGAGAGACAGACAGACAGAGAGACAGATAGACTGATAGAAAGATAGAAATATAGATAGACATATAGACAGATAGACAGATATATAGATAGATAGATAGATAGATAGATAGATAGATAGATAGATAGATAGATAGATAGATAGATAGATTAGATAGATAGATAGATAGATAGATAGATAGATAGATAGATAGATAGATAGATAGATAGATAGATAGATAGATAAATAGATAGATGGGTTAATTGATAGATGGATGGATGGATGGATAATGTTTAACGCACGGACATTTATATTATGAAACAAAAGTTTAGTCCAAAAATGACTAGAATTAGTTTTTATATTTTTTTAAAAACATTTTTTTATAAAATTAGGCTATATTTTTACGAGACAACTTCAGCTGCCATGCCACCCCACCCATTAAAACTCGGTGATTTCTTATTTCAATGACCTGCTCTGTATGCAGGCTGTCACTGGGTGTATAAAGGTGTATTTGAACAAGCTACCACACCCCAGACTTATGTTAGAAATTTTTATACGACCTTCTTTTATAACTCCATGATACGTTGGATTTGCACACTTCGGTGCGTCATGAATCCGTTTCGTGTCAGCGGTGTAAAGGAGAGAGTGGTGGGGGGGGGAGAAAGGTTGGGGGGGGGTGTTGTACTATAAGGAAATAATTTGTTTTGCAGTGCCGGTCAGGCGTGTGAAACTCAAGAGATTAAAATTGATTAGAAGGGGGTATGAGATTACTGATACTGAAATCGATTAAAGGGCATGCAAGACTACACAGAAGGAAACTGTTGAAAGCGTTTTTGAGAATAGACAGATTCATGGGGTGTGAAGAAACAATGGTTTACAATCGCATCAAAACCAGAATATGTTATATTGTCCCCTTTCACTTGTTAATAAAAAGCGGAAAACACCGACGAAAAACACAAATAAAGAGAAGTATTTCATCAAGAAAAAATAACAACGTTAGACTAATGTGGGAGGTAACCGTCACAAGCAAATGAGTTTCAACGACCTAGTATTATCTTACACATAACGTAATGACTACTTAAGACATTACAAGCTTTTATATGTAATCTTTAGAAATGTTCAGCCACCACCACTACCATAACCAAATGTGTATGACTCTCGAGGTTGTATATTTTTTCTAAAGAAGCCAGGATAAAGCATCTTTTTGTAGTTTGATTATATTTTATACAAACAACAAAGCTCACCCAAGTAGGTTCCGCCGTCGTTTAGGCTGACACGTTATGACTTCCCTCAAACAGCCGTCTCGACCGGCCATACATGTGCATCACGTTATAAATACTTTTCATTAAAGTTATAATAAATAACACGTAAAAACAAAGTTTTTTTAAAATTTTAAATCCAAACTCGTACCGCTCAAAACAAGTCTTTAGAAAATAAATACTGCACAAAAAGTAACTCAATTTGAACGTACGCGTAAACTTGTTCAATATGTAAATGAGATTTAATTTTTCTGATTGGCTGTAGGAGTCTGTATGAGTTATAGGGACCAATCGCTATCGATGACCGGACATAAAATTGCCTTTTATTATATAGGATTTGAGTATAATTAAGGATTGGTCTCATCAGCCACACCAAGAGCTGCAAATGATAAAGATAAATCTATCGTCTTTCGTAGACGGACAGATGCCATACCACGAGTGTATTGAACTTATCGTTATCCGCTGTTTCTTTCTCTTTACATTAGATGCGATTTTAAAATCAATTAAAGTTAAATATTAACTTAAGAAACACAGTTTTATAGTTACAAACATTGCTGATGGAATGCCTTTAATTTAAACCCATTCATTAGACTCAGATAGTTTCACATCGGACACTTGAAGCCTGGATTATGTGAATGAACATTATAATGTCCGGGGCAAACCACTATATTAAAGCCTATTATTTTTCTCTTTGACATTTTCTCGTTCACTCGTAAGATAATTTAAATTATATTCATGAAGTTTAAAAATATTTAGATCTATATACAAATAAAACGTAATTTAAAAAAAAAAAAAAAAAAAAAAGATTTGAAAGTATTTCATACCAACGCTTCTTTGCGCTAAACTCGACTGTTGAAATTCTCATTTAACACCATATACATATCCATAAATATATACATATCCTTAGACACTCATATACATATCCATAGATACTCCTATACATATCCATATATACTCCTATACATATCCATATATACTCCTATACTTATCCACATATACTCCTATACATATCCATAGATACTCCTATACATATCCACATATACTTCTATACATATCCAGAGATACTTCTATACATATCCAGAGATACTTCTATACATATCCATATTTACTCCTATACATATCCACAGATCCTCCTATACATAATCACAGATCCTCCTATACATATCCACAGATCCTCCTATACATATCCACAGATACTTACTGGTGAACGTTAAGGGCCTCCGTCTGGACATCCTCAAAACTAGAAATAATCCACGGAGCGTCCTTACCACACGCCAGATCCATGCCACCGACAGCAACACTGTGTTACGTCAGGCCAAGTTCACTCGACATGACACGCGGCTCTCTACTCTATTACAGTCCTTGCAATTCTCCTTGCACCCTTGACTAATCTTCAATGAGTGTAGGCATTTTTTATAGGAACACTAGATGACTTCATATGGTTGATAGGGTTGTAGTGCTAAGATAAACGTTCGACGCACCTATTTTTTTACGTGTGCTGTGTCTGCGTGTTTTGGTGGGCACGGTTGAATTAACATGTATGCTATTGCCTATTTTGAAATTTGTGAGGTTTGGAGGGGGGGGGGGTTAGGTACGAAATGGAGAGAAGTCTAAAATTTTTTTTAGTTTACTTGAATCACAAAAACGATAGGTATATTACTTTATGCCTCGCGAGTGGTGTGGTAGATTTTTAAGGAGAATATGATATTATAAAAATAAGACTGCGATATAGTTTGTTTTTTTTTAAATACAAAATTAACCGATAAATTGTTTGATTACATCAATAAGTTAAAGAAGAGAAAGATCTGTGTTTTTAAACTGACAAGAGTGACAACAAGATTTCTGCTTATGATCGTTGTTTTACTATCTCGTGAAACGATTCAGTTAGTTGCAAACTGTTAAGTTGAAATCGTCTACCAAAGAAAACATTGATAAACTAGAACAAATTCAGTAAAGAGCTGACAGATTTATTACTGGAGAATCTTTGAATCTGAAAATAGTAGCAATATTAGTTCAATCATTAAACCTTCAAACACTGGAGCAAAGTAGTAATACAAAATAAGGCAATTATTTCTTACTTGGAAATAGAAGACAAAGTTAATCGAATTCAGCCCTAAGATGGTCATAGGAATAAGATAATTTTTCTTATCCGTATGCAAGAACAAACACATTCAAATTCTCGTTCTTCCCGTCCGGGAATCGGGCTTGGCATGGGTTGCCCAAGGAAACCAGGAAAACAAACAAGCTATTAAAATTATAACTCAAAAAGAAATGTAAGGCTAGACATACACCATGGATAGGCATATCCTCTGTATAGAACGAGCGTCTGTAACAGATAATATAAGATAAGATAACATGAAAAATTTGGTGACTATGTGTAACTATAAAAAATATTTTTATCAACATTAATAAGTTGGAATACGTTAAATCGCATTTAGCTGAAATATCTTGGGGTCAAAGGTCAGTTTCTTTGTAGTGTAACTTGAAACATTTAGTGGTGTACGAGACAAGACTATTGCGATAATTTTGATTTTGTAATGTCTAGTATTTATTTATTATTAAAACTTTTCAAAAGAAAAAAAAATCATGTTAAGCCTGGTCCCTTTTGGAACTCAGGACGTGTTAGCGCATTTTCGTATTATGTATCAGTACTTATGTTAGATATCAGCATTATGTAGTTATCAGTAATTGTGTTTAGATTTTAGACATATTTTTATGAATTTTCTTGTGTAATGAATACACCTGACATTTTTTTAATTTAAAAGTCATTTCTTTACATTTTAAAAAAATTTATTTTCTCTTTAATGTAACTACAAGCCACCACAAATGATGACGTAAAACTCTCTAAACTTTTACACATATTCTAATGACGTAAACAAAAAAACAAAAAAAACTAATTCTTTTGCACGCCTTCGCACCACTCTTGAATGCTTGAAAGATGATGTATTCGACTTCCGGCAATGGCGGCCGTTCCCTGCGCCAGTGTTACCTCTCGATTCGCAAAGTTTTTGGTAGTTTTAACGGGTTTTTTTAACGGATCGAGTAACTGAGTGTTGATGCACAAATGGCAGGTCAGGACATACAAAAAACATATATACCTCATGGGTCTAGGACTTATGGATGCTGAGATCAAGGGTGATGACGGACGGACGGACGGACGGACAAAACGGGTGCAATAGCGCATTCGACTTCTCGAAAATGCGCTAAAAATATTGTATGACTATACAGTGACACGAGACCCAGTGGACGTAAACGATGTTCAATGTTCTACCTGTTAATAATAACATAATAAAGTGAATCATTGTTGAACCATAGACTGCTACAGAGGAGGTCTGAATGGTAAGTCGTGAGGGGTGACATCATAAGCTACCTCACCAGGTGACACTACATCTACAGACACCTCTGAGTCACTGATGTCTTAACTCTTGTCTTGTTGTATTTAAATCTAACCATAAAATTGTGTTTAGGAGTACTGAACATTTTAACTTTACATACACTAACTATAAAATTACGTTACCAGGATGCAGTGAAAAAATAGCAAGTTACAGATACATTTTAAATTTTTCGACTTGATTCCCTCAGTTGTATCACGGGAGGAACAATTGGAATGACAGCTCCGTGTACGATGCGAGAAACCGACTGACTGATTAATGGCTGTTATGTTATTCGGAAGAGATTGATAATGTTCTGTCGAGGCGCAGTGCCGAGTATTTCTATGTAAGGTTTTATGAGTGCTTCATAATTCTCGGAAAATATCATCGGGCTTATCTGTGTGACAGGACGCATGTGGGTCGAGTAGGACAAAGTTGATATAACACAGTGTTAATTTTGTTTGAGGATATAACATTTAAAACACCTATTATGGTTTCTTGTATTCAGAGGCGCCACTTAGGTTTATGTCAATTAGTGCAGTAGCTCATGGTGTCCCCCCCCCCATCACGCCGTAGATCTTTTCCAAGTCTGCAGTGCATAAAAACGGAAACATACAGAATTTATAACTTTGATGTCGTGGCTTGTGATGGTGTCATCCGGTGTGGTCCGCACCCCTCTGGTGTGGCCCTTGGCTTGGTGTGTGGGTGGTGGTACATTAAATAGAATTCTTCATTTCCGAATGATATGTGAAGACAGCGCATCTCATAGCAAGTGATAGGAAGACTTTCGGCTCGCTGTCAGCTTGTGACGCTCGCTGTCAGCTTGTGAGGCTCGCTGTCAGCTTGTGACGCTCGCGTTAGCTTGTGAGGCTCGCTGTTAGCTTGTGAGGCTCGCTGTCAGATGTCAACGATCCAATGAAAGCACAAGGATCATCACGATCATAACGATCACCAAGATCATCAATATCACGAAGCTCACCATCATTGACTCTTTGGATTTCACAGCAGATAGGTTTTTATTTTTCATCTGTGTATTCGTTTTATTTGTGTATTGTTAGTTGGTTGAGGAAGGCCCTTTGCTGAAACGATCGCTGTTTTTTAACGTCCTGTCAGGCTAACTCATACCCTGTTTACCAGTTTTCCATTTACTTATTTATAAGTCTGTTTGCAGTATCACCCCCTTTTTGTTACGAGGCTCGCTGTGTCAGCTTGTGAGGCGAGCGCACTATTGACTTCGCTATCCAGCCGCCCTATTACATTTAGAGCCACCAAATTCACTTCGACAAGGGCCTCCAATTCCCTTTGGCCGGCCCTAATCTATGATGTTATATTATATGTATATTTTCTCTATTTTTAAATAAGGAAATTCAATAGATGTTGTGCAGAATTACATCGTACAGATTTCAATATTTAATGTATTCGATAAATATTGTGCAAAATTAAATCTTACAGATGTTATTATTTGACGTATGCCAGCAGTTAAGGTTCATGCTACTAATATTTATACGTCAGTAGCCGCTGAATTAAAACATAGAAGGTATATTAGAAAACATGGGCAGTTTTTATTTGGTACATGAAACTTTAAATAATTCTTAAAAACAAGTAAATCAAGTAAAAGTGGTTTACGGTGGTCGAGTGGCAGTGAGCTCGATTGGCGTACCGATGGTCTCGAGTTCGAATCCATGCGAAGCCAAGGATTTGTTCCCGGGGGCCTAGGGCGTCCCTTAGTCACCCAGTTCTGAATGGGTACCTAACACATAGTTAGGCGACTTGGTAATGCGTGAAACCATCATAGCCATGGCCTGTGACCGCTGCATCACTTGCCAACAGATCATCCGTCATGGTCTGTGGACGCAATAATCTTCTGTATAGATAAAATAAGATAAGTTTTGAGTGTCATTTTTGGACGCATAAAACCTGTGTTACATAAGAAACAGGTTGAATATCAAATGTCTCTTGTACTGTCCTTTCCTTAACGGCCAGCATTGGTCATAGATTTAAGAGATATTTGTATTTTAAGGGAAGTTTTTAAATTGAACATAAACTGATTGGTCTCGGAAAACTGAATCGTTTAATTGTTCCCCTCATACATGTTTAGTTTTTGTTTGTCATAGTTTTAAATGTACTTATCGACACACATTGTCTGTGCTCACAGTTGAATCTAACCTTAGATCTCATTGTTTGTTTGAATAAAAAAATTTTTGTGTAATAAACTCATGTTGGATGTTAGCTGAAGAAAACTTTTCACATATACGTTTGAGTGTGTGTGTGTGTGTGCGTTTGTGTGTGTGTGTGTGTGTGTGTGTGTGTGTGTGTGTGTGTGTGTGTGTGTGTCTTTCTGAGTGTGTGTTTCTGTGTGTGTATTCACAAACCCAGTGCAACAAATTCCTTTTAAATGTTTATAGGAAGATCACACAGCAAACTATTTATTTGAATTTATTTTTAACAAATTAATCTTCAAAGAAATGCAGAAATACTTTTTAAATATAGACCCTATATTAGAGATGTTATTTAGTTGATTTTTTTTTCTTTTAACAATCATTTTAGAATTAAAAGACAATAACAATTTTTATTTATCTTTCAATAACAAAAAAGGACAACAACTCTGCTGAACTAAAATGCTAAGTAATTTCTTTGTTACCTTCCTTTCATTTCGTTTGTAGAATTGTCTTGTTCGAGTTCTGACGAGCTAATGGTACTTATATATTGAAAATAATCAAGTTCACGTACACATAATGATCCATATGTAGTCAATAACCAATTGTAATATTATAAAATCTCTAATGGAATTAATTTAGCATCTACATTGCAACTATGACAGACAGTATTGTTACATATATGTGAGTAAGGACAAGATAATTTACATTATGTGAATCGATGATATATTAGAGGCATTATACATGAGGCTGGGACTTAAAAGAAGTGTTTGTTTTATGGTAAGATAAGGGTTTAAATAAAAGGCAGGGATTTGTTCCAGTGGTTTCTCTGTCTCCACCCAGCTCCGACTGGCTACCTGAAACAAGGGAAAGAAAGGCGGCTGGGAATTGCGTGAAACACTCATAATCCTGGCATATCGCTTGCCATCAGCTAGGCAAGGTCTGTGTATGCAATAATCTTCTGTAAAGATGTATAGATAAGACAAATTGAAAAAACTCATTGACAGATATTATCATTTAAATGTTAAAAAGTAATTGGCACAACTATTCCTCTGTTTACACCCGTTTCGACAATGAAAATGAAAATATTAAAAACTGCTGAATTTCATGAATGCAATCACTATACAATAGACACAGAGGCTGAAAATTTCCTGTGAGGGTTGCAGTTATCGCTACAACATGATTTAAGTCTTTCCAACGTTTCTTTTTAGTACATCTGGGTTTTAAAATAAGTCGTTAAAACTCGTAAGATGTCAACCCGCCACTAGACCACACAGCCATCTAGCGGCCCGTCACTATCTTCATCGTGACGTTAACTACCTTTGGCCACTCAACGATCATCAGCCTGTTGACGTTAACTACCTTTGGCCACTCAACGATCATCAGCCTGTTGACGTTAACTACCTTTGGCCACTCAACGATCATCAGTCTGTTGACGTTAACTACCTTTGGCCACTCAACGATCATCAGCTTATTGACGTCAATTAATACGTTCCTTTGTTCTGTGTCCTATTACAACTAAAGAATTCATATACAGTTTAAATCCACATTCGGTATCCGCAAAAATCGTTTGACTCATGTCAGGGATAAAACATCGAGTTGTAAACAGGGTAAATAGTATCGCCCCGTCTAACAATGCAGAGCAAAAGATTCACCTGCCATAAGTTTTGTGAATTGATGACCCCTTGACGTCGTGTTTAACTGCCAGATATTGGTCAGCCCCTGGGGTCAAATGACACCTTGGCTCACAGACGTTAGGTGATCTGTCCTGACATTTAGCTCATGGACGTCCTCAATCAAATGTCGCAGCTCACGCTGCCTCAGCTCCTGCTGTTTCACAGTTCTCACCAGTGAAGTCTTCGACCCCTGCGTCTGGTGGTTCACCTCCTTGTCGCTGACGACGTCTGGATGTCCGCCTCCTGGCTCAGGGGTTGCCGGGTTGAACACAATACTCGGCATGTCGACAACAATGTGTTTCCTGGAAGACAACCTGTCAGCATGATGTGCCACGTCTTCCATAGAGTTGACCCGTGTATCATGATGGTTTAGTGGACGGCCATTAGATTTGCTATGACGCTCTGCCCCTAATAAATTATCTGAAGTTTCTAATGAGTTGTGGCGTCGGATCGAGTCATGACTTCGACGACTGACTGAAGAACTGCGTTTTTTCTTCGGAGAGGAATAGCTCTTCATGTCTATACTGTCATGGGATCTATCTAAAACGTCTTCAGTCATTTCGTTGATGAATTGATCAGGTATTACGATGCTGATGGTGTTCCTGTGTTCAGCTTCGCCGTCCCCATGTTCTACGACGTCCGTTTTGCTCATGCTTTTAGCGTTGCTATTGTTATAGCTGTTTCGCCTGGAACTGTTCCGGAGTAAGTCGTTCGGTTCATCGACTTCATCAAATCGATTATTTCCCCATGGATGTTTTTCAACAATGCCATTCTGACCTTCTCCGTCCCTCGAAAGTTTTGATTTGTGAGGAGATCTTGACCCTTGGTCAGTGTATACATCCTCGTGAGAACTGATGGGGCCGACGTAGTAGTCGTAGCAGTAGTCCTGGATGGTGTCAAGGTCAAACGTCGGCTCGCTAGAAACGTTCAGACGGTTCTCACCCGACGGGTTGTCGTGATATTGTGGTGCCCTCACGGAGGGTAGGATCGCTAGGGTTGGCGACGGGGCAAACGGGCTGGGAAGCGGTCGGGGCACTGGTTTGTGGGTACGGGTCTTTGCGTTGTGGAGGGGCCTTGGCTTGACCTCCAGCTGCTCCTGTTGTTTGATGGCCTTGCGGCCGATGTTGGGGATGCTGCTCCTCGGCTGCAGAAGTCGCTGCAAGTTGGCCTGGAACGTCTCTTCAATCTGGAACACAAGTTAACATGTTACGACATTAGAATTAGTGTCCTCATAAGAACATAAGATAACATGTTACGACATTAGAATTGGTGTCTTCATAAGAACATAAGTTAACATGTTACGACATTAGAATTGGTGTCCTCATAAGTACGTAAGATAACATGTTACGACATTAGAATTGGTGTCTTCATAAGAACATAAGTTAACATGTTACGACATTAGAATTGGTGTCTTCATAAGTACGTAAGATAACATGATGCAACAATAGAATTGGTATTTTCAGAAGGAAGTGGATAACAAGATACAACATAAGAATTAGTATCCTCTGGAGTAAACTTTAAAGTCAGTTCAAAAATTAAAATTTAACTCAGTGAATTGCCCATCTCAACGGTCCGTGTATTTGGATCAAAATCGGGTATCATACTAAACATGGCAATGGGGAATATTTACCTTGTTTTTATATGTTGGGTTTGGTCTTGAAGTGCCCTTTAGGACAGTGTTGTTACCATTTTAAAGTTAAGGAGAGAGGGACTACGATGCCGGCAGTGGCTATTAAATATAATCTTATACTGCCTTCAGTATTTTAGGTTTATATTTGTTGGGTCCATTTATATGTCTCTGTTTGTTTTTGTTTTTTTCCGTTTCTTAAATAGTTTGAATATATAGACTAAATGCCAAGAAGATGCTTCTATGAAAATTATGTGCAAATATTTTACGTACAAATAAATGAGAAGGAATTATGTAATTAGTTATAAATAAAACATTCAATCAAATTGTTCAATTATTTTTTTTAATAAAAAAAAACCCCTTCCCACCCAAAAAAAAAAAAAAAATTAAAATACCTTCATCTTTGACGATCTGTGCGTGTAATCACCAGTGTGATCTGTAGATCTTTGGCTCGAGTTGCCGTTCGCTTCCTTGATCTGTGATTTCTTTGTCGTAAACTGCTCAAGCAGTGGCGTCCCTTGAATAGGCAGGATGTTCGGGTGGTGCGGCTTGGTGCGCATTTGGCGAAACTTTTCCACCGTCGTCAGCATGTTCATCCGGCTGTTGCTTGGCGTTGCCTTGACAACAGCGTCGTCTCCATTCATCCGCAAGCGGAAGGAACTACTTTTGTTCGTCAGGGAGTGAATCCGTAGACGATCCAATGCTTGAGCCAAATACATCTGGCGAATACATTAAAATATAAAAAGAACTGACTTTGAAAAACATACATTTTTATCAGTACTCATCTTAAGTTAACTTTCTAAAAATAAATTAATTATAAAATTATCTAATATATAAATCTGAGTTGATGTTTGTATGTGAGTATGTTTCACTTTTCTACTCGAAAGTTACACAATCACGGAAAAAAACCAATTAAAGGACGGGGACCAAATTTGCCAGGATGGTTCCTTTTAACCTGCGAAATTATTCATAAAACAGTTTTAATGTATTTTAATTTGAATTACATTTATTGATCAATTTCATTTTTTTCATCAGTGCTTTAAATATATAATAGATATGTTTTATTCAAAATGAAATCTCATTCTACTACGGAACTATAGATATGAGATATTTTTAGATGCAGGTTTTTCAATTGAATAAATGCTATATTGAATTGTTTGTTTAGGTTCATTGCGCTTTTTATAATACGTAATTTGGTTTCAAAATTAGTGAATTACATTTTTCATTTCCATAGGTATGACCACCTGTAAGTTGCATTTTAAAGAGCATGGTCAGCACACAAGTCAGTTATATTTGACCCAAAGATAGAACTTAACTTGCTGCATAGCATACACTTACACACTTCAGGAATAATTATTGGTTTATTTTCTAATAGGTAATAAAACGTTATGACTGTGCATTCTTGCAGAAAATGCGCGAATATTATTTCTAGTAGACCTATATTATAAAATAATTAACTTTTTGAAAAAGTATTCTAATTTTTTACAATAGAAATGTATGGATGTTTCTCAAAGTATTTTTAAATAACAGGAGATAGCATTAAAAAAAAAAAAAAAGAAAAGAAAATGAAATTTACTTGTCAAAGCCATAACCTGACTGATATAAGTGTGTATTGTTTGAGTGTATTTTGTGAGTGTATTGTGTGAGTGTATTGTGTGAGTGTATTGTGTGAGTGTATTGTGTGACAGTATTGTTTTGTTTTGTTCATCATTTTTAATTGAGTGTGTTGTATAGAAAATCAATAAAATTGTAAGAGGCTTGTAAGTTAAATACAATCTCCTCCTCACCTAACCCACCCCATGCAATCACAGAATGAGCATTTTAAAATACATCTTTAATTAAGTAGTAAAAAAATATTTGACAAACAAACAAACAAAAAGGTCCGACAACCTATAGTATATATTTCTCACAGATTAGAAAAAAGTGAAGATGTCATTTTTTGTCTAAGGTTATTCTCCTGGAGCGGTGGAGGTGGATTGGTCATACACTAAGAAAACCTGCCTCTAATACAAAAAGACAAGCCTTTAAATGGTACCCCAGAGAAAGCTAAAAAGAGGCCTTCAAAGAAGCACTAGGCATCCCTGAATTGGAGGCAGACATCAAGAGAACTGGCCATGAATGGAAAATTCTGGAAAGGCTGGACCACGATAGGGATGCGTGGAGGTCTTTTGCAGGTGGCTTAAGCCCTTGGAAGAATCGCAGACGACGAAGATGATCGGTTAATGCCCCTCATGGACGAGAAGGCTCAACAACTCAGAAATATTCACCGGTCTTCATAAGCTTGTCAGCATTATTTGGATAACTCTAAATATTTGTAAGAAAGAATTGTTTTGATGCACGAACGAGATTACCTGCTCTTGGTCTATTAGCGAGTCCCTAAGGGCGGTCAGTCGTGTGATGTATTCAGATTGACCAATGTCCAATGTGTCACTGCTGCGAGCTCCGCCCCAGAATGACGTCATCTTGGTACTTTTGGACGTCAAGCTGGTCCTGTCCATCAGCCTGAAATAAACATGGTGTCCAGGTACTGTGGGCACTGAGTAGCAAAAACTTAAGTACGCGTTATTTGGGCGTCACCGAATGAACAAAGTAAAAGAGATTTTTGTTGTTGTTGTTGTTGTTTTTTTTTTGTTGTGTGTGTTTGTTTTTTTTACTCATTAATTATTCTATCGGTCCCCTTTTACTTCTTGGTGTTAATTTCAGGTTTATGCAAATTTGAATTTAACCTAAATATACAACAATTATGTTTCACTGTCTCATTAATATGAAATCTTGTTTACTTGGGTTACAGTTAAACAATATGAATGGAATTTTGGGATAGAAATGTTTCTCAAATATAGTTGTATCATCTTGTTATTATTGTAATAATTTGTTTAGTAAGTTTGTGTATATTTGTTTGAGTGTGTTTTGTTTTCAAATATCTGTATAACATCAAAGGAAAAATCTGCACAACCCGTCACTTAATCTAATCCCAGATTTAAGCAAATTAAAAGATTTACCGTGTGAATAGAATTGTCTATAACAAGACATAAGAATTAGTGAATACTTAGTGTGTTTACCCTGTATTCACACTGAAATTATCATACATTTATTAACATTTAACCAGATTTTCACTCCACTTTTCTCTTATTTCTAATTTATATAAATAATCTACCCAACAACATCTCAACAGGAACAAAAGTTAGGATATTTTCCGATTATTGTATAATCTAGAGAACAATTAAGTCAGAACAAGATAGCAAAAATTTACAAAGTGATTTATATGAATTGATAAAGGGGGAAACTAACTGGAGTATGTCGTTCCACACAAAAAAGTGTCAACTGCTAAGAGTAAAAAAGAAAAAAAGAAACAAATAAATTCAAAGTATTTCATTCATGGAAAAAACTAACCCAAACTAAAGATGTAAAATACTTAGGAGTCATAATAAATGAGACACGATCATAGAATCCCCTTGTGAATGAAGTCATAAAAAAGTTTTAAAAACTTGAATGTGTATTGAAACGCTATTTCAAACAAAGAATTTCCAATTTTTTAGTTCAATTGAAATAATTCGAGATACCATTAAAGGCCTTTTCCAATTAATAATTCTGAATATAAAGAAAATATGACGTCATATCCCCTCACGCTACATCACACCAAGAATGTGTCAATATAATGCGCACCGTGCAACAATGTAACAATAGCATTTACAAAGCGGGAAAACCCCATTAACTATCCTTCTATATTACATTAAAAGTCATTTCATATCAACCATTTAGAAACTAAACCAAACAATTGCTATATATTAGATCTAATTGCTGCTAAAATTACGAGCGTCCAAACGAATTTTTAAAAAAAATTAAAATCCCTTCTCCAACATTCCTCTAAATATTATTAGCTACCGTTTGGCGCTTGTTTCAACACAATAGATGTTATGGTTGGTGAGAAATTGACAAAATACATAACTTTTATAAATCTAATAGTGATATAAAACTAAAAGGCTACCTCACCTTGGTGAGACCTACACTAGAATATGCATCTTCTACATGGAACACATCCGACAAAGAAAATATTGATAAACTAGAACAAGTTCAAAAAAGAGCTGCAAGATTCAATAGTGGAGAATATTCAAAACTGACAAGAGTAACACCATTAGTTAAATCATTAAACCTTGAAACACTAGAGTTTAGAAGAACCAAGAGTAAATTAGTATATATACTTTATACATGAAGCAATTAAATCTAATTTAGAAATACAACCTAAAGATAACTTAATACAACCTTCAGATAGACTTAAATATAAAAACACCTTTCTTATTCCGCATGCAAGAACAAACACATACACATTTTCGTCCTACCCGTTCTGAATTCGGGCGTAGAAGGTTTGCCTGAATCTACATTTAAAACTCTAATAAGAAGGCAGAACTAAACACAAGCCATAGATAAGAGAAGGATGCAATAATCTTCTGTATAGAAGTAGCATCTGCTACAGATAATATACGATAAGATTTTTACGCTCTCTTAGATAATTTTTTATTATTTTCTCAATATTAAGATTTGTATTTATTTCCTAGCCTTATGGATCGATTCCTTCTGTATGGAGCCCCCGTTACGGTGCCATCAATAAACGATTATTTCAATGTTTACCGAGTGTAACCTTAGAAAAACGGCACCGGTAGATTCCCAGGGTTTTTTAAAGGCTGAACACCACAATAGAATTTTCAATATAGAATTTCTTTAACTCTTTCTGTCACGCGTCATTCAAGACATCACGTTAAAATATTTCGTGGTAAAGGTGCATTAGTGTGGGGAGGGGTGATACAGTAGGATCGCATACAACTTACTTCAAGAGCTTAGTAGAATATTTTTGTTATAACTGCACTTCGCGTTAGTCGAAAACATACGACACGAAAAAAAAAAAGACAAATTTAGTGTGTTCTTCTAATCTGCATGTATTGATTGAGATGAAAACTATAACAAACATAAATAAATGTTTGACTGTAACAAGTAAAACCTTTCTGCATAAGGTACTTAATCCTCAGCACTTGTTCCAGTGAGTATGGGGAAGTTAATATTTCGCTATCTTTTTCAAGTGTAAAGGCAAATGACAAAATTAAGATCCTCACAAACACGTAAACATTTTTTTCTTTAGATTTTGTTTAGTCACTGGAGAGACACAACATTTAAAAAAATCTAGTGATGTCATTGATTTAAACAATAAATAATCAAATCATATTAGGCTTTCTGTAGACTAGTCAGCCTAGCTCGGTAGTTTTAGATATCTTGATTGTTTAAAATAAATTTGTACACAACAGTAAATGACTGTTGTAATTTTAACGACTTCTTAAAGTAAAATATGTCTTCAAAATATTGAGTCTAAAAATGTATAAATACCACTTCTTAAAATATGAACTCTTCTTTAAATTGATTGTCAGTATACTTCTTTATATAAACGTGGCTGATTCTTAACTAATTATTTTAATTATAACAACTATCAGGGAAAAAAATCTAACACTGGCCGAATTACACTCAAATCTTACCTCTAAACTATTTTCCATAACTCTGACTTATTCTTAACACTTTACTCTTTCAAAATGTTCAGCTTCTTTCAAATTGTCGTACTTTGAACACATTCGACAACTGGACAAGTCACTCTAAGAAGGTGAAGGTAACCTAACAAAACCTGTCCTCATTGGAGTGTAGAGATACACGATAACGACAACAGTGTTGAGGTATTTGAATCATATCTACAACAAACTGAAAACTTTAAACTGCCAAATCTTCACGATATTGTTTGTTGCGTTTTTATTTTGTGTATTTGTCTTATGGTTGGAGCCACATGACGACCAAGAAATTTTAATCTTTTTCTAACTACCAGCTACGGAAAAGATAACAGTAGCCCTCCCTTTGGGGACCGCCCCGCCCCTGACCAAACTTTATCTAGCGTGTTCCCTAAGAGAAATAATGAGAAAACTTAATGATACAAATTTAAAAGGACTTTAAAATAAGCAGATTTGGAAGATAGTATTTTTATTATTTCATGTTGTTAACCGAAAAGCGAAATGTTTAAAATTTAAAGAGCATAAAATTTTTGAAAGATCTTAAAAGTTTTCTGTCATTCCTTTATACATGATAATAACCATATTGTAGTAGCACCTTCAATGATGAAATGAATGTTTTAAATATGATAATAATGGAATTTGTAGTGGCACCTTCTATGATGAAAAGAATGTTTTGAAACCATTCTCATTTGGACTTAAGTATTGACGGATTTATTTTGAAAATCTCGCATGCCTGAAAAGAGTCAAAACATTAGAACCGTTGTAGCAAATACGCCGCCGACAAGACTATACCCTCTCTGATATCTATGTTTATTTAATCCACCACTAAGGTAATAGGGCTGTATCAAGCGTTGACTGAAACAGACGGCAAGTAACTTACTAAACGGTAGAATAGATCAGTCGGTACTTAGGACAATAGTAAATGATAAAATAAATATGATTTGTTTGAGGTGCACCTTATCTACCTGTGCCCCACCACCACTCTGCCCCCTCCCCACTATCACACTTTTGACATCAAGAGATTTATGCTTGCTGTAGATTGTAGAATAAATGTACACGTGTATTACTAATCACAATTCATGGAGAATAAAAGATTGAAAAGATTGGGTGCTTGCTAATGATTGTTATTTCTAAGACTATGATGTAATGATTGGTTGATTGCTAATGATTGTTCTTTCTAAGACCATGATGCAAAGATTGGGTGATTGCTAATGATTGTTCTTTCTAAGACCCTGATGCAAAGATTGGGTGATTGCTAATGATTGTTCTTTCTAAGACCATGATGCAAAGATTGAATGATTGCTAATGATTGTTCTGTCTAAGACCATGATGCAATGATTGGGTGATTGCTAATGATTGTTCTTTCTAAGACCATGATGCAAAGATTGGCTGATTGCTAATGATTGTGATTGGGTGATTGCTAATGATTGTGATTGGGTGATTGCTAATGATTGTTCTTTCTCAGACCGGAAAAAGACAGACCTCAATGCGTAATGGTATTCTTTTAAGAAAATATTTTGCATTTTAAAAAAGTTAAACTTAATAATATTAAAAGTCCCCTTTCAAATTTTGTTTTTAAAAAACAAGTTGTTTTTTTTATCTGACTCGAATTAATAGAGTAAACAAAAATAATTTTAGATAATTCCTAAAATGATCGTAAGGTTAAATGACATTTTAATAAAAATATGTCCACCTGAAAAACCTTTAGAATGTATACATCTATTCACCGATATTTGCCTTTAAAACACGAATAAATTTGAGGAAGTTGCCTTTAAGTTAAAAAATCATGTTAAGCCTGGTACCTATTGGAATTCAGGACGTGTTAGCGCATTTTCGTATTATGTATCAGTACTTATGTTAGATATCAGAATTATGTAGTTATCAGTAATTGTGTTTAGATTTTAGACATATTTTTATGAATTTTCTTGTCTAATGAATATACCTGACATTTTTTTTTATTTAAAAGTCATTTCTTTACATTTAAAAAAAATTATTTTCTCTTTAATCCAACTACAAGTCACCACAAATGATGACGTAAAACTCTCTAAACTTTTACACATATTCTAATGACGTCAACTAAAAAAAAACAACTAATTCTTTTGCACCCTTTCGCACCACTCTTCAATGCTGGAAGGATCACGTACTCGACTTCCGGCAATGGCGGCCGTTCCCTGCGCTAGTGTTACCTCTCGATTCGAAATATTTTTTGGTAGTTTTAACGGGGTTTTTTAACGGATCGAGTAACTGAGTGTTGATGCACAAATGGCAGGTCAGGGCATACAAAAAACATATATACATCATGGGTCTAGGACTTATGGATGCTGAGATCAAGGGTGATGACAGACGGACGGACGGACGGACGGACAAAACGGGTGCAATAGCGATTTCGACATCTCGAAAATGCGCTAAAAACAACAACAACCGTTTTTCATAAAGGTTAAAAAAAATCTATTACTATTTATTATATTTGCCACAGCTTGTGGTCAGGCGATTTATGTCCGACGCTAATAACAAGATTGAATGATTGTGTAATTGTTGAGTCACGTGACCCCCTATAGTGCGTGTTGTTGTAGTAGAGTGGGTGGGGAAACAACTGTAATTTAATGTAAGAGAAAGATGTAAACAACATGTAATCACTTGTAGGGTCCGATTACTGTAGTTAGACAATTTTATTTTTTGGTGGTCTACACTTTTTCCTTCAGAATAGATAAACTGGTTCAAATCTTGTTATGTTTTTTTTAAAAGAAATAAAGTAAACACACAGGTTCGTCGTCATTTTGTCTAAATGTGTGCCTTAACACAAAAAAAAATATTTTAAAAAATAAATTAAAAATAAAAAATAAAAATTAAAAAAAAATATTTAAAAAAAAATAAAAAATTTAAAAAAAAAAAAAAATACAACAAACATATACAAATCCCTTATAGGATATTCAATGATTTCATAAATCTCGGAAAAAATAATGTGCCCACTCTGACATATTCTGTTAATCTTTCGACTTAATATTGTCTCAAGTAAGATATGCTACAGTGCACCACTTTTAGATACCCCTCACCCAAAATAATAGCACGTATTTTATTAGGGGTATCGGCTTATATCAAGTAATAAAACTCAATAAAATGCACGCAAGCTTGTAAACCAATACTTTGAATTTTTCAAAGCTCAGCAGTAAGAAGAAGAAAAGAAAATCAACTTGCTGCTATTTTTTAAGTAATTATAGGAATTTAACTTACATCGATTTTTAAATGTCTGTGTATGTAGTGTCTAGTCTTATAAATAGTACAACAATCCTTTTTTGTCATCACAATTAGTAAAAGAGCTCTGTAATATACATTATGCTGATCTGATAGGGCATGAAACTCAAGAATTTAACTAGAGGCGGAATAACAGCTAAGTGTATCACTTGTCTAAAGTTTAGTTGGAGGAGTTCACTTATGCGGTTAAAAGAAAGATATCACTCTCCCTGAACCCCTACAACACACTCCCTGATCCTCAGCAGCACACTCTCAATGACATCTTTTAATAACATTTGGACGCATAAAAACTAGGGCTGTTTAATTTAAATTTAATCGTTGACTTTTGAAAAATAACGATTAATAAATCGATAATTTCGATTAAAGCCAAAATTAAAATTTATAATGCCACAAGTAACACTTCTATTAAACGATCTTGTTGAAAATCTAAATAACACTGGAATGTCTCCTTCATATGTCATCTATTGACTAACTACTTAAAAAAGACAAATGATTTGGTTCAAGTGATGAGTGGGTCTAATAGACAATATAACCAGCCGAGCTGAACAATCATTCACATGGAACTGAGGTAACTGGTTTGCACAAAATAGTCTTGTCAAGAAATTAACTTATCGGAAACCAGTGTTCATTAAGTTTCTACAATTGTAGAGGGTTAATGGATTCGTCTCCATGTAGTAACGCAGTAATTCATAAGAAGAGCTGTCGTCATTTTCTCTCTCTGGCTCAGAATCCATCACTGCCGTAAGTTTAATAATAAATACACTTTTCATTTGGGTTGATAAGTAGGAGAAGTGTTAGAACCATGGTAGGCAATATTTATCTACATTTTGAGCATTAACATCAGTCAATAGTTTAAAATATAAAAAAAATGTTCGGGTAATAGGCATTACATTTATCATTTATCGGCCACATTTTAAAATACTTTTTGACTTACAATAATTTGTAAGTGATGGGTCAATTTATCGTTAAAAATAATTTGATTGTTAAAATTTTTAACGATTAATCGAGAAATTAATCGTTAATTTCCGCAGCCCCAATAAAGACATATTTCAAACATTTTATTTTGCGCACTTTTTTAAAGGAAACACATTGCAAATCAATTTTAGTGGCAATTCTTTACAATTCTAACTTTACTTTTTTTCTAGCACTGAGGAAAAATTAAATCACATTCAAAGATTATATTCGTGAATGTTAGTTAAACATGAAAGGCATTAACATGTCTGGATCATACAATGTAATCTTAACTTTCGAGACATTTTGTCTTCCTGATAATCATTCCTAGCCCATGATATGACAGAATTCTAAGTTAGATAAATATTTGTTTAAAATATCAATGAAGCATTTTGACAAGTCATATAATTGTTTTATTGTCAAGAGAAAACTTTTTTTTCTGCTGACATATTAAAACTCACAAGTCTAACAAAATTGGTTCATTGTCAAAATTAGAACAAACTCCAATATGAGAGAAAAAAGACTAAATATTCATATGAAAAAATGCATAAAATTGTAACTGGGAAATCCAACACAACAATATTTTATCTTATTTTATCTTTTACATACGCTCCTTCTATACAGAATATTATTGCGTCCTATAATTGTCCATGGTTTATGTGTTCTATTGCATTTTGTTTATAGTTTTAAATGACACTGTTTTTGGTTTTCTTGGTTTGATCAATAAACGCGTTTCACGTCCTAATTCCAGACTGGTAGAAGGAGAAATTGTGCCATTTCTTAAATATGGAATCAGAAAAGTGTTTTTATACAAACGGCTGTCAGACTGATGGTATTAGAATATCTTTGTGTTTTACTATGTTATGGTCGTATTTGAATACTTTTGTGTTGTACTATCTGATGGTCGTTTTAGAATACTTTAGTGTTGTACTATCAGATGGTCGTTTTAGAAAATATTTGTGTTGTATTTCCAAGTTAGCTTTGTTACTAATTGTGTTTTGCCAGTAATTTTCCATTTGATCGTCTATTCTCTAGTGTTAATAATCTAACACACAGAAAAACATTTTCCTCCTCATACAAGTACACACACATATACATACTCAGAGGCGTCACTAGGGTCGGTGTCACCCGGGGCGGTAGCTCATGGTGTCACCCGGGGCGGTAGCTCATGGTGTCACCCAGGGCTGTAGCTCATGGTGTCACCCGGGGTGGTAGCACATGGTGTCACCCAGGGCGGTAGCTCATGGTGTCACCCGGGGTGGTAGCACATGGTGTCACCCGGGGCGGTAGCTCATGGTGTCACCCAGGGTGGTAGCTCATGGTGTCAACCGGGGCGGTAGCTCATGGTGTCACCCAGGGTGGTAGCTCATGGTGTCAACCGGGGCGGTAGCTCATGGTGTCACCCAGGGCTGTAGCTCATGGTGTCACCCAGGGCGGTAGCTCATGGTGTCAACCGGGGCGGTAGCTCATGGTGTCACCCGGGGCGGTAGCTCATGGTGTCACCCGGGGCGGTAGCACATGGTGTCACCCAGGGCGGTAGCTAATGGTGTCACCCCCTCACGATTTAACCCATAGAACTCCTCGGAGTTTTCCAGTGCCAAATAACGGGAATAGATAGAATTTTACAGTCTGGTGTCACCCCCTGATGGTGTCACTCGAAGCGGCCCACCCCCTCCGCACCCCCCTAGCGACGCCACTGCACATACTTCTTCTTCAAGTCCGTATAGGGCATGTAATGGTTGGTCTTAAACAACCAGGAAAACCAACACACATAATCAACTCAATTAAAAATCTAAAATTAGATATCAAGCACGTATACACGTTTGACTCAGTAATCTTCTGTATGGAAGGAGAATCTGAGACATGAACGATAAGATTATATTCTTTAAGTGATATGTCGAACGATATCTCTGTTATAAAAAGACCCATACAATTCTTTAATTCTACGCTGCACCAAATCTTTAGAAAATTCCCTCCGCATAATCGGTACATGATATTTTCTGCCATCCTACGGATATTTAAATACAAAACAAACTCAAAATACGCTTTAAATAGTCATGGACATTAATAAATGGACCATAATTTCATGGACTTAAATTCAGCACGTGTTAAGTTTACTGACTGCTACTTTCATATTGTGGGTGGGGCTATTTCCCACAAAAAGTTGGGATTTTTTTCTTGCACATCTTGCAATCACACTTTCGTTACATGGGTTCGACGCTTTTTTTTTAAAACTCAATATCCCCATGGGACAAATTTCGTTTATATATTTGAAAAGTATGTTCTGTCTGTTCGAGCTTGCACAAGCAACTAGTCCTGAACCACACTAGATGGAGACTAAAGGGTTCGGGTCTTTTGAAAATATGTTAAGGAGGTCCCAATGATGTTCACGGGCCAAAAAACAAATTCCCTGAAAAATTACTGTATTTCCTGAGAAATCAAAAAAAAGTTATTTTAAAAATATTTTAAAATTAATAAATATCAGTATTATGTCGATTTCTCGCCAAACACAACAGCTATCGGGGTGAAACAAACGTCAAACGATAGCTCATTATATTTAGAACAATGTCTGAGTTGGAATTTATTTTTTAAAAAATCTCTTTTCTTTCGAATCCTCCCGTAATTTTAGCAGCAATTTGTAGATAGTAAATGCTTTATTTAACTTTCAGAATTATTGATTTTAAATTACCTTCAATGTAATCTAGAATGATTTCCCTTGACTAAAATGTCGGAAATTGAGTATTTCAAGTTTTTATTACTTTTTTTTTAATTGACTGAATTGCTACGACAGCTATATTACGTTCGACCTAATTCAAACGGAAAGACACACAGAAAGAAACGAAGTTATTGCATAGCCAATAGTGATTGTCCTTTGAAGGAGCTGACGTCAATATTTAACCGGTCGACTTAAGGGCCATCATACATGAAATGTTAGCATTGCCGCGGTAAAACAAATATGATATATTTGAGTCGGTATTGTAGAAAAATATTTATTGGTTTGTCCTAAGAAGGTGTGCGGCATATGAATCTGTTATTACTTGCTCAATTTCCTTTCTTAAAAAATGCAAGGTCTTGCGGCTAAGAGATTAAATGAATACCTTTATAAATATCACAATCCTCTATAATAACAACATCTACAGGCACATGAATAGAGAAGATAAATGGTCAAATAACCAAATCATTTCTTCATCAGAAAGTAATCCAATAAATCATGAGTAAGAATATACTTAACTTTTGAAAAGGGTTAAATTTCCTCAGATAATAGCATTTATTACTCTTCTCTTTGAGAGAGACTTACATTAAATCATCCCACAAACAACATGTTTATCCTGGTAGAGCCTCACTAGTACCTGTACTCTCTGCGCATGCCATTCTGCGCATTTCTCACACTCACCTCTTCAAATATTTCTCATATCTAAAACATTACTTTATTGTTGTATTTTCATATCTATATAATCAAAGTCTTATAAAAGCTAAACTTTTTTTTTTAAAAAAGAATATCTTTATTGAAATAAAACTTTGTCAAGTGTGCAGTGTTACCATGTTAAAATCTTTATAATAAAAATCAACTACCTGAATTAAAATCAACCACTGACTTAATTAATATTTAGGGCTTACATGTTCACGCAGCATGTCTCCCTCTTTGATTAGACCACTGAGTCGTTCAAGCGAGAAATGAGATTAATGCACACCACACCAAAGCACCCAACAGAAAGTACAAATGTCAGACGGAAACTATGGGTATCACTTTTATTTCTATCGATATTTATTGACAGTAGCGTACATGCTTGCAGTACATGAGGATCGATCAATACAGACACGTGTGTTCAAGTGATAGATGACGTCAGGCCGCGTTAAAAAGAACAACATGCTAAAATTATATAAAACGGAATGACACGTTCATAGAATACGGTACTGTGGTTTAATACATAAGATATGTTATTGTAGTATTTAAAGTAAGATAACTTATTCTGGTTTATAAGATACGTTATTTTGGTTTATAAGATACGTTATTCTGGTGTATAAGATACGTTATTCTGGTTTAGAAGATACAATAGTTTGGTTCATAAAATACGTTATTCTGTTATATAAGAAACGTTATTCTGGTGTATAAGATACGTTGCCTTGTTTTGGTATATAAAATACGTTATTCTGGTGTATAAGGTACGTTATTCTGGTTTATAAAATACGTTATTCTGTTATATAAGATACGTTATTCTGGTGTATAAGATACGTTATTCTGGTGTATAAGATACGTTATTCTGGTGTATAAGATACCTTATTCTGGTGTATAAGATACGTTATTCTGTTATATAAGATACGTTATTCTGGTTTATAAGATACGTTATTCTGGTATATAAGATACGTTATTCTGGTATATAAGATACGTTATTCTGGTGTATAAGATACCTTATTCTGGTGTATAAGATACGTTATTCTGGTGTATAAGATACGTTATTCTGGTGTATAAGATACGTTATTCTGGTTTATAAAATACGTTATTCTGTTATATAAGATTCGTTATTCTGGTTTATAAAATACGTTATTCTGTTATATAAGATACGTTATTCTGGTGTATAAGATACGTTATTCTGGTATATAAGATACGTTATTCTGGTATATAAGATACGTTATTCTGGTGTAAAAGATTCGTTATTCTGGTATATAAGATACATTATTCTGGTATATAAGATACGTTATTCTGGTATATAAGATACGTTATTCTGGTGTAAAAGATACGTTATTCTGGTAGATAAGATACGTTATTCTGGTATATAAGATACGTTATTCTGGTATATAAGATACGTTATTCTGGTTTATAAGATACGTTATTCTGGTTTATAAGATACATTATTCTGGTATATAAGATACGTTATTCTGTTATATAAGATACGTTATTCTGGTATATAAGATACGTTATTCTGGTATATAAGATACGTTATTCTGGTTTATAAGAAACATTATTCTGGTTTATAAGATACGTTATACTGTTTTATAAGATATTGTATTCTTAATTATAAGATAAGTTATTAATTTTGATTTATAAGATAAGTTATTGTGGTATTTAACATAAGAAACGTTACTCTAGTTTATAATATAACTAGCAATTTGCCCGCGCTATGCTGCGGGAAGATGGAGTATTAGTGATAAGTAAGCGAATGCATTTAAAAAAACTATATTTTTGCCCCCAGCGCCCACCAAGGAATATTTTAAATATTATTTCACCTGCTGCCATCGTGGAAGTGTATTTAAAAAATCCCCAACGTTTTATGCTTTACCTATTTGGGAAATAGGAAAAATAGTGCTTTTCAATTTGTATATAGCACATATTTGAAAAAAACACGGCCCCAATGAGTGTGAATTTTAAAAATATATCACGCTAATTTTTGTCGTGAAAGGGTACCCAACAACTTCCTAAAATTTTATGCTTCAACCTACATGGGGAAGGGGTGAATTAGTGATTTTTAATTTTTATATAGTTAATAATAGGAAAAAAATACATTTTGGCCCCCCAGCCCACAGTAATGGCTGTTTTAAATAATTATTCACCTGCTACCATCGTGGAAGTGTAGTTAACAAACCCCCAAAGTTTCATGCGTTTGCCTATTCGGAAAATAGGATAATTATTGATTTTCAAAATTTTATAGCACGTATAAGGAAGAAAAACACGTTGTTTTTTGTCCCCAGGCCCTCATGAGTGTGCATTTAAAAATTATTTTACGCCAATTTACGTCGTTTTGAGGGTACCCAACATCTTCCTAAAGTTGTATGTTTTTACCTACACGATGAATTGTGGAATTTGTGATGAGTCGGTTTTTAAATATAAGACAAAAATATATTTGGGCCCCCGGCCCCCTCTGAGTGGAAATTTACCATTCTCTTTCGCCAACTTTCATTGGGAGATTGTACTCAACAACTTCGCTAAGTGTCATGCTTCTACCGAAAGGGAGAATGGGGGAATTAGTGATGTGTAGTGTTTATATAGTTTATATTAGGAAAAAAATACATTTGGCCCCCCGGCATCTAGTAAGAGATATTTTAAAATATGTTTTCATCTGCTACCATCGTGAAAGAGTAATTATCAATTCCCCAATGTTTCATGAATCTACCTGCTCGATAAATGAGAGAATCAGTGATTTTCAATTTTTACAAAACTCATATAAGAAAAAAAACGTTTTTTCAAAATTCTTTTACACCAACATTTGTCCTGAGAGGGTACTTAAAAATTACACAAAGTTTCATGCTCCTACCTACACACAAAATTGGAGAATTAGTGATAGGTCGGTTTTTAATATAAGAAAAAATATATTTGGGCCCCCGGTACCCAGGGAATTCTAACATTCCTTTTGCCAATAGTCGGGAGCTTGTACTCAAAAAATTTCAAAAGTTTCATGCTTCTACCCATATGGGAAATCTGAGAATTAGTGATTTTAAATTTTTATATAGCTCTTATAAAGAAAAAAAATGTTTTGGGGGCCCCGGCCCCCATTAGTTGGAAATTTATCATTCTCTTTTGCCAATTATCATCGGATGCATGTACTCAAAAATTTACAAAGTTTCATACTTCAAACTTTACGCGAAATAGGAGAATTAATGATTTGCAATTTGTAAATAGCTCATATAAGGGGAAAAATAGTTTTATGGGGCCCCATTATTTTTGGGCTCCCGTGCTTCTATGAGTTGGCATTTAACATTCTTTTTCGCCAATTATCATCGGGATATTGAACTCAAAAACTTCCTAAAGTTTAATGCTCTCCACCTACATGGGAATTGGAAGAATTAGTGATTTTCAGTTTTTAAATTTGGGCCCCCAGCCCCCCAGTAAGAGAAATTTTAAAAATTATTTCACCTGCTAGTATCGTAAAAGTGTATTTATTAACTCCCCAACATTTGATGAGTCTACCTACTCGGAAAATAGGGGAATTGGTAATTTTCAATGTTTATATAGCTCATTTAATGAAAAAATCGTTTTCGGGGCCCCAGCCCCCATAAGTGAGAAATTTAAGATTCTCTTTTGCCAATTATCGTCGGGAGCATGTACTCAAAACATTTCTTAAGTTTTTATGCTTCTACCTACACGGGAAATAGATGAATTATTGATTTTCAATTGGTATATAGCTTATATAAGGACAAAAAACATTTTAGGGGCCCCGGCCCCCATGAGTGTGAATTTCAAAATTCTTTTTCGCCAATTTTTGTCGAAAAAGAGTCCCCAACAATTTCTAAAAGTTTCATGCTTCTACCTACACGGGAAATTGGAGAATTAGTGATGTAAGCAAAAAAAGTTTTTGGGCCCCCGGCCCCACATGAGTGAGATTTTCAAAATTATTTTTCGCCAATTTTCGTAGTGAGAGGGTACCCAACAACTTCCCAAAGTTTCATGATTCTACCTACACGGGAAGTTGGAGAATTAGTGATGAATGAGTGAGTGAGTGAGTGAGTCAGGGCTTTCCCTTTTATTAGTATAGATTTTTATTTATCTCGTTTGGCTAAACGTCCTTAGAAGCATATAAACGTGAATGCGCTAGCTAGAACATAAGATAGAAGGACAGTTTATAAGTCTTGTTTCAAACTGCTCGCTACTTACAACTTTTTATTTTGACATATTTACCATCACGTCTTCCATAATATTATACTATCACTTCCTCTTAAGTGATTTCCTATCAACTTCTTTTCAAAAGGTACACTCTACGACACTATCTCTTTCGTGCTAGAGGTGTACCGGTTTCATATTTATTAAAAATCCGGTCGAAGCCGAAGCGGGATCCAGATTGGTAAAAATGGCCGGATTCCGGATTTGCTGGAGCAGGAGCAATTATATATATATATTATCGCTCTTCGGGTTAGCCGGATTTGGCCAGATTTATGAAGTGCAATTCTTCCGGAGCCAGATTTGTAAAAACGTCCAGATTCCGGAATTTCCGGAGCCGGAGCCAAAATCCGGTACACTTCTAATGCGCGCCCACTCCTACCTTCGCTCCAATCCTTGTCATTGAACAAAATATGTATTTTATTATTCATACCTTCCATTTATAAGTGATACTTTTACTTTCGAAGTAATCTACATGACAAACAATAGTAAGAAAATAAACATGTAACAAATGTACTCACATATTAAAAGAAAAACATTACTCTCTCCCTTGTGCCGTGTAAGTTGAAGACACCAATGTCTTGGGCCCTGTTTGATCACGATCTACACGCGTCCTGTCAGAGTGCATGTGAGTGGACAGCAAGGGATCGAACGATTGGACTTTTTTTTAGCTGATGGCCCATGACATGGGACACAGGTTTTCGCTCCAACCGCTCGATACAACAACGAAGACCTAGTGTCAAATGCGGTTGGTTTTAAGTGTGGCAACGAGTACAAGTACAGCATGTACGCCGACAGAGGTTCATTTATAGAATCGCGTAACAAGAATAGAACTCGGTGGATACATTCTCCCAATCTTTGAGAGAGAGAGAAAACAAAAGATTCTATTTCAGGTCGTAGGGTACGGAGGTAACAAAAACATGATAAATAAGGTCTTAGTGCTAAAATAACTGGTCTTTAAAAACAAATAATTCAATTTGTCATTATGAAAGTGGGTCATTTCAACATATGAGTGGATAATCTCATCTGGGCATGAAAGTGGGTCATATCACCGTATGTGTGGATAAATTTATCTGGTCATTGTGAAAGTGTGTCTTATCACCGTATGAGTGGATAATCTCACCTGGTCATTGTGAAAGTGTGTCTTATCACCGTACGAGTGGATAATCTCATCTGGTCATTGTGAAAGTGTGTCTTATCACCGTTTGAGTGGATAATCTCACCTGGTCATTGTGAAAGTGTGCCTTATCACCGTATGAGTGGATAATCTCATCTGGTCATTGTGAAAGTGTGTCTTATCACTGTATGAGTTGATAATCTCATTTGGAAGATGTTTAATGACTTTATCATAGCTTCAAGTCGTGGAGATATTAAAACATCATCCTTAAGTGACCATTGAATACTTGGTCACTAAGTAACAGTTGACCACCAGACTTAGTTAATAGATGACCACCAGATTTAGTAACAGTTGACCGCCAGACTTAGTGACAGTTGATCACAACGCTTTGTGACAGTTGACCACCATACTTTGTGACAGCACTGCTCTTGGGGTCCAAGCTCAATATTACATTTTTTGGTGGATAATCTGAAATAAATTAAAGTTTCTTTGCCCGACCATAGGCCTATGGGGCAAGTGAAGCATTTGCATCGTTTACGTGTTTCTGTAGCCACGGAATACGATTGTGGGGATTGTGTTGTTAGCACAATGCACAAACGGATTTACTATAATTCTACAAATGCGAGATAATGATTAGAGCTGGGTGAACTTAGAGACAAACAAAAGTCACGAGGATTAAAAAAACAACTCTTTTACTGAGACTCAAACCAGCGATTCTCAATACGAACGAGCAACAGTAATCTTCACATGTATGCAATTTTACAATATTCTGTTACAAAAAGGGCATTGTAAAGAATAATAATTTTATCCCATCATTAGAAATAATGTTTAAATATGGATTAGATGTGGAGATCTAAATCAGTTAGTCAGTTGTTTGATGTACACGAAGGAGTATTGAGAAGCTGTGGTAACTTCAGTAAGGGGATTTAAAAATAATCAATATTGCCTTAAAATCAATATTTTGATAATGTTTACAGAAACTCCATTCCGCTGGAGTTTCAACTTGGAGTAGGACGAAAAACCTAAATGTACACGTTCAAACATCACCAGACACAAACACATGTGCACAAACATACACGCAAAAACACACATGCACAAACATACGTGCACAAACACACGTGAAAAAACAAACATACACAAACACACATGCACAAACATACGTGCACAAACACACGTGAACAAACATACATGCACAAACACACCTGAACAAACATACATGCACAAACACACGTGAACAAACATACATGCACAAACACACCTAAACAAACATACATGCACAAACACACCTAAACAAACATACATGCACAAACACACGTGAACAAACATACATGCACAAACACACCTAAACAAACATACATGCACAAACACGAACACAAAGACAGACATTGTTTAGTCAGTTTAAGAAATGACACTGACCTTAGTAAGATGTTTGTGTGCGCTGATGTGTGTTTACAATATGACGTGAATGTATACCATAATGGTGTCTTCACCAAAGAAAGCATATCGCCGTGATGCTAGTTTTGTTGGTAGTTGTTCCCATACCATTTTTAAAAATTATTTTCTCATAGATCAACATGTGTTCAGGTAGAGCAAGGATGCCCAAAGTCCAGCCCGCGGGCCAAAACCGGCCCGCGAAGCAATTTTTACTGGCCCGCGACCTCATCTGAAATAATTAATTAACTAGCGTATTATTTTTTTTAGCAACATGAAATCTAAGAAAAGTCGACAAGTTTTACCTTTTTGATAACGTCTAAGGATGGCAAAAGTCGATAACATTGTATTGTTTACCAATTACTAGACTTCAGTCTTAAAGACTGACAAGGGGAACAAATGTATTTGGTTCTGTTTGTTCTGCTGTCTAAGACGTTAAATTACCAAGTAAACGATATATTTATTTATTGCTGATGGCTATCGCCATGACT
Source organism: Radix auricularia (assembly GCA_002072015.1). Lineage (NCBI taxonomy): Eukaryota > Metazoa > Mollusca > Gastropoda > Lymnaeidae > Radix > Radix auricularia. Next base: position 539,146 of record MUZC01001432.1, read on the forward strand.
CGTGAGCACAGTTGACTAGCAAAACTTGTCTGTAACAAAGTCAGCTTAGTCAGGCTGGCAAAGTTTTTAAACTTCACTGTATCATTCATAAAGAAGTTCTTTGTGCTAAACACCTTTCATGTGATCGTGTCCTTAAGCAAATGATAAAGGATATGATCTCTATTTGCTCTAAAACCCTGTTTAACAGCCAGTTTTAGCAGTGTCTTCTTGACATTCAAAGAGAATACAAAGATGTTATGTATGACAATGATATAAGATGGTTTAGTCGGGGGACAGCACTTCAGTGCGTCTACACATTAAAAAAGAAATTAAGCAGTACATGGAAGATAAGGAAAAACCATTTCCAGAACTATCTGATGCTTGTCTTGCATAGTTTGCATTATCGGTTGATGTGAAAAGACATATAAACCTTATTTACACAATTCTCCAAGGGCACAATGCAGTGGTAGGCCAATTATATTCACATATCAAGGACTTTGGGAACAAGCTGCAACTTTTTCAAAGGGAACTTTTTCAAATGCAGTCTAATACCACACATTTCTCCTCACTGCAGGAAATCATGACAAGTTTACCAGAAAGAAGCTTCAATTGGCAAATGCATAGGTATGATGCAGATATCACATCCTTGGCTGATGAATTTCAAAGACGCTTTCATGACTTACTAACTATTGAAAAGATAAACATGGTTGTTTTTGTTAAATCTTCATATTTCTCTTTAGATTTTGATAATACTGCGGAAATCTGCAGCGGGAATTCATTGAGCAGCAAACTGATGCTGAATGTCGCAGCAGACAATTTCTTCTCTTTGACTTTTAGAGTGAGCTTCATGGTTAAAGAGAGATTAAAATGAATTCGAACATTTGTTTAAAAAAATGCTTAGCTTGTTTGGCTCGACATACTTGTGTAAGCAGACATTTTCAGTTATGAATTTTAACAAGATCTGTGTGGGGACGAGAATAAGTGACTCTCACCTACGTGATATTATACATATCAAAACCATGGCATTGAGCCTGACCTCACCACTTACTGCATTCAAGATCTCAGTTTCACCATTCACATTAAAATTTTACAATAAAAACTCATCATACTATGTCATTTTTATATTCTTATTTTAACCCGGCCCGCGGATATCTTTGCATAAAGGAATATGGCCCGCCATGCAAAAAGTTTGGGCATCCCTGAGGTAGAGTAATGATTTCAAATTAAGTTAAATTTATACGTGAAAATTAAGCTGACGTCCATTGGTGCGGCAGAGACAGATTGGGTGTTAGATAACAATTGATACAAGGAGACAACACTTGAGGGTGGTAAGGTAAGAGCGAGATTGACAGGAAAAGAGTAGGGCAGGGAGATAGAAAGTAAGGAATTAAGAGAGAGACAGTGAGAGAGGAGGAGAAAGGGACAAGAATAGTGAGGCAAAGAGAGAAAGAGAGAGAGAGGCTGCGTTTAACGCTTTACTCAACAATGATTGAAAACAACTGTCAGCATGTGGTTTTATAGATCTTGTTTTTACTAACATGTCTAGCTGTTCTGTTCGAGCATTGATTTCTAAGGGCCTTTGTTCTCATTGGGCTTCTAGTACCCTGTCCTGACAGGCATACTTTTGTTTTTGATAACTATTGTTGATACCGAGAACATGGTCATGTGAGGTAATGTCCGAGAGGTTACACATGGTATTTAATCAAAAGTCATACACTATAAAAGGAAGTAGATTATTGACAGATTATCTAATTGGAAGAAAAGATTGTTACGAATTAGAGACATCCAATCGGTTATGTACAAAGGCTTGAAATTAACGGAAGAAACATGAATCTACCGACAAAAGCATTCTTCAAAATGTAAGCAAATGAATGAGACGAATTGGGTAGAAAAGATGCTAACTGTAAAACCTCTCCATCCACCTGCTACAGTGGAATAATAAACTCCTGGATAGCGAGATTATTCTTCCTATCGAATTCAGATTTAGTAGCAAAAAATAAAATAACGATCAAGAATCATCTTGTAAAAGCAGACTAGAATGGAAACCTAACAGTCGACATGCCATACGGTCTAGAGAATACAATTGAAAAGACTTACGTAAACAGCAACCTTGTTCGTTTATTTTTTCTAAATCGTAGTTCATTAAGAAATTGTATTCGCCTCGAAATACATATATTTGAGAACCTCTGCTGAAAAAAATAATCATTCAAAAA
>MUZC01001432.1:541362-563189 GCA_002072015.1 Radix auricularia
CAAAAAAAAAAAAAAAAAAAAAAAAAAAAAACCCAATTGCCTGGCTAAATATACCGTAAGCCAATACCCTAACGTACTCGATAAGAAACGACAACACTGTAATCACCAAGGACCTAAAGCTGATCCCACACGCCCCACGGTTTATGAGGATCATGTAGAGCAGGGGTGGGCAAACGATCGTTCTCACCTTCGACCTATCACTCGATACAAGTTAAAAGCTGTGCTATTGAATGGATATCAATACAGACCAATAGCTCGAACGTCTTTCACATAATAATGGTGTACAAGCCTTGGCCTTTCCCTGTCTTGGTGTCGTGTGCATGTAGAAAATGGTAATTATAGCTTCATGTAGGGTTTAAAGCACGGAGGTGCTATGTTATACATGAGTCATTATTTTTATACATCTATTTTGTTCATTTTTATAGCTCAGTACCCCAGCCTTATCCTGGGCTCAGCACGTCTTGCGAACATTTCAAACACCTAAAGAAAACACATTGCACTCACAATTTTCTTAAACATAATTAGACATGAAAGCCTTCACACAAATGTCCAGACACGGATTGTATATACGTCATACACTGGTCATTAAACGGAGAGAGATCATCGCACCCCATCGTGTTTCCTTTGTAACAGGTGTTCTGTATGCATGAAACAATCATTGTATCCATGTCCCAAGTAATGTTGGATACATCAAATGTTCATAATACCCACGCCACAAATTTGTCTACAACAACCTGTTATTGGGATTTAAATTCCGCCTAACAAGTAGTCGAAAGACGATTTCTTATTTGGCTTTTAAATTTTTCTTACTATTTGACGACGGAAATTTGATAATTCATAATCGTTCACTTAAGAAAGGGTAATCGGAGGGGTGCCACACACCTCCCCGCGGGGATCAATCACTTTATTAACACGGCTGTGTTGCTTGGGGTGCGACACCCCTCTCCCCGGGGATCAATCACTTTATTAACACGGCTGTGTTGCTTGGGGTGCCACACCCCTCCACGGGGATCAATCACTTTATTAACACGGCTGTGTTGCTTGGGGTGCCACACCCCTCCCCGGGGGGATCAATCACTTTCTTAACACGGCTGTGTTGCTTGGGGTGCGACACCCCTCCCCGGGGGGATCAATCACTTTATTAACACGGCTGTGTTGCTTGGGGTGCCACACCCCTCCACGGGGATGAATCACTTTATTAACACGGCTGTGTTGCTTGGGGTGCCACACCCCTCCCCGGGGATCAATCACTTTATTAACACGGCTGTGTTGCTTGGGGTGCCACACCCCTCCCCGGGGATCAATCACTTTATTAACACGGCTGTGTTGCTCTATTGGACGGTGAATGCTCCCTACCCCTCTGAGAGCTGGATCGAACACAATCATTTATATCTTAGGTTTTGTTGAGACTATCATGACTTTTTATTAAATTATCACAAAACACAGTATACTAACCAACACACATAAACACACAAAGTTAAACACACATACACACACACACACACATACACACACACACACTGTAAGATAACACATCATTAAGATGTTAGTAAATTTCAACATCCCAATGATTTCCTTCCACGTCACAAATGTTAACGACATAGTTTCCCATAACGTCAGCACTCAACAACATCAGTAATGACCAACATCAGTAATGACCAACATCAGTACTGACCAACATCAGTACTGACCAACATCAGTACTTACCAACATCAGTACTGACCAACATCAGTACTGACCAACATCAGTACTTACCAACATCAGTACTTACCAACATCAGTACTGACCAACATCAGTACTGACCAACATCAGTACTTACCAACATCAGTACTGACCAACATCAGTACTTACCAACATCAGTACTGACCAACATCAGTACTGACCAACATCAGTACTGACCAACATCAGTACTGACCAACTTCAGCAGAACTCAGCACTTACTGTATTAGCACTCACATTTTAGCACTCACAATCTCAGCACTCACAATCTCAGCACTCACTATCTTAGCACTCACTATCTCAGCACTCACTATCTTAGCACTCACTATCTTAGCACTCACTATCTTAGCACTCACTAACTCAGCACTGACTATCTCAGCACTCACTATCTCAGCACTCACTATCTCAGCACTCATTATCTCAGCACTCACTATCTCAGCACTCACTATCTCAGCACTCACTATCTCAGCACTCACTATCTCAGCACTCACTATCTTAGCACTCACTATCTTAGCCCTCACTATCTTAGTACTACTATCTCAGCACTCACTATCTCAGCACTCACTATCTCAGCACTCACTATCTTAGCACTCACCATCTTAGCACTCACTATCTTAGTACTACTATCTCAGCACTCACTATCTCAGCACTGACTATCTCAGCATTCACTATCTCAGCACTCACTATCTCAGCACTCACTATCTCAGCACTCACTATTTCAGCACTCACTATCTCAGCACTCACTGTCTTAGTACTCACCCGGATCCACTACACAGAAAGGACCGTGCTGTGTTGGGCATCTTCCCTTTACTCAGTTTCATTGGACACGTCTGTTGTTTCCCTTTTCGTCTCTACTCTAATGTAATCAACCCTTGAGATCTAGCTCTTGGATTCAAGGTGGTCAAATTTCTTTAGCACAATGTCCCAACAAAACAAAGCGTGTTTTAAACAAACACAGTAGACAATATACTTTTTCAAAACTGAGATATAAAATAGTAGTCTATTTCTTAAACGTAAATATAAATAGTGTGTGTTTGTAACGGAAATTAATACTGCCAATGACTACATGTTTTTTTTTAAGATTTAAAATCATTCACTGCTATTTAAATCGTATTAAAAACTTTCGCGGGTCAATGGATAGTATTTATATTTAGACAGCAATCTACCCTGTTATATGTTGAAGTAAATAATATTGATACTGATTTCAGTATGGGAAAACTATAACATTTAATTTTAATATTTTTAAGTTCCATATTTTCATATTTCCTAAATAATTGCATAGAAAAATTATAATTTTAAAACTTTTAAATACATTTTTCTTAACAAATGCTGATAAATATTGAAAAATCCCTGAAAACAATTCACAAAAATGGTTGATAAAGTGAAAATTTCCTAAATTTCCTGAATCACAAGATGTCCAAACTTAATACTTGGTTTCTGAAAGTCACAAATCTCAAAATAATGAAAACACTGTAACACCAGATAGAATATATTAGTCGTATTTTGTGGTACACTTGGTGCCAACAATCGTCCAACGAAGACTTGCGACAAACAGGAGATCCGACACATATTCAAACTCATCGACCCGTGAACTGCGAGTGTTAGAAGACACTGAAAGTGTTTGAACCGTTGGCTCATCCCTCTCGTGCCAGGTCAGTTGACTGTGCGGCAGTTGAAGGACAAAAAGGGGCACATTTGGGGGGTGGGGCAACAAAAACTCGTTCGTATATTATGAATCGGTGTTTTAGAAATCATTTCAAGACCAATTTCTTTCACTGTGGGTAAGTGATCTACATACGTTTTATAAAGTAGAAAACTGAACCCATTGAATATATTGTGAGTTGGCCAACAGAATACAGATTTAAAGAAAGGTGTTTAGTATTCAAAGTTTGTCTGAACGAGAAGACTCGGAATTTGTAGAGAGTTTACTGTAAACATAACGAAATTTGTAGAGAGTTTACTCTAAACATAATGAAATTGAATTATCTATCCGTGTTTACATAAAGAGATTTATTTGTCATGGTCCATTAATATTATTTGCAGACAGGATCGTGCCATGAATTTCAACAACTTAACGCACGATATAATTTCATTGTATAAAATACTTTAATGAATAACAGATGTCATTGTATTTTTTCAGGCTTTAATCAAATAAAAATTGCACATCAGTTACATAACATAATTTATGTCATTGTGACTTCTTACCAGTCGAAGCCTAACAGATGATTCACTGTTTATAGCAGGGGGAGATAATCAGATACAAGAGGGACATAAATCTCGCTGCAAGTTTTGATTTAAATAAAACCAAGTCAGTGCACGGTGTTTGATTTTGTCGATGACCCTTGAGATCGATGAAAGGGGCTTGAATTGTTGGCTATAAACCGGGGTATCAGATTTATGACATCTGTCATTCTGTCATTGAACATAACCCTGGCAGTGACAGTTGCTCTATGTGGAGCTCATTGGCAAGCACGTGTTTCAGTTATTGAGTTTTATATATTTCCTTGACCTTGACTAAAGTTGAGATATATGTGTACCTTACTGAGGCTTTAACTTCCTCTTAGTGTATTGATCGAAACTATATTGTGAAAGTTTGCATCTATCTATTGTACTATGTGATCAGTTTAAAATATCAACGGCAGGTTTGTAACATCCCCATTCTGGCCATAAAACTCAAGTTGAGATATATATGTACCTTACTGAGGAAGTAGAGCTTTAACTTGCCCTCAATTTATTCATCAGATCTATTTTGTGAAAGTTGTCATCAATCTATTGTATTATATCTGTATGCAGGTTTGTAACATCCCCATTCTGGGCCATGAAAACTGATGTCAGAACACATTTTTAAAGACTCGACTATCCGTACAGACAAAACTGGCGTAGCATATGTACGTACGTACGCTACCCATGTCAATATTTTTGTTTTACATTGTTGTATTGTTGGACCATTATTTAATGTGAAGCTCAACGAACACAAGCCCTTAGCTGAGTTACACGCTATAGATCTTCTCCAATTAATTATTGTCATTGCCCGATTTAAACTTATGAAAACATATGAATCACGTTCTCTATCTCTAAAAAATGCTTTTTTTTTTATTTCTATAGAATTTTCAAATGACTTGAAACTATAACAATAACACTTGATAAATATATCGTGATTTTTTAAAACTTTACATTTAAATAAATGCAATAGTGGCCTGAAACAGTCTGATCACTAAGACATAAAAACAACGTTTTTCTGTAAGAATCTGAAGTGACATCTGGAAAGTTCAGAGGCAAAATCAATAATCAAAGTTTTTTTTCACCTTCTGCCTTCAAAACCTATTGACATTTAATCGATAGCTTTTGTTTGAATTTTATTATCATTGTCTTTTTTTTTTTAAATCCTTGCTTACTTAAGACTTTTTCTGTATGGCCCGTTAATGTGTTAGAGTTGACAGATCAAGTCTGAGGGGCTCCCAGGGTTTTGTGGAGACACCGCTGAAAATGTCTGCACCTGGCGTGTTAAGACACAGTGGTTCATGGTAACACCGTCGACACTTGAATGTACCTGACGTGTTAAGACACTGTGACTTATGGTAACACCGTCGACACTTGGATGCACCTCGCGTGTTAAGATACTGTGGCTTATGGTAACACCGTCGACCAGTGGCGTCGTGAGGGGGGGGGGCGGGGGGGGCGGGCCGCCCCGGGTGACACCATCAGGGGGGTGACACCAAAGCCTAAAATTTTACTGTTCGATTTTATGTCAGAAAAACAAACAAAGAATAAACATTTCTTTCAACTAGAAAGAAAGTAAGAAATGCGATGATTTACATTAAACATAAAGATTTTAATTTTAAAAAAATCAGTTAACTTGCAATAATAAAAAAAATTCAAGCACACATACAACATTTAAAGAAAAAATTAAAATTAAAAAACAAACAAACAAACAAAAAAACAGTCGCAGCAGAGAGATCTTTAAAAAGGTTGGACATAAAGTCATTAAGGTTTTGACACACTAACAGCATGAATGAATCCCACCTCACTATATCCTCCACCTTAATGGGGTTGGTGGGTGGGGGGGGAGTACAATTTTTTTTCAAGTTTTCGTTGTTTTTTAAGAAGAGAATTTTGAATTCAATGTCCTTGAGTCAATATTTTGTTATATTTATTAAAGACGTGCAAGCATGGATATGCATGTTTGTATATAAATAGTCCCCCGGTTACGACGGTCCCATCCCAACTTACGCTGTTTCGTGTTTACAAACGAGCCCATATAAAGAATAATATTACGCGTTATTCTGTATTTTTTAATGTTTTTTTTTTCAACGTTTGTTTTTCATGGGGTAACGAATTGTTTTCTCTATTTGAAATCAAAATGTTATTTTAAAAAAATCTATTATTATTTCAACCTACAACTTAAGTTTGCGATTTTTTTCATGGCGATGTTTTCAATCAAGTCAGTCAAGCTAAATAAGCTTACAAGTTCCTTTTCAATAGTCATTAGAGAGAGCATATTCAGTCTTTGTTGTCCAATACAAATTTTAACTCATTTTTGTATTCTTTTTAACTTTGCAAAGATCGCTCTCTGTTGCAGTTTGAAGTCATCATTGAGAGATAGATGCGAATTTCGATGCTACACTTGTAAATTACTGAAATTTAGCTCATTCAAAAGCTGCAAAATTTAATTTTAGCTCTGTGCACTTATTTTGAGTTTCGCATTGTGCTATTTCCTTTTCCTTACCCTAAGCCTGGGGCTGGACAATAAGTTTTTTAAGAGTTCTGAAAATTGGATTAATTGTGAAGGTAAGCAGTCTTCGAAATTACTTTAATATTCTTTTATTAACTTGGCTGCTACCCATCGAATGGCGTCATTTTTTAAGCTCAGAATGGATGTCTTTATGTGCGCTTAATCGATGTTGTGGGGCTTCAAAAAATTTGTCAATGATTGCCATAAATACCATTTTGGTAATATCAAACTGACACTTTCTCTTCTTTAATAGTATTCTCGATTATTTATAGTCTTTTTTTCCCACGGACTTGTCCTTTCCTTCGTCTTCATATGAATCAAATTAAAAATGCTTTCTTTTAACAAACTCATTGAGAGACTTCAAATACTTTGCTGAAATCAAAGATATTCTCGGCTCTTGAAGGGATAATTTTGTTTTTTGAAATCTCCCTAAAATTGTTTTCCCTAAAATTCAAGTAACATAGCGACTTTAATTTGTTTAAGTTCCTTCCGAAATCTTTCTGCTTCAAGTCAACAGACACTGGGCTGATTTTCGTTGATATTAATTCTTTCAGTGCTGCAATATTTGTGAGAGTCATGTTGTGTTGTTATATTGACATAGTATGAGCATGCGAGTTGACTGAGTATGAAACATTGTGATGTGAACGGAAAATAGTGTGTGGTCGGGAAGGGAGAGGATGCATGGCTATTAATGTAAGGTTCGCTACGTAACAGAGGTTGATTCAGGATTCATTAAAGATACTTGCTACCCAGACTACAAGGAGTTGAAGCCGTGTGACTTGACTTGAAAGGTCTTTTTAAGCCACCAAATTCACTCTAATTCCCTTAGGCCGGCCCTGCTTATAGCATTATGTCGGGCTGACCATCTTGTGTCAAACAAAGCTTTATTAACTTGCATCACTTTTATGTGTTTTGGAAGTATCTGTCGACGATGAGTAGATGCAACAAGCCAGGTATAAAGAATTAGCAGAAGTCAACTGCTCCACGTTTCCCAACCAAGTGAAGGGAATGAGCTGTACATGGCACAAAATGATCAGCACTGCACTTCGTACAAAGATTAGCCCATACTCTGTTATACTTACTACTTATAACTGCAGCATTGACTTATGACTGTCTAATGCATTTTCAGGGATTCATACAACATTTGCCCATCTTTATTATACATTATAATAACATTTAAATTATTGGGGGCCACTGGATTTAGTCCGCTCAGCCCCCTCCATTTAATCAACCATAGGGGGAGGGGTCACGGATCTGTGAAGATGTGTGACTAGGGGGTGGGTGTTTAAAATGTGACGTCACATCAAAAAACACCCCCGCAACTTTAAATAAAAGTCCCCTTAAATATTTAATTGTTTACAATTTATTTAATGACGTTTTCAATAGCTCCCCGCGTGTTACGATACTAGAGTGCATACTTACACTAAATACATATTTAAATGACAAAATACTTATTTGCAACATGCTAAATTTTATTGAGAAAATTATGGCTTTGGAGAGGGGTGTCTAAACTTTGTGACGTCATCGCGAGAGAAGGGGTTGGGGTTTACGTTTTTGTGACAAAGTATGACGCGGGTGAAAGGGGGGGGGTGAAAATTGGTAACCTCACGTGACGTCATTAATGGACGTCCCCCTTAAATTATGAAGGGGTGACACCATGAGCTACCGCCCCGGGGGTGACACAAACCCTAGCGACGCCCCTGCCGTCGACACTTGGATGCACCTCGTGTGTTAAGACACTGTGGCTTGTACTTGGTGCCACATAGAACGAACGTATAGGCCTAATGTTGTTTTCTTAGTGGCGTCATAAGGGGGGTTTGCACCCAGTGCGGTAAATAACTGAGATCTTTTCACTCCCTTTCAAATCCCCTCACCTTTAATTTCCCTTTTATCATGTTTTCATAACATGATCTATTAGCAATTTTTAATTTACTCTCTAAACCAAGCAAATAAATTAAATACAAACATAAACATTTAAACAAAGTTTTAAAACTTCATCTTTTTTTTCTTCTGGAAAATAAAATGAAATAGAATTTTTTAAAAGTGTTAAATGGTCTTAGAACTAATCGAATACCTTAACAAAACAAATATCGTGTTACCTTTGACGTTTAACTGGATGAAATGGGCAGAACTAATAAATTGGATTTTTCCCCAGAAATCTAAAATTGTTCTTTATCAGTCTGTTGGTAGAACTAAAGACGCTAGCCTTATCTCTTCTGGTAAGCTAAAATTAACAATGAATTTCAAGCCTCACAAGATATTGAATTTTATATGTGTCGCATCATAGAGATACCCTGTTGTTACACGCTGGTTTAGTGTCAATATGATCTAGTGACATGAAGTACTGGTGGCATGAAGTACTGGTGGCATGATGTACTGGTAACATGAAGTAATTGTGGCATGATGTAATGGTGACATAAAGGACTGGTGATATGAAGTACTGGTGACATAAAGTAATTGTGATATGAAGTAATGGTGACATGAAGTACTTGTGACACAAAGTAATTTTGACATGAAGTATTGGTGACATGAAGTAATGTTGACATGAATTAATGGTGACATAAAGTACTGGTGACATGAAGTACTGGTGACATAAAGTACTGGTGACATGAATTACTGGTGACATGATGTACTGGTGACATGATGTACTAGTGACATGAAGTACTGTTGACATGAAGTAATGGTGACATAAAGTTCTGGCGGCATGAAGTACTGGTGACATGAAGTACTGGTGACATGAAGTACTGGTGAAATGATGTACTGGTGACATCAAGTACTGGTGACATCAAGTACTGGTGACATGAAGTACTGTGGCATCAAGTACTGGTGACATAAAGTACTGGTGACATCAAGTACTGGTGACATAAAGTACTGGTGACATGAAATACTTGTGACATAAAGTACTGGTGACATGAAGTACTGGTGACATCAAGTACTAGTGACATCAAGTACTGGCGACATAAAGCACTGGTGACATGAAGTACTGGTGACATCAAGTACTGGTGACTTCAAGTACTGGTGACATCAAGTACTGGTGACATCAAGTACTGGTGACATCAAGTACTGGTGACTTCAAGTACTGGTGACTTCAAGTACTTGTGACATCAAGTACTGGTGACATCAAGTACTGGTGACTTCAAGTACTGGTGACATCAAGTACTGGTGACATCAAGTACTGGTGACATCAAGTACTGGTGACATCAAGTACTGGTGACATGATGTACTGGTTACATGACGTACTGGTGACATCATGTTCTGTTGAGACACTTTATTTTTTCAAATACTTTCATGACACCAGCCCTGAAGGCTTTTCTGTTTTCACACTGTCTTGATTACAACTAGCTCTGTTAGCACACTCTCTTGATTACAACCAGCTCTGTTAGCACACTCTCTTGATTACAACCAGCTCTGTTAGCACACTCTCTTGATTACAGCCAGCTCTGTTAGCACACTCTCTTGATTACAACCAGCTCTGTTAGTACTCTCTCTTGATTACAACCAGCTCTGTTAGCTCACTCTCTTGATTACAGCCAGCTCTGTTAGCACACTCTCTTGATTACAACCAGCTCTGTTAGCACTCTCTCTTGATTACAACCAGCTCTGTTAGCACACTCTCTTGATTACAGCCAGCTCTGTTAGTACACTCTCTTGATTACAACCAGCTCTGTTAGCACACTCTCTTGATTACAACCAGCTCTGTTAGCACTCTCTCTTGATTACAGCCAGCTCTGTTAGCACACTCTCTTGATTACAACCAGCTCTGTTAGCACTCTCTCTTGATTACAACTAGCTCTGTTAGCACACTCTCTTGATTACAGCCAGCTCTGTTAGCACACTCTCTTGATTACAACCAGCTCTGTTAGCACACTCTCTTGATTACAACCAGCTCTGTTAGCACTCTCTCTTGATTACAACCAGCTCTGTTAGCACTCTCTCTTGATTACAACCAGCTCTGTTAGCACAATGTTTTGTTAGCACATTGTCTTGTTAGCACACCATTTTTATACCATAATGTAGCCGGTTGTCTAAAAAAAATCCTTTGACAAGTAATTGGTTCCACGCCACTGAAATACAGGAATTCGTTCCAATTTTTAATTAATTATTTTGAGTTCTGCTTGAAAATAACTTGTGATTATTTTTTTTTTAATTCCGAAGAAGGATTTGCTTTGTAATAAAATAATAGTATTACCAGCCTGGGACATGCCATAAAAATTATAATAATCAGGTTCACCAAAGTGAGGTATAGTTCTATTCATATGAAAGCGATTTCCAGATATTACAACAGATTGTTACAGCGAAACTAAGATATTCAAACACGCTTTGATGTACATAGCACTACACAGACAACATAAAAAACGTCAATTCAGCGTTCGAGCCACGCCAATGTTCCCTCGAAGGTTCATTGGCCCGTGGGAACATTAAAAAACATGTTGTATAAAGTTGCACAGCATCCAATTAAAATCATTAAAGTGCGATATTTTATCAAAGTTGCTGCGCGGTAATTCTAAACTGCTGCACGGCGTCGTTCTATTACATGTGCGGCCTCGCGGCTGCGCAGCTTAAATGGAACATTGGTCTGCGCCAGTATTTACAAAGTGACAGCTTACGTCTGAAAAATCTTGATGGCAAATTGTGTCGCTGAATTAGTGATTTACTTTTGGTGCTCCGACATGTCGATGAGAGTCTGGAAGGGGAGAGAATCCTAATTATTGATTAGAGACTCGAGTTAATTAAGGTCCCCTTTGGCAGTAGCCGGGATTGAACATCGATAAGTCTTTCACGCAATGCGGTCGTAACTCACCAGGTTAGACAAGTGTAGACGATTGTACGTCACTGGTGCAGAAAGCTATTATATTTAATAAGCGGATTACGTAAATGACCGTTGAAATTTTAAGTGGTACACCTGGGGAATGTGAGACAGGTTCGTATTTAAGTGGTACACCTGGGGAAGGTGAGACAGGTTCGTATTTAAGTGGTACGTCTGGGGAAGGTGAGACAGGTTCGTATTTAAGTGGTACACCTGGGGAAGGTGAGACAGGTTCGTATTTAAGTGGTACACCTGGGGAAGGTGAAACAGGTTCGTATTGACGTGGTACACATGGGGAAGATGAGACAGGTTCGTATTTAAGTGGTACACATGGGGAAGGTTAGACAGGTTATTATTTAGTGGTACACCTGGGGAAGGTGAGACAGGTTCGTATTTAAGTGGTACACCTGGGGAAGGTGAGACAGGTTCGTATTTAAGTGGTACACCTGGGGAAGGTGAGACAGGTTCGTAATTAAGTCGTACTCCTGGGAAAGGTGAGACAGGTTCGTATTTAAGTCGTACACCTGGGAAAGGTGAGACAAATTTGTATTTAAGTGGTACTCCTGGGAAAGGTGAGACAGGTTCGTATTTAAGTGGTACACCTGGGGAAGGTGAGACAGGTTCGTATTTAAGTGGTACACCTGGGGAAGGTGAGACAGGCTCGTATTTAAGTAAAACATCTGGGGAAGGTGAGACAGGTTCGTATTTATGTGGTACACCTGGGGAAGGTGAGACAGGTTCGTATTTAAGTAAAACATCTGGGGAAGGTGAGACAGGTTCGTATTTAAGTGGTACTCCTGGGGAAGGTCAGACAGGTTCGTATTTCAGTGGTACACCTGGGGAAGGTGAGACAGGTTCTTATTTAAGTGGTACACATGGGGATGGTGAGACAGGTTCGTATTTCAGTGGTACACCTGGGGAAGGTGAGACAGGTTCGTATTTAAGTGGTACACCTGGGAAAGGTGAGACAGGTTCGTATTTAAGTGGTACACATGTGGAAGGTGTCACGTATTACGAATTGAATTATATCTATTCTAATTTGTATTGGCTTTTCTAGGGGAACGTGACAATAGAAAAAAGCCGTTGTGTCACTATCTTAAGTCTGAATTTAACCACAGACTTACAATGAATAACACAAGAAATCGGAAAGTAAAATATTAACTGAATGTTTAATAAAATATAAATCAAATAGTACTTTTAAATGAATCACATTAAGTTACAAGCAAAAAAAAAACACAAACATCTACTCAATACAGAATTGAGAGGTTGACCAAACCCTTTTACAAAAAAAATGGCATGTAAAAATATTACACTTCAAGAGTTTTAAAAGATAACTACAATTACCAGCAAGGCCTTGAAAAGGAAAAATCTCAACTTACACTATCAATACCACGCAGGGGTCACGCAAAGTCTCCGCTATTCTGTCTCACGGCTGTCTCCGTATGTCTTGTCCGTCCCAACGTTATACGGGCGGTCTTTTATAGTCCACCGCGCGTCGAGCTCAAGACAACTCTAGTAGTTTCTCGAATACTATTCGAGAACAGGACAAGTGAACAACAAGACAGAGCTAGAACCTTCTCTAAAGAGACGGAACAAGAAAACCTCATATTTTTGACCAGATGAAAACACACAGGTCAAGGACCGGTCACACGGTCTGTGTGGCTTGAACTCGCCGCCGCTCATAAACAAAACTCATTACACAAAAGGGGCAGACAACCTCGGGAATTTTCTACCCGTCTCTCGACCGCAACAGGTCAAGTGAAAACAACAAAAAAAATAGGTAACAATGCCTAGATACGTAACAAAGGTGAGACAGGTTCGTATTTAAGTGGTACACCTGGGGAAGGTGAGACAGGTTCGTATTTAAGTGGTACACATGGGGAAGGTGAGACAGGTTCGTATTTAAGTGGTACACCTGGGGAGGGGGAGACATGTTCGTATTTAAGTGGAACACTTGGGGAAGGTGAGACAGGTTCGTATTTAAGTGGTACACCTGGGAAAGGTGAGACAGGTTCGTATTTAAGTGGTACACATGGGGATGGTGAGACAGGTTCGTATTTAAGTGGTACACCTGGGGAAGGTCAGACAGGTTCGTATTTCAGTAAAACACCTGGGGAAGGTGAGACAGGTTCATAATTATGACACAAGTATGACACATGTATGACAAATCTGACGAAAGAGAAGTTACATGTAAATCATATGTCTAAGATTTTTTGAAAAATAAACACAACCGTATGAAGAGTAACTTTTACAGGTGGTATTATATATACAACTTATCTGCTACCTCACTTCCTGTATTAAAATGTGAAGCTTCTGTATGGGACCCACCCATCCACTAAAGAAAACGTCCATAAATTACAAGAAAATATTGTTTTAAAGCTTCCACATTCATTACTAGAGAATATTCAAAACCGACAAGAGTAGTAACATTAGATAATTCGTTAAAACTAGAAATACTAGACGATAGAAAAACAAAGTAATAATACATAAGGCACGTATGCTAGCTTGGAAATATAACACAAAAATATTAGAATACAAACCTTATATAGACAGGGTTAAAAAAAACTTCTCTTATTCTGTATGCAAGAAAAAAAAACATTTAAATTTCCCTTCTTCCCGTCTGGGATTCGAACATGTTATGGGTTGCCTGATCAAACCAAGAAAATGAACACTTTATCAACATTTAAAACTCTTATGAAAATGCTAGTCTAGACATCAACAATGGATAAGCGTAGAACGCAATAGTCTTCCATATAGAAGGGGTTTCTGTAAAAGATAAGATAAGAACTTAACGCTTACATCTTTTAATGCTCACCTAAAACCTCGTTAATCTCAATTCCTCTTCATTTTACCCCCCCCCCCACTACTACCATATTCATACATTCCAGGTTTCAAGTATCCCCTCATGTCTACCTGAACTTGTATCTAGGATCCGATAGCTAGACACAAGGACTTGGCTTACGGCACGGGCCAAATATACATCAGGGCTCTGATGTCACATACAAGGACTTGGCTTAGAGCACAGGCCAAATAAACATCAGGGCTCTGATGTCACATGCAAGGACTTGGCTTAGAGCACAGGCCAAATAAACATCAGGGCTCTGATGTCACATACAAGGACTTGGCTTAGAGCACAGGCCAAATAAACATCAGGGCTCTGACGTCACATACAAGGAACGGGACTACATGTTCACTTGTATATCTCCTATGAAGAACGTGTTGGGTAGTATCAAGCCGCTAGCGCTAATGAGAGGCCTTCCTACGTAGTTAGATCTTCAACTGCTATGTTAAAAGTCAGAATTTGTTTTAGAGGTAAACTGATTTGCATATTAGAAACTTCCATGTACAATAAAAATCTTACAACAGTATTTAAAAAGAGTAGGTAATTCATATTGACACATTGCTATGATTTTTCTTTGGTTATCGTTTTCGCATTTAATATGCAAGAACACCCCCCACCACCTTCATTAGTATTCATCTTAAAATTGATGTAACAAATTTAACTTCAAACAGACAGGCGTATTCACGCAAATGCAGATACACTCACAAATACACACATACATTACGAAAACATATCCACGTGGATTTTGCGTGTATCCCATCCCGCATCAAAATAATAAATAGAACGAAGTGGTTATCCGCAGAATTCTGGGGATAACGCTATACGTTATCCGCAGAATTCTAAATGAATCTCCTGAGTCGTGAGATAGAAATCTCGGTCACATGACCGCTATTCGGACACGCTGGGCTTAGTAAACGATAATTTTATAAAGTTTACTTTATAAATTTTGAAAGACCAAAGGCGTTCGAGTCTTCCTGGTCTCAGCGTTAGTGCGATTGATAGCTGGTAATTATCTCTGAGGTTCGGTTTTCGGAATCTTTTTTTTTTTTGTTGGTTTGTTTGTTTTTTTGTTTTGTTTTTTTTTGTTGTTGTTTTTTTTTTTTGGTTATTTTTTGTTTATTTGTTGTTGTTTTTTTCTTTTTTTTTTGTTTTTTTTTTTTTTTTTTTTTTTTTTTTTTGTTTTTTTTTTTTTTTTTTTTTTTTTTTTTTGTTTTTTTTTTTTTTTTTTTTTTTTTTTTTTGTTTTTTTTTTTTTTTTTTTTTTTTTTTTTTCTTTGTTTGTTTGTTTGTTTTTTTGTTGTTTTTTTTGTGTTAAATTAATTAATTTTTAATATTTTGTTCATGATTTAGTTTCAGGGATAGTTTTTAGGGTGTGGGTTAGGTTTAGTGATAGGTTTTAGGGTGTGGGTTAGGTTTAGTGATAGGTTTTAGGGTGTAGATTAGGTTTAGTGATAGCTTTTAGGGTGTGGGTTAGGTTTAGTGATAGGTTTTAGGGTGTGGGTTAGGTTTATCCGGCATCCTTCCGTCTCGCGAGACGATGGTGCATCACCGTTGGGTTGGGTTGCATTTCCTCGAGTGACTGTGCAGTCCTATCCTTGAGTGACAGTCTTTGCCACAGTTTTTACACACGAGTTCTGTGCTTCCAAATGTTTTGGCCTTTCTCCTAGCTCTTCTGTCTGCAGCCTCCTCCATTCTTCGCTCCTCGGCTACTATCACGCCCTCTTTGACAACTGTGCGCCACGTAGATCGGTCTTCTGCCTTACACTCCCAGTCACTTGTATGTATTTTGGCTGCTTTCATGTCCCTTTGACAGACATCTTTAAATCGCAAGCGTGGGCGACCTGTTTTCCTCTTTCCTGAAGCAAGTTCACCATATAGGAGGTCCTTCGGGATGCGGCCGGGGCTCATTCTTTTGACATGTCCTAGCCACCTCAGGCGTCTTTCACTAAGAATTGAGAACATGCTTTGGGTATTGGCACGCGTTAGTACCTCACTATTAGGCACTTTTTCTTGCCATTTAATACCAAGGATGCGGCGCAAGCATCTCAAATGGAAGCTGTTAAGCTTACGCTCTTGTGATGTATAAGTGGTCCATGTCTCGCTCCCATATAGTAGTGTACTGATGACACAGGCTCGATAGACGCACAGTTTGGTTTTCTCCGTTAGCTTGGTGTTTTGCCAGACCCGCTTATTTAGTTTAGCCATTGTTGCGGCTGCCTTGCCAATTCTGCTGTTTATTTCTTCTTCAATGGACAGTGTATTGGAGACCTTGGATCCCAAGTAGGTGAAGCTGTCCACAACCTCCAAGTTTTCATTATCGATATTTATGGTAGGAGGAGGTCGAGTGTCTTGGGCCATGATGTTTGTCTTTTTCAAGCTGATTTGCAGACCAAATTCTTTGCAGGCATTGGAGAAGCTTGACACGAGTTGTTGCAAACCAGATTCTGTATGTGCTGTTAGTGCCGCATCATCCGCAAATAGTAGCTCTCGAATTAGGACATCCGTCGTTTTGGTCTTGGCTCGGAGGCGGGCAGTGTTGAAAAGTCCTCCATCAGCTCTGGTATGTAACCAGATTCCCTCACTGCTATCCTTGAATGCGTATCGAAGAAGTACAGAGAAGAATATTGCGAAGAGTGTTGGTGCGAGTACACAACCTTGTTTAACTCCGCTGCTGACAGGGAAGGCCTCTGACTTAGCTCCATCGAACTGTACTGTGCCAAGCATATTTTCATGGAACTGTCTGATGATGGCAAGTAGGTGAGGGGGACATCCAATTTTTGCCAGTATTTGGAATAGCCCGTTGCGACTGACTAAGTCGAAGGCTTTTGTAAGGTCCACAAATGCAATGTATAGTGGCATCTGCTGCTCTCTGCATTTTTCCTGGAGCTGTCGTATGGAGAACACCATGTCTATGGTAGACCGACCGGACCGGAAACCACACTGAGATTCTGGATAGACGCGGGATGCTAGGCTTTGTAAACGTTTTAGTATAACGCGGGCAAAGGTCTTTCCTACAATACTAAGGAGTGAAATGCCGCGATAATTATTGCAATCACTCCTATCACCTTTGTTTTTATATAGTGTCACTATATTTGCATCCTTTAGGTCTTGGGGGATGTAGCCCAGTTCCCAGCAGAGGGACAGAATCTCGTGCAATGGTTGGAGTAAAGCTGTCTTGCCACTCTTTAGAACCTCTGGTGGTATTCCATCATTCCCAGGCGCTTTTCCACAAGCTAGACTGTCAATTGCTTTGCTCAGCTCTTCCTGTGTGGGCACGACATCAAGTTCTTCCATGAGTCGCATATCTGGGATGTCATCTAGAGCGGTGCTGGAGACTGTGGTAACTGTTGAATACAATTCCAGATAATGCTCAACCCACTGTTTTAGCTGTGCTGCCTGGTCTTGAATAATTTCTCCATTTTTGGACTTTAGGGGAGCAGCTTTTGACGTCAAGGGGCCCGTTGCCTTTTTGATGTTTTCGTACATGACTTTTGCATTGCCCATGTTAGGTTTAGCGATGAAATTAACAACATAATTTTAACAAAATGGCAGCAATCGACATGAAAAACAATAAGGCTGGCACTGAGACTTGAGAATATTTCACTTAATTCTCCCTTCCACATCGAACTATTAATAGAATTATGGGGATAACGCTCAACGTTATCCGCAGAATTCTGGGGATAACGCCTCCCTAAATAGAATGGATACGTTATCAAAATTCATACTCTCTAACTAAGACGGTTAACCTTTACAGGGTGAACTTAGACGTCAAGGGGCAGCACCTAGCCACAATTCAGACTCAGCTCTGGTACAAACACCCGCCTTTCACATCAGTTTAATAATATTATTTTGTAGAGTCATTCCTGCAGGCTTTCTTAGTTTACCCGCCAGTTCTTTAGCATAAGCTATTGGTACCAATGTTCCTCAGAGGTTTGTTTGTACAAGGGTAAAAATAACAAATTCATGAGCAGAGTTGCTCATCATACATTTTTTTGCAAATGTTTTTCACTCCATAAATAAGCACAGATATTTCATTTTTGTTATAAAATGTTGTTGCTCGGTTGTTCCAAACTGCTACGTTGCATCAGTCAGATATCGGAACGGCCGCGCAGCCACACAGATCAAAGAAAACATAGCTTGAAGCATATTGATTGTCTCTGTTAATCATATTTTTAATCGATTTTTTTACATAAACTAAAATGCTACACGATTTAATATTTTCTGAGTTTTCATTACAGATCACAATAGAGTCAGATGTTTACAACAGGCAAACACGTTTGACGCCGCCATTTCCAATGTTGAAAGTTGATAAAAAGAATCAAATGTAACAGATTTGCATGGCCCAATGTAGTTATTTTAAAGTCAGTCATTAAACAGAGATAACACAACAAGTCTTTAGGGGAGTGTGTCACATTGACCCAATGCTAGAAACAATACTTAGAAGATATCTCATTTTAAAGAAAAATATCTGAATATCTAAGACAGAAAATTCATAAATTTGTTTACTTTGATCCATAAAATTTTCTCATGCAAAATGTACTCCTTGCAAATTTTGAGAAATTATTTTGGTAACACAAAGCAAAAGAAAAAGGACACTATGACATGACACTATAACATGACACTATAACATGAAAGTATAACATGACACTATAACATGACACTATAATATGACACTATAACATGACACTATAACATGAACTATAATATGACACTATAACATGACACTATAACATGACACTATAACATGACACTATAACATGACACTATAACATGACACTATAACATGACACTATAACAAGACACTATAACATGACACTATAACATGACACTATAACATGACACTATAACATGAGTTAAGATGACTCACCTCCTGGTCCGGTACTTGATGACTCCAGACGAAGGGAGTGTCTTGTTCAGAGCTGTCCAAGGTCTCTCTGACCCCTCGAGAGGTCCCGGCATGATAATCGAGGTCACACATCGAAAAATTAAAGGATTATTAGCTTCACTGGTCTTCATTTTTTGAGATCCTCTGGTGCTTATCTGAATATCGGTTAGAGATTTAATATTGATCGTTTTTAAATACCGTATTGTTATAATGTCTGTAAGGTCTTATATCGTATTGTTATAATGTCTGTAAGGTCTTATACCGTATTGTTATAATGTCTGTAAGGTCTTATATCGTATTGTTATAATGTCTGTAAGGTCTTATACCGGATTGTTATAATGTCTGTAAGGTCTTTTATCGTATTGTTATAATGTCTGTAAGGTCTTATACCGTATTGTTATAATGTCAGTACGCTCTTATATCGTATTGTTATAATGTCAATAAGGTCCTGCTATTTTTAACATTCTTTAAAATAAAAAGAAATATCTTTTGAGCGGCATGTACAAGATCAATAATTATAAAATACATGTTACTACATATTTGTATACTAATCTTGGTAAGCATAAAATAACCTCTAAGACTTACGCGTTGAGGTTTGTGCGAAATCATTAAATTTATTTTTTTAAAGCTGTAAAAATGTAACTGTTTCCTTAGATATTATCCAACACTGACTGGTTTAGTACTTATGATAATATTTGATAGTCAGTGCTGTGCTTTAAACTTTTAAACCTTTAAGCCTTAACCATTTTGTTTTCAAAATTGATGGCAAATATTTACTTAAACGAACATTAAAGTCTTCATATTTCTCAAACATTTCTTATGATTTCATTCAAATAAAAAAATCCTCTGCGTACCACATTGTTCACTAAGGTTAGAGCGATACCTTTTTAAATTCCAGATTACATTTAACCCGATTGATCCCGCTTTCGTTAATAAAACACATACCATAAAGGAATGCATTCTTCAGACTTACCAATGAATTCGCTACACTGGTCTCAAAGAGCTGTTAAAAAATTGTTCTCTTTCGGGACCAAACTTACGTATAAAAAGGGAACATTATTTGACGATCGTTGGAAATAAAGGGCACGGAAGCGAATATCATAGCACATAGAATACCACTTGAAGAGATCGATTTGAAAAGTGTGAAATACATTGGCGCTGAGTCCAAAATAAAAACACCAACTGTCTGACAATACCACGTGACTCACGTGTGGCAGACAACAGATCTTAAGGTGGTACGCAGTGCCGCATTCATGAACGGGAAAGTAAAAACCTTTCAAAGATCTTCCAGGCACTATACCACAACGGCGGGGAGGTCTAAGAAATCAAATAGCGACCACTCGACTTGCCGCTAACCCGGGGGGGGGGAGAGAAACAAAACTTTTCCTTTGTTGACTTTAGTCGGTGAGGTGAGTTTAGTTACAGATTAGATTCTCTCAAAGAAAGGTGAATTTTTATTTCAGCTTTCATGATAAAAAGACTTATAGTTGATTCGAAGCATTTTGAGACTTAAGTATTAATTCTGAAAATTACAAAATTTATTTTTAAAATTTTACACTTCAGAACTACACTTTAAACTTTTAAAAGAAATATTTTATTAAAACTACAATAACATTATTAATTATTAACCATATGACTTTTTGCTGCAAGGATATTTTTAAAAAATAATCAGTGATTACACAAAAATTAGAAAGTAATATATCGGATATATATTCATATGTAATATCTGAGATGCCGCATGTCTATTACTTACTCCAAGCAACACCTACAATGAATATTCAGGTACACCTGACAGTCAATTATTCCTCGTGTCTGCCTCGCGAAGTGATGTGACAGTTAACTGTCATTCATCAAGACAGATATAGTACTTAGTTTTACAATCTAACAACACCACAATGTTTCATTTTCCTAGCAATAACACCACAATGTTTCATTTTCCTAGCAATAATTTAACTGTTATGTTTCTCTAACCAATGCTTATCGGCAATAATTTAACTGTTATGTTTCTCTAACCAATGCTTATCGTTGAGCGCTGGGAAATCCATCACTTCAACTGGTTCAAAGCAGATTAGGAAAACAAAAAAAAAAGGTTTTTTTAAACACCAAAATGTTATAAAATATTCATGAGAACAGCCAGGTAGCATTAAACCAGGGATCAGGCAACCCGATGAGGCTTCAAATCAATAACTGATTTTCATGGTCAACCGGCAAAAAGAGGAAAACAATCGTTTGTTTTTTTTAAAGTGGATGAGAGTACTGCTAGCTGTGTGAAGTGACTGATCAGCAAGACTTTCAGTCAGTTCTATGTACTGCTAGCTGTGTGAAGTGATTGATCAGGAAGACTTTCAGTCAGTTCTATGTACTGCTGACTGTGTGAAGTGACTGATCAGGAAGACTTTCAGTCAGTTCTATGTACTGCTAGCTGTGTGAAGTGATTGATCAGGAAGACTTTCAGTCAGTTCTATGTACTACTGACTGTGTGAAGTGACTGATCAGGAAGACTTTCAGTCAGTTCTATGTACTGCTGACTGTGTGAAGTGATTGATCAGGAAGACTTTCAGTCAGTTCTATGTACTACTGACTGTGTGAAGTGACTGATCAGCAAAGCAATCAGTCAGGTCTAAGATTGGGTGGTTTTGAAATAATTAAAAGTACATGTAACAAAAAAAGTCACATATACAAAGTAACACTATAACATGACACAAGCCAACATCACAATGGGTCAGCGATACGCGTCGTTATCTTCCCAGAGGAACATTGCCATGTAGTCAATGAAGAATAAACAAACAAAGTAGTTATTGGTGGGCTCCCTACTTTTAACACTTCCAAACAGCTTCAGCCCC
>MUZC01001432.1:564380-579720 GCA_002072015.1 Radix auricularia
TTGGATGGATGGATGGATGGATGGATGGATGGATGGATGGATGGATGGATGGATGGATGGATAGATGGATAGATGGATAGATAGATAGATAGATAGATAGATAGATAGATAGATAGATAGAATGAATAATTTTTTAATTTTATTTTTAAGATCAACAAATAAGTGTAAACGAACCACAATTCATCTTCCAAGTTGAAGGTCGCAACAAATGGAGGCAGATCAACAAAAATAACATTGGCCGACTAACATTAGCGTATCCCCTGCCCCTCCCCTATTCCCACTAAATACATCATTTGTAACCATATCCGCCTCCAAACCGGTTCTCATGTACATTTCAGGCTTGACCGGGTCAAGTCTATTCTGTCTGTGGTCCATAGCGGGTTGAAGGTACATAACGAGTTGAAGGTACATAACGGGTTGAAGGTACATAACGGGTTGAAGGTACATAACGAGTTGAAGGTACATAACGAGTTGAAGGTACATAACGGGTTGAAGGTACATAACGAGTTGAAGGTACATAACGGGTTGAAGGTACATAACGGGTTGAAGGTACATAACGGGTTGAAGGTACATAACGGGTTGAAGGTACATAACGGGTTGAAGGTACATCACGGGTTGAATGTACATAACGGGTTGTAGGTTCATATCGGTTTGAAGGTACATAACGGGTTGAAGGTACATGACGGGTTGAAGGTACATAACGGGTTGTAGGTTCATAACGGTTTGAAGGTACATAACGGGTTGAAGGTACATAACGGGTTGAAGGTACATAACGGGTTGAAGGTACATAACGGGTTGAAGGTACATAACGGGTTGAAGTTACATGACGGGTTGTATTTAAATAACGGGTTGAAGGTACATAACGGGTTGAAGGTATGGTACTGGACAGGAATACAAATTGTTCCGTTAATTTTCAATTGATCAGTTAACTTCAAAAGTAGGCTCCAAAAAAAAAAACTCCGGGCAAATTAAATACTAGTTGCTGCCCGCCTATTTCAAGACAACTTACTAGCCACTATTGTGAACCTCAGAATCATAAACCTTTAACTGTCCACAAAAAAAAGGGTTTACAATGAGCTGGACATGGTCGAAACTAGAGAACCCTACAAACACAATCTTTTAATACAAACACAATCTTTTAATACAAACACAATTTTTTTAATACCAACGCAATCTTTTTATTGAACAATCTCTTAACACAAACACAATCTCTTAATACAAACACAATCTTTTAATACAAACACAACTTAAAATTTCACAAACAAACACTTGAGAAGCACGAAACATCACTAAATTCAATTATAAATAATATAATAGTCCAAGTCACTGGATCTGGAACGCTGAGGAACGATGTACGACAGTCTACAGCAGTTAGTTGAAAAATCGTGTGGTGATAAGCGCTGTAAAAATATTCAATATGATGACGTCATTGTTTGGTGTGCATCGGTGCGCAAAATACAACCCCTATTATTAAATACTTTGCGTGCATTTCAGAAAGTTTAATATTTCGTATTTATCAAAAAAGGACAAGTTAGTTGGGCTTTAGAAAAAGGTTGGCGCCGTAGGCGCCCTAAATAAAGGGGGCGCCGTAGGCGCCACGGTGCCCCGGCACAATCTAGTTATTTATAATCAACCTTCTGCGTCGATCATTTCTAATTAACATGCTCATCTATTAACTCATTTATAAAAAAAATATATTTTTTGTTTTGTTTATTTGTTACAATCTGCAATCTGTAACAATAATTAATAAAATTCAAAATCTTATTTTCACCAATTAGTTATTCCTCAATTTGGTTTTATAAATTGTAAAGAAATAAGTTAACGGGAAGTTTTTACTTTATAAGTTTGTTTAATGTGTTCAAATTAACTCTTCTTATTAAAGTTTACAAATCAATACGTTACTTTTATATTTTAAATAAATGAAATTACTAGATCTATACCTGTGTCCCATACATTTTGCACTGCACTAAAACATTATTTAAATTAGAGTGCGTTCTCCACCCTTCCATCCCCTTCTTGTAACACAAGCTTTTTTGAACCTGCTATGTAAACTATTTTATTGCCAGAACATCTGCTAACAACGATAATTTTTTTAACAAATGAAGTATTAAAAGGTCAACTTTACTCAAGTAAACATCAACCAAAAAGCTGGTCCTCGCTCTCTCGAAACTGACCCTTCAACGGACTGCACACAAAAAGGCGCCAACGTGTTTGAAAATTAATTAAACTTTTGTACAATGAACAAAATACATGTTTCAAGGACCGTTCAGTCATTATAATACCAATTAGATAAACACGGCACTGGTCCATATGAGCTGTCGAAATGTGCCAAATGGTTCCGATATAAAACGTTTGGGAACCAGTGGACTTTAGACTGCTGTGTGCATTAGTAGATTGTCAGTTGTTCTACTTATTTTTGTTAGGGGGGGGTGGCGGGGGCTGGAGTGAAGGCGATCCATTTTTAGTTGTTTTTATGTCCCCTCTGATATAAGATGAGGTTTCAAAAATACGAAATTTAATGACCAGGACAAACACACACAGTAAATGATTAATACAATAAATATCCATACATCTTTATATGGTCTTTGGGACTTAGGACTTTACACACATTGACAGTTGATCTGACATCCACCAAGCAAGGTCGCATCTCAACAATACAAGATAAATCTGCGAAATGTATTACAGAAGAACAGGAAATAATAAAAAGATGGACCGAATACTGTTCTGAGCTATACAATGAAGACTCAAAGGGCGACGAATCAGTGCTCAATTGCCCAACGTCAACTAACATAGACAGGCATTCCATTCTCCGTGATGAGGTCGAGCTGGCTGTGCGAAAGCTGAAAAGGGGGAAATCGGCTGGAGCAGACAACATCCCAGGTGAACTAATTCAGGCAGGAGGTGACCCAGTAATAAACATTCTAACCAACATGTGCAACAAGATCTGGCAGACAGGAGAATGGCCAACACCCTGGACTCAATCGCTGGTTATAACGCTCCCAAAGAAGGGTAATCTACAATTGTGTCAGAACTACCGTACAATTAGCCTGATTAGTCACCCCAGCAAAGTCATGCTCATGGTAATACTAAACAGACTGAAACCACAAGCAGAGCAGATCATTGCAGAAGAACAGGCAGGCTTCAGAGCAGGAAGGAGCACAACAGAGCAGATCTTCAACTTGCGAGTGCTCTGTGAAAAACATCTGCAACACCAGAGAGACCTCTTTCATGTCTTCATAGACTTTAAAAAGGCGTTTGACAGAGTGTGGCATGCAGCACTGTGGGCAACCATGCACAAGTTCAATATTAATGCTAACCTCATTGCTGTGATCAAGAACCTGTACAACAGAGCAACCAGCGCAGTACTCTACAACAGCAAGCTGGGAGATTGGTTCAAGACCACTGTTGGTGTCAGACAAGGGTGTTTACTCTCCCCCATCCTCTTCAACCTCTTCCTAGAAAGAATTATGACTGATGTGCTCGAAAACCATGTCGGAACGGTCAGCATCGGAGGAAGGATTATAACTAACTTACGCTTCGCCGATGACATAGACGGCCTAGCTGGCAGCGAGGACGAACTAAAAGAATTCCTTGCAAAGCTAGAGAAGACGTCAAAGGCCTATGGCATGGAAATCAATGCAGAGAAGACCAAGGTCATGGCAAATAAGAATTTCACAAGTGAAATACGGATAAACGGGCAAAAACTCGAGGAGGTCCCTACCTTTAAATATCTAGGGGCTATAATATCCGATGAAGGCTCAAAGCCAGAAATTCTTGCCAGAACGGCCCAAACAACTGCAGCATTAAGCAAACTGAAAAACATCTGGCAAAGCAAGAAGCTCTCCCTGAGATCAAAGATTCGACTAATGCCCTCTCTGGCGATGTCAGTCTTTCTTTTATGGTTGTGAGGCTTGGACGCTCACCGCAGACCTCCAAAAAAGAATTAATGCGCTTGAGATGAGATGTTTTGGAAAGGTATTAAACATCTCCTACACGGCGCACATCACGAACGAAGCGGTCCGCGACAAAATAAGTGCTGTCATTGGCCCTTACGAGGACCTTCTCACCTCAATTAAAAAGAGGAAACTACGATGGTACGGACACGTGACAAGATCTGGAGGTCTCTCAAAGACGATATTGCAAGGCACAGTCCAGTGAAGAAGGAAAAGAGGCAGACCAAGGAAGAGTTGGGAGGACGATATCAAAGAGTGGACCGGCCTGTCATTTAGCGATTCCCAGAAGGCAGCTCAGAACCGTGACACATGGCATGAGATAGTGCGCAGCTCAAAATGGTGCCCCAACGACGGGTTAAGGGACAGTTCAGTTCAGTTGAGTTGGAAATAGCATTTATAGATGTCTAGCTGGTATTGTTAGCTGGTCATGTCTCGGTCTAAACAAGCTAAATGACATGGTCTCTAGCTGGTATTGGTAGCTGGTCTCAACTGTCTAAACAAGCTAAATGACATGGTCTCTAGCTGGTATTGTTAGCTGGTCAGGTCTCGGTCTAAACAAGCTAAATGACATGGTCTCTAGCTGGTATTGGTAGCTGGTCTCAACTGTCTAAACAAGCTAAATGACATGGTCTCTTGCTGGTATTGTTAGCTGGTCCCAACTGTCTAAACAAGCTAAATGACTTGGTCTCTAGCTGGTATTGTTTGCTGGTCAGGTCTCGGTCTAAACAAGTTAATGACATGGTCTCTAGCTGGTATTGTTAGCTGGTCTCAACTGTCTAAACAAGCTAAATGACATGGTCTCTAGCTGGTATTGTTAGCTGGTCTTAACTGTCTAAACAAGCTAAATGACATGGTCTCTAGCTGGTATTGTTAGCTGGTCTCAACTGTCTAAACAAGCTAAATGACATGGTCTCTTGCTGGTATTGTTAGCTGGTCTCAACTGTCTAAACAAGCTAAATGACATGGTCTCTAGCTGGTATTGGTAGCTGGTCTCAACTGTCTAAACAAGCTAAATGACATGGTCTCTAGCTGGTATTGTTAGCTGGTCCTAACTGTCTAAACAAGCTAAATTTCATGGTCTCTAGCTGGTATTGTTAGCTAGTCCCAACTATGTCCAGTTCTTTGAGCCTAATCCTATGCTACAAGGTCTCCATGTTTTCCTGGATTTTCGTTAAGCTTTTAATTGTTGTATCCATCTAACTCCAATAACTACCCTGCTATAGTGGAGGTGGAATTTTATTTTTTTTTCTTACTATCTTATCTTAGATATACAGACGCTCCTTCTATGCAGAAGATAATTGCGTCCACAGACCATGAGAGATGATCTGTTGGCAAGTGATGCAGCGGTCACAGGCCACGGCTATAGGGGTTCCACGCATTACCCCAGCCGCCTAACTATTGTCTAGTTAGGTACCCATTCAGAGCTGGGTGACTCGGGGACTCCGCAGGCCGCGAGAACAAATCCTCACCTTCGTGTGGATTCGAACCCGTGACCATCGGTATGACAGTCGAGAGCGCTACCTCTCGACCACCACGTCCCACTAAACGGTATAAATGTATTGAGGCCAAACCATGATCTGCCTACCACATGTTGCTCTTCTTTGTCCCCATTGCAGCTCATATGTGTCCCCATTGCAGCTCATATGTGTCCCCATTGCAGCTCATATGTGTCCCCATTGTAGCTCATATGTGTCCCCATTGCAGCTCATGTCACGGGTTCGAATCCACACGAAGGTGAGGATTTGTTCTCGTGGCCTGAGGAGTCCCCGAGTCACCCAGCTCTGAATGGGTACCTAACTAGACAATAGTTAGGCGGCTGGGGTAATGCGTGGAACCCCTATAGCCGTGGCCTGTGACCGCTGCATCACTTGCCAACAGATCATCTCTCATGGTCTGTGGACGCAATTATCTTCTGCATAGAAGGAGCGTCTGTATATCTAAGATAAGATAAGATATGTGTTCCCATTGCAGCTCATACGTGTTCCCATTGCAGCTCATATGTGTCCCCATTGCAGCTCATCTGTGTTCCCATTGCAGCTCATCTGTGTCCCCATTGCAGCTCATTTGTGTCCCCATTGCATCTCATCTGTGTCCCCATTGCATCTCATCTGTGTCCCCATTGCAGCTCACGAACAATTTATAAGAGATATGTTAAAATAATTACCGGAAGATTTCCTAGCCAGGCTTAATGACCCGTTGTGCTTCAATGCCGCTTTCAATACTTTTTAAATAATTTAAAATACTCTAAGTAACTACAGGTCTGGCCACGCGTGGTCTAAAGTCATGCAACACCACTGCATACACGCATCAACCCAGTTTCAAAACTTTTCAATTGAGCCAATTTCTCTCCAGGTGACAGACGAACAACCTCAAGGTATCACCCTCATCCTAAAGAATAAATTAAAATGCTACTTAATATAAGCTTCTATGACTGAAACCATCAGCTCCATTTCCGAGGTACTTATGACAAGAACGATGTTGACATCTAATAGTGTTGATGCGGCGTTTGACATTTCAAAGTCACGTGTGTGAGGGGAGGGGGACAATTAATGAGTAAAGGCTTAGAGTAAATGTACTAAAAGTACATGGAACTGTTTCAGCCAATCGGGAGAGAGGACGGTAAAAGGAAATGTTCGGACATCTGCCAAGCGTCCTGTATAAGATACGTTTCTAAGTTACTGTTGTTAAAACTTTTGGAAGAGAAACGAAGTCAAGTTTGTAAGTTAAAGCAATGAGCTCATGTTAAAAGTTACACAAATGTAATACATTACTTTTGCATAAATATTTGAGGTGAACAAAAAAATAAAAAATAAAACGTTAACTTCTTTACATCCATCGCTTATTATTTCCTTAAATAATGAATTTAAGTTATAAAAATCGCAACAAAATACTGATAAAATTCATGTTTTTAATTTTTTTTTTTAAATAATAAAAAAAACAACAACAGAATTTAAAATTTTCTTTTACTTAAAATGTTCATTTAAAAAAATAGTAACTCAAAGACGCAAGAATGTCCTTCTCATGGACCGTGGCTTGGATTATTACCTACACCAGTTTGTATTGGCTCGCTGATTGTCAACTAACTAGACAAAATATAAATAAACTTAATAGGCGTTGTATTGGCTCGCTGATTGTCAAACAGGTCAGTTGGTCAACTAACTAGACAAAATATAATAAACTTAATAGGCTTTGTATTGACTCGCTGATTGTCAAACAGGTCAGTTGGTCATCTAACTAGACAAAATAAGACTAAACTTAATAGGCGTTGTATTGGCTCGCTGATTGTCAAACAGGTCAGTTGGTCAACTAACTAGACAACATATAAATAAACTTAATAGGCTTTTTATTACTTTTCTTTCTAAGGACTTTGTTGGTACCATATTTTAGGCAGAAATATATTAAAACCTGATGAACAACGTCAGCCATGTAGTTAATTTGTGAAAACGATTAATATTTTCACTATACTTAACGAATTAATGCTGATGCTCAAAGTACCTATGATATTAAATCGTCCCACCCGGTTTCGGTGAGATTCTGACGGAGGCTGACCATATCATTAAAAAAAAAAAAAAGAAATTTTAAATCTTTTTCTTAATTTTAAACCACTGGAGTTTGCAGATGTTATTTGGTATGGGTACTGGAGAAGGGTGCTATGGGGTGTTCGATCCAGGTAGCTTTATTATTGTTACTTCCCCTTGAGATACATCAGCTAGAAACAGATTTATTACCAAAACAAACTTTCAAACGCTCACTGACGGCAGTCGAAGCCTTCTACAAGCCAAAGTTAATCAACATCTGGGATTAATTCACGATGAGATGTCGTCACAAGACTCCTAAATTTTTTTTATAAGCCTACCTAGACTTTTTGACGCCCCTTGAGTAATAATAATAATTCTAAATATTTTACATTTCGAAATTATGGCAGTAAAATATAATTTTCCGTTAGATATAAAACAAAAAGTAGATATAACAAAAAAATTAGATATAAAACAAAAAATAGATATAACAAAAAATTAGACATAAAACAAAAAATAGATATAACAAAAAATTAGATATAAAACAAAAAATAGATAGATCTATATCCTAAAGTTTGACGCAAACAAACAGAGAGACTTACATGAGATATAAACAACGGACTTGTAACCAGAATTAAAAAAATAAACACTTAGCGGGAAGCGAACGCGGATATGTTATTACTAGTGATTATATGCTACACTCATGAAATGTCTGTGTCTGTTTGTTTATGAGTATGTTATTTTTAGTAGATTTATTAGATTATAATAACGTAAATAATTGTGGAAAGACAACATAACCATTTTCCTTTACCACACTCCACAAAAAACGCCCATGTTTGATTTGACCCCCAGGTCCCGAGTGGGACGCATTGAGAGTGACATGGGGACCAAAACTCGAGGCACCTTATTTCGAATCAATGCCAAGGACGACCAAAGACGCGCTGGCCCAGGGGTAAGTAAGAGTATAAGACTGAGATTAAATTTGACCAACCAAAGAACTTATCAAAGCTAGAATCTGAGGCCTTAATATGCTTAATGAACTGATCAAGCTATAACCCTAGGCCTCAACGATCTATAATCCAAAGTGTTATCAAGTTAAACTGAAGACCACGTTTTCAAATCTCACCTACATTTTTCCATTACAGTAATGAGTTTATTATTTATAGTATTAGTGTTCGATGCATGACAACGACTTGAAGCTGGACAATTATTTGCTGAATGTTGTAGTGTAATGAATAATTTGAATAATATATGTTGTGTGTGTGAGGGTGGGGACTGGGTAACATTATAAAAGGTCTCCTGTTTAACAAATGATTTTTTTCCAACATAATTTTAAATCTCTGCACCTCCACTTGCTTCAAAGCTCTGAGGTATCTGAGGTATTTTAAATACACAATTTAATTTTAATTGCTGCAATCGACGAATTAGCCACAGAATTTCACGCCATAATAGCAACCCTGAAAATATTCTCTCCATCTCTATCATGCAAGATTCCAAAAAGTCAACGACTGCAGTCGAACAGCCAAGTGGCGAGGCGCGAGGTATGTCAAAGGAGGAGACTACTCGGTGGCCCTTCTCTATGACAAGGGAGGTCACCTGGCCGGGATACAGACGGCGGTACCCACTGGTCAGCCCAACGGTTTCCCACCTGTTGAGCTCCGACCACCGTTCCTACTGGACGGACCCCGGTGGGTCACCACAGTGTACTTTGTTGATCCCGGTACCTTCATGGCATTGTTTTTTGTACTTGTTGAATAACTTCACAACATGCTTGTTTCTTGTATTTACTTGTTGAGTAGCTTCACTTATTGTTTGTTTGTTGTATTTACATGTCGTTGTCGTTGATTACTTTTTCCGAAGAAGCTTCTCAGCGTTTAAGGTGACGGCCTACATGTTCACGTTACTGAAATAATACACGTTTTCACCATGAAGAAATATTTTTAAACTTAATAGATCTATTCGCTTCAATGGTGCATGTATATATCTTAACAAACTAGATTGTGCCAGGCGCCGTGGCGCCTGAGGCGCCCCCTTTTTTTGGGCGCCTACGGCGCCAACCTTTTTTTTAAAGACCAACTAACTTGTCCTTTTTTGATAAATACGAATTATTAAACTTTATGAAATGTACGCAAAGTATTTATTTAATAATAATAATAGGGGTTGTATTTTGCGTACCGATGCACACCAAACAATGACGTCATCATATTAAATATTTTTACAGCGCTCATCAACACACGATTTTTCAACTAAACTAACTGCTGTAGACTGTCGTACATCGCTCCTCAGCGTTTCAACTAAACTAACTGCTGTAGACTGTCGTACATCTCTCCTCAGCGTTACGTTACAAACATACAGAACCACACCACTGGGTGTTTATATATATTTATACTCAGTGCATGAAACACAAACAATTGGAAGAAAAACAAAATTAAAAGCGATATATCGATACATTTGGACTAAAATTATTTATTTAAATACATTTCATTTCAGCTTTAATAAATCAGAGACGATTGAGAATGTTTTAACCTAACAATGGTATAAAAACAAACAAGATACGAAAAGAACAGCTCATAGCAACAATAATACCGGCTCATAGCAACAATAATACCGGCTCATTTCGTAACAATTTTCTCATTTCCCATGTCAGCTATCATCTGCACCAAGGGGAGATCAAGGGAAGAGGTCAGAGTTCAAGGACTCGGCACTAACCTTTACGTTCAGAACAGCACTGTGCCCGAACGAAGCTTCATCGTCCCCGGGCAGGAGGTGGACATTAGGGGGACAAGCTGGACTGAAGGAATGTGCTTCAAGAACAGAATGGGTAATTTCATCAGATTTAGCTCGTCGATTTGATCTTAGCTCATTACTTACGTCCATAATAACAACACCAGAGCCGCCCCTGTCCTTAAAGACAACACCGTGAGATCTTTAACTATCAATAAAACGACTTCTTAATCTGTCTTTAGTGTGTATAAATTAGTAGTGTGCTCAGCCTTTTTTTTTTTTACCAAGAAATACCATACCTGTATTTAATTGACTAAAGAAAAAAGGAAATGGCCACTTGTCAAATTCTGACTCATTAATAAATAGGAGAGTTTTTGAGATGAAAGTGTGTAATGGGGAATAATTATGTTGGGAATTGGAATTATTCCCCTTCGTTGATGTATTTGCAAACATCTCTAACTTTTGATTTTAAAAGATCCCCAAATTTTGGTAACTTAAGTTCAACTTCATTCCATATTGTATTTGACAATTTATATATATATATATATATATAATTTCTTTATTGATCAATGTCCTGTATCGTGTCTCACACGTTTCTAGAACTATCTTGTTGTAACAGGCCTACACTACTCTTACAACACGACCAGGGACATGCGCTGTGAGAACCTCTTCCCTATGTTTGTTATCTACAACGGAGGGCGTCTGACGTCATTCGGCTGGGCCATCCAGACAAACCTCCCCTCCCCGAGATTCGAACACCCTCCCCAAGAGGCATTTGTGATGTATATGAAGGATGTCCCCCAATGTCTCTATTCCCGGGGGACCATATCGATACTGCATGTCTTTATGAAAGACAACGTCACGGCCACCTGCTGAAAATATCGATTCTCAAATTAAGTTTTGTGGGGCATGTACCCTTGTTTGTTTACTATAGTTATTTAGTTACACAGCTTGGAATAAAGAAAAACTAACAGATCAACACATTTTATTACATGCTCATTAAATTATCATCTTTAAACGGACGGTATCAGACTATGTTATCGTTAAACTGCGCGGCTGCATAGATGTCTGATCGACACCGCGCGAAGCAGTTTGGAATGACAGCGAAGTAAGTTTTGATGAAAAGGTAAGTTCTGTGATTGAAGGGTGTACAATTTTGCACAAAAATCGATGCTGTGCATCTTTGAACACGAGTTTGTTATTTAGCACATGAACCAATGAACCGTAATGAAAACATTGATAATAGCAGAAGTTTTTAAAAAGATAATTAAAATCATTATTTCAACAAAATAATTTAGCCACATCCATTATTTTCATGCATTCTTTTTTGTACTGTGTAGGCTTCAATGAGCCAAAGTCTTATTCGGATTGCATGGATACACATTCGAATCCTCCTTAATTGCCGACTATTTCAATGTTCATGGATGTTAATGGTTGTTCTTTTGATCAAGATTTATATTGGCAAAATATTGAAGATAGAGACGGCTATCGGAATGTTCAGACGAATAGCATACTATTCAACAGCAGCAGTGAACCGTTTAAAATACCGGCGCACTGTGTTGCGTTCTGGGTTCTGGATTGACCTTAAGACAGAACTCTTGTCAATAATAATATGTTCTTTATTGTGGTAGTAATACACGTATAGATAATCCTTCACTACTACACAA
This sequence comes from Radix auricularia, assembly GCA_002072015.1. Lineage (NCBI taxonomy): Eukaryota > Metazoa > Mollusca > Gastropoda > Lymnaeidae > Radix > Radix auricularia. Next base: position 576,240 of record MUZC01001432.1, read on the forward strand.
TCTGCATTAGTACACTGAAGTCAATACAGCCATCCAGTACATCCAATTCCAGGCTTACAGGCTCCGTTGTCACAATATTCGAGCCACCTCGATAACACGCAGGACCAACACTCTCTAGCACCACATCGTCCTCTCGTCCACCACACACTAGCCTCTGACCTCTACTCGACTCTCTTGGACACACGCACACTACATTATTTATAGCCCTTGGGCGAACTCTTAAAAGTCATGTCGTGACATTCAAGTGTCCGTTTAACTGAACACAGTTCACAACATTCTCACAACAACTCACAACAAACTCAATGACAGTGATTCTCATACCTTGACACACTGTAAGGCACAAACAGTTCTACAGGATAATGTTAATTGTTCATCCCTCGCATGCAAAGATCACTGATAGAAATAGGGGAGTCACTCCGACCCTTATGTAGTAATGTGTTAAGGAAGGGAGTAGTCTTAATGGCCTGCCCTAAAATTGTAATCTTCATTGCTTCTATATTTGTATCTATATCTTGTAGATATATATCACACACAAGCCTCGTGAGCAGCACAATTCCTGAAACCTTTGTCCATTTTCATTTTACTTTCCTCTTCCAAAGAGTCCAAGGCAGGTGGGCCAGGCTTCGTGGTCGCTCCCCACTCTAGCATTGAAATCTCCTAGGAGATAGATTGCCTCGTCTTTGCGGATGCTGGCTATTGCCTGGTCTAACGCTCCATAGAACTGGTCCTTCTCTTCCGGAGTTGAATAGAGTGTTGGGGCATACACACTAAGAATAATTGCCTGATGACGGGGGTTCAATGGATGGTAGAAGAGTGTTTTTAACAGCGAAACCCACACCATGCTGTTTAGGTTCGTGTTTTGGTCTGCCTTGCCAGAAGAAGGTGTAATTGGCCTCTTTGAGTGAACCGTTGTCTGGGAGCCTGGTCTCCTGAAGGCATGCTATGTCAATCTTTAGCCTATCGATTATTCCTGTCTTCCGTGTGTCGTTTATGGACTGCAGATCATCAGTGATGCCGGGACACATAGTTCTCACGTTCCAGCTAGCGATTCGAAGAGCTGGGGTCTTCTTTTTCTTTTTTGTATTTCTTGGTGCAGGGCTTAGTGGCCCACTTGTTGAGTGGTACTCTAATCTCCACGCAGGCCATAGCACCTATTTGACTGGGGGCTGCCTAGTTTGAGGCGGGCGGTAGCTGTCCAGTTAGACATTGGTAGTCTCTCCCACCATCGGAAGCAGCCCCGTCAATTGAGCTTTGCCTTATAACCAGTAACTGCTGCTTCCCGTGTTTTGTCGACACCTTGCGGCGACGCTGGAGTGTCCTCTCCAGAGGTGATGCAAGCCTGGGTGGGTATTATGGAGAATTAGCTGCTGCCCATACAGCATATCCTCCCTCTCCACGTCAATGGTGTAACCAAGGGAACGACTTGCGTCGCTGCCATTGGCGTCGCAGGAGCTGCCGGTATGTACATAAGTCTTATGTATAGACCGCCTGTAGATGCTCCAATTCCTGATTTTCTTTCAGGGTTTACTCCTTTAGCCTTTCCCGCAAGGCGGGTATAGCCGCAAGGCAGCGGAGTATTTGTATTCGGAGTTTCCTTCTCCTAGATGAACTACCAGCCAAGGTTTTAACGAGCATCATCTACCCGTAGGTGTGCCAGAACCGGGATTTGAACCCGTGACCGATTTTTATTTTTATTTAGGAATTTTTTGGTGCCGCAGCGCACTAACACTTTGACCACCGCGCCCCTATGAAATCCTCCTTCTAATTTTTTCTGCAATTAAGTTGATTTCTTTATGCTCCATTTAGTGTTCATAAAAATAAATCTCCTAATCATTTAGTTAATTGTGTTTAGAGTATGTGAAGGAATGTTCAGAATTTTTCCTATGTATATTAATTTTGTATTATTAAATTATTTACTAATGTACTTCTCCCGAATATTGTTTTGTTTGCGTATTTATATCATGTGATAATTGTGTTAACGAATTTCACTAGGGAATCTCATGCTCCTTTGAGTGTTGCTGACGCACCATATGAAATAATGAGACGTCAGTCAATAAAAGAAATAAAGAAATGTACAACCACCGCAGAGAACGAAAGAAAACCCCTCTTCCTGAGCGAATCACGTGGATGTCACAATTCAGCACCGAATTAAAGTACATCTTTAAAAACTTACTCATAAAGAAATAGAATCGAGGGCTAGAGAATTAACCTTTCGGCAGATTGAAAGTATGACACCAACTTGAGAAAGGCTCGAACAACAGACACTCCAGAGACCAAGATGCCCTGTGTGAATATATATATAGATATATAAGACAGATAGACAGCTGTTTATGGCATGCAAAGAAATACAACAAACTAAAAATACACTTACACTAATTTTAAAATCGGGAACAATTCACCCAGTAAATATAGATAAAGCGATTGCCTTGAACACAATCCCTAGCTAGCTCCCATAACATAACCCAACATGTCATCAGCTTACGTCTGATGGCAGAATACAGACAGCACATTTGGCAGTTCAGAAGAAATGCGATACTTAACAAAAACATGTATACAGAAGATTTAATAGATGTACTATTTACAGCCATAATAATTCAAAATTTCATAGAGCAAATATAAAACTAAATATAAACTAAATTAAATAAAAGTATAATCAATTGGCTAGAAATTAAACAACCGCTGTAAATACTTGTGAATATATTTTAAATATGCATAAAATGTTAAGGCCCTAACTTGCCCCTAACAACTCCGAACAGTGTCTACGCTATAGAATTCTTTTCAGAGAGGAAACTACAGAATGAAAGGAGGCAGGCTCGGAGAGGTGAACTGGAGGAACAGCCATCGCTCATGTTTGTTTTGGTTTGTGTTTGAGAAGTGAACTGGAGGAACAGCCATCGCCCATGTTTGTTTTGGTTTGTGTTTGAGAAGTGAACTGGAGGAACAGCCATCGCTCATGTTTGTTTTGGTTTGGGTTTGAGAAGTGAACTGGAGGAACAGCCATCGCCCATATTTGTTTTGGTTTGTGTTTAAGAAGTGAACTGGAGGAAAAGCCATCGCTCATGTTTGTTTTGGTTTGTGTTTGAGAAGTGAACTGGAGGAATAGCCATTGCTCATGTTTGTTTTGGTTTGTGTTTAAGAAGTGAACTGGAGGAACAGCCATCGCTCATGTTTGTTTTGGTTTGTGTTTAAGAAGTGAACTGGAGGAACAGCCATCGCCCATGTTTGTTTTGGTTTGTGTTTAAGAAAAGAACTGGAGGAACAGCCATCGCTCATGTTTGTTTTGGTTTGTGTTTAAGAAGTGAACTGGAGGAACAGCCATCGGCCATGTTTGTTTTGGTTTGTGTTTAAGAAGTGAACTGGAGGAACAGCCATCGCTCATGTTTGTTTTGGTTTGTGTTTAAGAAGTGAACTGGAGGAACAGCCATCGCCCATGTTTGTTTTGGTTTGTGTTTGAGAAGTGAACTGGAGGAACAGCCATCGC
>MUZC01001432.1:585478-620706 GCA_002072015.1 Radix auricularia
TGTGGAGCTGGCTCAGAGCTTGTTGGGATGTGGAGCTGGCTCAGAGATTGTTGGGAATTGGAGCTGGCTCAGAGATTGTTGAGATGTGGAGCTGGCTCAGAGATTGTTGAGATGTGGAGCTGGCTCAGAGATTGTTGGGATGTGGAGCTGGCTCAGAGATTGTTGAGATGTGGAGCTGGCACAGAGCTTGTTGACATGTGGAGCTGGCTCAGAGCTTGTTGACATGTGGAGCTGGCTCAGAGATTGTTGACATGTGGAGCTGACTCAGAGATTGTTGGGATGTGGAGCTGGCTCAGAGCTTGTTGAGATGTGGAGCTGGCTCAGATCTTGTTGGGATGTGGAGCTGGCTCAGAGATTGTTGGGATGTGGAGCAGGCTCACAGATTGTTGGCATGTGGAGCTGGCTCAGAGCTTGTTGGGATGTGGAGCTGGCTCAGAGATTGTTGGGATGTGGAGCTGGCTCAGAGCTTGTTGGGATGTGGAGCTGGCTCAGAGATTGTTGACATGTGGAGCTGGCACAGAGATTGTTGAGATGTGGAGCTGGCTCCAGAGCTTGTTGGGATGTGCAGCTGGCTCAGAGATTGTTGGGATGTGGAGCTGGCTCAGAGCTTGTTGGGATGTGGAGATGGCTCAGAGCTTGTTGGGGTGTGGGGCTGGCTCAGAGCTTGTTGGGGTGTGGGGCTGGCGCAGAGCTTGTTGGGGTGTGGAGCTGGCTCAGAGCTTGTTGGTGTGTGGGGCTGGCTCAGAGCTTGTTGGGATGTGGAGCTGGCTCAGAGATTGCTGGGATGTTGAGCTGGCTCAGAGATTGTTGGGATGTGGAGCTGGCTCAGAGATTGTTGGCGTGTTTAGCTGGCTCAGAGATTGTTGGGATGTGGAGCTGGCTCAGAGATTGTTGAGATGTTGAGCTGGCTCAGAGATTGTTGGGATGTGGAGCTGGCTCAGAGATTGTTGAGATGTGGAGCTGGCTCAGAGATTGTTGGGGTGTGGAGCTGGCTCAGAGCTTGTTGGGGTCTGGAGCTGGCTCAGAGCTTGTTGGGATGTGGAGCTGGCTCAGAGATTGTTGGGATGTGGAGCTGGCTCAGAGATTGTTGAGATGTGGAGCTGGCTCAGAGATTGTTGAGATGTGGAGCTGGCTCAGAGCTTGTTGGGGTGTGGAGCTGGCTCAGAGCTTGTTGGGATGTGGAGCTGGCTCAGAGATATTTGGGGTGTGGAGCTGGCTCAGAGCTTGTTGGGATGTGGAGCTGGCTCAGAGCTTGTTGGGATGTGGAGCTGGCTCAGAGCATGTTCGGATGTGGAGCTGGCTCAGAGATTGTTGGGATGTGGAGCTGGCTCAGAGATTGTTGAGATGTGGAGCTGGCTCAGAGATTGTTGAGATGTGGAGCAGGCTCAGAGCTTGTTGGGATGTGGAGCTGGCTCAGAGATTGTTGAGATGTGGAGCTGGGTCAGAGCTTGTTGGGGTGTGGAGCTGGCTCAGAGCTTGTTGGGATGTGGAGCTGGCTCAGAGCTTGTTGGGGTGTGGGGCTGGCTCAGAGCTTGTTGGGGTGTGGGGCTGGCTCAGAGCTTGTTGGGATGTGGAGCTGGCTCCAGAGCTTTTTGGGGTGTGGGGCTGGTTCAGAGCTTGTTGGGATGTGGAGCTGGCTCAGAGATTGTTGGGATGTGGAGCTGGCTCAGAGATTGTTGGGTTGTGGAGCTGGCTCAGAGCTTGTTGGGGTGTGGAGCTGGCTCAGAGCTTGTTGGGATGTGGAGCTGGCTCAGAGATTGTTGAGATGTGGAGCTGGCTCAGAGATTGTCGGGATGTGGAGCTGGCTCAGAGATTGTTGAGATGTGGAGCTGGCTCAAAGATTGTTGAGATGTGGAGCTGGCTCAGAGCTTGTTGACATGTGGAGCTGGCTCAGAGATTGTTGACATGTGGAGCTGGCTCAGAGTTTGTTGACATGTGGAGCTGGCTCAGAGATTGTTGACATGTGGAGCTGGCTCAGAGATTGTTGGGATGTGGAGCTGGCTCACAGCTTGTTGGGATGTGGAGCTGGCTCAGAGCTAAGTGATATGTCCAAACATGACATTAAATAACTTTGACAAATTTTCTCTCTAATAATTTTAACAACTTATTTTAATACTCAAAACGAATAATTTTTCTCATAAAGTTTTAAAATATAGAAGTTATTCGTTGAGGCATTCCAAAATATCGTTTATTCTATCAAGGACAATCATCTTGTAATGAACAGACCCTGAAGAGATTACACAAATATAGACTTCCATCATCTCTCAAATTCAATAATTTCAATTCTAACCTATTCATGACCAGATCAGTCATCATGTACCAGCATAAGAGAATAATTTATGTCACTAATTTGACCATAGCGCCTCTTAACCAACTCATTTCGGGTTTTGTTTATAACTACTCTGGAAGCTCAAGATTGATATAAAAATATCGCTACTTAAATACAATTGATAAATTTACATAGAACGAAATGGGAGAAAATGTATTTCCATTTGTGTTACTAGTTACTACGTGGGTCATATAAACTGATTAGATCAGTATTTACTATTATGTCATTTTCTTAACAATCTACAAAATTGTTATACCTTTTCCTTAAAAAAAAAAGACGACACGCATGCCATAGGCGTCACTAGGGAGCGGGCTGCCCCGGGTGACACCAACCCTAGTGACGCCTCTGACGCCTTCTACTCGTTCTTTCCAAATACGAACGGCTTTGTGGCAAACTCCGTATACGCTTAAATATTAGGAAATATTCATTTTACAAAACTACCATTTCTATACCCAGAATCCTCATAATATTCTAATATTATACTAGCGAGATCATGAAATCTTTAAGGGAGGTCACTCTCACTTTATTGACTTCATACACAAATCTCGTTTTAGGGAATTTTAACTAGATGTGAGATTTTGTTGTTGTTTTTCTTTACATTTTTATTTTGAGAGGCTATCGTAGTGGAGACGGGGTCAAATTATCAGTGTTATGGCCTTAGTAGTTTTTTTTTTTTTATGATACTTAAACGAGCATAACATTTACTTTTTAAAAAAGTAAATAAATAAATAAAATTAAAAACTAAAAAATTCTCATTCAGTAGCACAAACTTTATATCCATGATTGTTCCTTTTTTTAGAGTTGGCATTTTTTCATCGAGTTTTAAATATTAATCGTGTGTGTGTTTTTTTCTGGTTTGTAAAGGCAAACCGATCCATGCTTGAATTGCAAGAAATTAGAATGAAATCAGCCTTCTACCCATTAGCAAACATTTAAAACTTGCTGGTTACTACATGCTATCTAAAATATATATGGAGAAATATATGAGCATGGTATTTTTAAAACCTTTATAATCATCACGATTTACTTGAAAACAACAACAACATATTTCAGACAACTCTCAGTCTTTGTTAGATTGTTCAAAAAAACAAGAAATCCTGCTCTCTATACCTAACAACCCTTATTTAAAGGAGGCGTAACACTAACGAACAACGTTTACCAGGAGAAAAAAAAATGTAGGGTGGGAGGGTGGAGAGAGGGACGGCCTCATAACTGTGTTTGTATGGAGGTGGGGTTGGTGGGGGTTATACCTCGTACAGCGTTAGGCTTGTGCCAGGTCGATACGGTGGTGCTATCGCGTTACCATGGCAACCCCTCCGTGGATACAACCAGATCCTCAATGACGTCATTCGCAGGCCCGGCTGAGGAGGAAATAGAGCGAGTGAGTAGAGGAGTGACAGAAAGAAAGCCTCGGAGGCTTCAGAGATATAGTTAGAGGATATGGTTGAAGGGAGCGGGGAGGAGACAGAGGGTGACAGATAAGACGAAGGGAAAGAGAGATAAAATGAGCGTAAAAATAGATGACGGAAGGGCTTGTGGTGATGAAAATGCATTGGATGATGGAGTGGCATTAGGTGATGGAATGGCATTGGGTGATGGAATGGCATTGGATGATGGAATGGCATTGGGTGATGGAATGGCATTTGGTGATGGAATGGCATTGGATGATGGAATGGCATTTGTTGATGGAATGGCATTTGTTGATGGAATGCCATTTGTTGATGGAATGGCATTAGACGATGGAATTGCATTGGGTGATGAAATGGCATTGGGTGATTGAATGGCATTGAGTGATGGAATGGCATTGGATGATGGAATGGCATTTGGTGATGGAATGGCATTGGATGATGGAATGGCATTTGGTGATGGAATGACATTGGATGATGGAATGGCATTTAGTGATGGAATGGCATTTGGTGATGGAATAGCATTTGGTGATGGAATGGCATTTGGTGATGGAATGGCATTGGATGATGGAATGGCATATGTTGATGGAATGGCATTTGGTGATGGAATGGCATTGGATGATGGAATGGCATTTGGTGATGGAATGACATTGGATGATGGAATGGCATTTAGTGATGGAATGGCATTTGGTGATGGAATGGCATTGGATGATGGAATAGCATTTGGTGATGGAATGGCATTTGGTGATGGAATGGCATTGGATGATGGAATGGCATATGTTGATGGAATGGCATTTGTTGATGGAATGGCATTGGATGATACAATGGCATTGGGTGATAAAATGGCATTGGATGACGTTGTTTCATAGAATGCCAATGTTCATACAGTTCAACAGGTTAAACTACTGGAGTTTGTCAAAATCATTGTCATAAATCCTAAGAATCACAACGTCGTAACTCCATCTATTTACTGTTTAATATATTAGTTCCCTCCCGACAAAATAAAAACAACATTCTTGTATCATTAAACCTTACCACAACCTTAGAAAACCTGTATTAACTGGTCAATCCTTTTCACGTGGTCCAACTTACAATTTTGTTTAACCCTTTGAAGTAAACAGTCCTGAACTTTTTAAAATAATATATTTTTCGCTCATCAATTACTATCATATATAATTTCCCCACAACCATCCACGTGTTGCAAATAACTAAACTTTGCTCAAATTATTTACACGTATGTGAACCCAGTAAATGAAAAGGTCATGTTTTTGTAGGCCAGTAGATGTTTAACTAATTTTACTCTGTAAATTCTGTTTCTTCTACTATGTGCATGTTAACGTGAAGTTATCAATATAACATGTACGACTATGACTATGAGTGTCCTGTTATCACCATGTAATTTGTCCAAAGATCATAGAGCCGACTGCTAGTATTAGTATCACGTCAATGTCACAGTGGTCTCACCAATGTCCGCTCAGTGGTGCATTGTGGGTGGTAGCTATGGCGGATTAAGGGGGGTGCTGATGGGGCTAAAGCCAAGGCCCCCCCCTCCAGAGATTTAAGGACCCCAAACGTAATATATTGTATGATAAATGTGGCTGGACCGGGCCCAAGCGTGATTGCAACCAGGGGCCCCGTGCAATCTTGATCCGCCCCTGGGTGGTAGCCTCACTATAATACAATCTCATTTTTGGTAGCTCATTTTATTCTTTACTGTGTGTGACAGGTGTTTTATCAGTGATAGGTGGCGTTTAAATAGTATGTCTATTGTTGTAAGGCTAACGCACTAAACGTTAAATGTGTTTAGTCCTGGTGTTGTGTGCTTAAACGTGTTTATGTGTGGACTTCGGCCAATGTTAGACACTGGTTAGTTTTAGTTGTATAGGTTTATAAATTTTCAACACTGTTTATGTTTAGTTTTATCTATTTATTCATATTTAATTGTGTTAGAACATTCTTAATTTTGTTTATTTATGGCAACAAGTGTTTAAAGGATTTTAAAAATATAATTTATATTCAATTATTTGTAATTACTTTTAAAGTTCTTAGTTTGTTTGTTTCAATCGTCAATCTAGTGTAACAAACTGACAGCATCACCCCTACTAGTTGGTTTCTGGCTATTTCTTCCTATCTAATGAGAAAACATTCAAAGTATACAAACATGGGACCTTGAAACACTCAGCCATTGTTGCTTCCTCCCAAACTAATATTTATTTATCTAGATTACGACACTTAAAACAAAAATCAGTGTTTGTTTGTTTTTTTTTTGTTTGTTTTTTTTTAATGTTTTTTTTTTATTATTATTAAAATTGTCAAAAATTATACTTATACTATAATTTTCAAAATCATGATGTCAACGAACGAGATGAAAATGGAGATAATAGCCTCCAAGACATTCTGCTCTTTTCTCTCTGAGAATAACAAAAGTTTTCCTATACAATAATTTTCATATACCATAGATTTAAGATAATTCAGAATGTTTTGTTGTTCAGATATAATCTACGATAGCTGAAATTGGCAGATGTCAGTAACAGATCATGAAGTAATCAGGCATATTGCCCGATAATATTAATTACGATTTTAAGACATCGAACGAATGTTTTAGCTTTTCAAGACTCCTAGAAAACCTCACTCGTGCCTCCAGGGATGTAGGTTTGGGAACACCTGGAAAAGACCAGCAATTTCTGCTGATTCCACACATTTTTAGCTGCAGCATTCTGTGTCCCAAATAATGACGGTTGACCTAAATACCGAAACGCTGGGAGGTTTGTTGTTTTTGTTTCTCTCAGCTCATTATACTCATATTTACTGCATCATATTGAGACGATGGGGTAATCTTCAAGTGGGGCCTAACCAATGTTCCCTCTAATGTTCCTTGGTTCCTGTGAAAAGTTCCACAGCATCCATACTTGTGTGCAATTTTTTTATCAACTTTCTTAACTGCTGCATGGTATCGGTCAGAAATATGCGCAGCCACGCAGCCGCGCAGCTTAGAGGGTACATTGAACCTCTGTCTGTTGTAATTACACCATATCTACACCACGAATAGTCTTAAAATGGGGACTTTACTGTGTGGTGGTGTTTACTTTATTATATCTAGAGTGGGGGGATCTGTGTTTACAGCAACATATTGGGACATTAGGTAGATCTATATGAGTCTTTATTTTCTACCTGCGTTTATTACACTGTATTAATATTTGGGAGTATGCAAACACGGAGAGTTTTTCTTTTTCTTAAGGATAAATAAAGGCAAAGTTAATATCTGGTAACTTTTGTTAAAGGGCATCCATCTTTTCTGTTAAAAAAAACAAAAAAACTTCGTCTAAGAATATCATCTCTCGTCAAATTTCAACTACCAGCATCAAAGCCCGTCCAAGGACGTTCCGCCGTCGTTTAAAGGGGCATGTTTTAACTCCCCTCTAACAGCCGTCTCGACCGGCCATAAATGTGCATCACGTCAAAAATACTATTCGTTATAGTTATAATAAATAACTCGTAAAAAGGGTTCTTGTCTATGAATCCCTACACGTACCGCTGAAAATAAAGTATTGGAAAAAAAATACTGCACAAAAAATAACTCGCTTTGAACGTCCGTGCAATCTTGTTCAATATGTAAATGAGATTCATTTTTTCTTATTGACTGTGGGAGACGGTATGAGTTTGAGGGAACAATCGCTATTGATGACCGGACAGAAAATTACCTATCATTAATATAGAATAAACCTATCAATGTTGTTGTTTGTTTTTATTCATTAAAAAAATTGTTTTATTTGTTAATAAATCATCGGGGATAATTTACAAGATATTGTTAGAGAATTTGTTTATAATAAAAGTACTTGGTAAAGTACATGGACATGGCGCGTGTTGATGGGATGGACTGATGTAGCATGGTGTTGACCATCTACAGTCTGTTTCTAGGAGCCCTGTGAGAATTGTTGATGGGATGGACTGGTGTAACATGGTGTTGACCATCTACAGTCTGTTTCTATGAGCCCTGTGAGAAGTGTAGATGGGATGGACTGGTGTAACATGGTGTTGACCATCTGCAGTGTTGAAATTACATGTCTCAAACTCTTGTAATAATACAAATAATAAGCTGAATACATCAGCGAGATTGAAGTGAATCACGAGTTGTTGTTTTATCCAATCACAGACTAACTTTATAAGCGTTGCCACGAGTGGTTGTTTTATCCCATCACAGACTAACTTTATAAGCGTTGCCACGAGTGGTTGTTTTATCACATCACAGACTAACTTTATAAGCGTTGCCACGAGTGGTTGTTTTATCCCATCACAGACTAACTTTATAAGCGTTGCCACGAGTTGTTGTTTTATCCCATCACAGACTAACTTTATAAGCGTTGCCAACACTTGAAAATTCGTTGGCCGTTATAATTTGTTGAATCAATGCACATATTGTTATTAGGGCTGTTATCGATTAAATTAAATTTAATCGTTAACTTTTAAAAAATTACCAATTACTTAATTGATAATTTTGTTAAGCTAAAAATAAAGATGTATGACGTCATTAAACTGAAAATTTCAAGGGAAGTAATAAAAACACTCAATAGGTATTTTCATTAAGTTATTTTTAAAACAGTTAGCACTGAAAACAAGTTAAATAACGTATTACAGTTGAGGCACTTGAATGAAAATTTCAAATTAATTTTATAAATATAAAAGTAATACAGCTGTATAGAAATTGTTTATTATTAGTAAAAACATTTAAAAAAACATCTTTTTATCCCAAGTGGTTCGAAAGCTATGATTTTTTTCAAAGACCTCATAATCTCTTTTTTTCACTACATGTATTTCGTTTTCCTTCATATTCTGTGCCCTTTTATTGCATTTTTTTAAAATGCCCATAACCTAAGTATTTAATTTAATTAAATTTAAAACACATACTGTTATTACGGAATATATTTAAAAACAAGTAGTTCGATATAATATCAATGAATTTAAATTTTGTTATTGTTAAATAGTTAAAAACACTATGTTTTTTTTATATCATAGTCCTTATTAAAAAGGTTATTTTAAAGTATACTCTTTCTGAATTCCCTTAACGGAGAAGTTTGTATGTAAAAAATTAATAATAAAAGAAAAACTATTATTAATTATTTATTAATAAATCGAATTTTAAAAAAAATAAAAAATAACATTTTTCTATTTTTAATCAATTTTTTATCGATTAAAATAATTTTAATCGATAAAATAATTTACCGATTAATCGAGAAATTAATCGGTAATTTCCGCAGCCCTAATTGTTATATGTACTTTCAACTTGGCTTGAACTTGAAAGCTTCACTATTAATCATCAAGCGACGATGGCATACTCCGGGATAGATCACCTCTCTCTCATTCCCTCTATAGCTCCTCCTCTATCTCCCACTCCCTCTCTCTCTCGCTCTCTCTCTCTCTCTCTCTCATTGCCTCTTTCTCTCTCTCTCTCCCCTTTTTACTGTTCCCCTCTTCCACGCTCTCACATTCCTCTCATTCTTTCTCTCACACTCTCCTCCCTTCTTCACCCCACTCGCTCACTCTCATTCTGTGTGTGTGTGTGTGTATGTTCCAGATCTTTGCCACGGCTCTGCTGGCAAATGCCGAGCAGCAAGTGAGGGAAGGTCACGGGGTCAAGTGTAAAGATAAATATTGAAAGATGTGAGGTGTCTTGGCTGTCAGAGTTTAATTAACAACTGAGTGTTAACATTGTAAGCAAACAAGTGTGGTAACATTGTAAGCAAACAAGTGTGGTAACATTGTAAGCAAACAAGTGTGGTAACATTGTAAGCAAACAAGTGTGGTAACATCGTAAGCAAACAAGTGTGGTAACATCGTAAGCAAACAAGTGTGGTAACATTGTAAGCAAACATGTGTGGTAACATTGTAAGCAAACAAGTGTGGTAACATTTGTAAGCAAACAGGGGTGGTAATAGTTGTAAGCAAACAGGGGTGGTAATAGTTGTAAGCAAACAAGGGTGGTAATAGTTGTAAGCAAACAGGGGTGGTAATAGTTGTAAGCAAACAGGGGTGGTAATAGTTGTAAGCAAACAACAGTGGTAACAAGTAGGTCAAAACAGGGGAGTATCGATGCCTAGAAGATACCAAAGTGAAAACCCATTGCGAAAAATATTTCTGGGCCACACTCTAAAAAACCTGCCATATCTAATACACCGTCCTTCAAATCCCGTATTATCATATTAGTAGATGGGGTGCAGGGCGGCGTTTATCTCCAGATGTTTATGCTCTATAAAGAGTAATGTCCGTTGGCTTGTGATTTTGATTTCCTACAAATAGTGGTGACAATTTTTATGACTTTTCTTTCTGTTACTCCCCCACCCCTTTTTTTTGTTTTGCACAATAATTCACGTGGCCTCCACGCCTGGGAATATCATTTATTTTTTAAACATACATTCCAGACATACAACGGAAAGATTCTACTCCATAGCTTGAACGTGCGCGCAAAGATAACTTAAGTTAGCAATAGATGCTGCGCTGTTTGCCAAGGCAAAAGATAACTAAAGTTAGCAATAGATGCTTTGCCAAGATCAAAGATAACTAAAGTTACCAATAGATGCTACGCCGTTTGCCAAGATCAAAGATAACTAAAGTTAGCAATAGATGCTACGCTGTTTGCCAAGATCAAAGATAACTAAAGTTAGCAATAGATGCTACGCTGTTTGCCAAGATCAAAGATAACAAAAGTTAGCAATAGAAGCTACGCTGTTTGCCAAGGCCAAAGATAACAAAAGTTAGCAATAGATGCTACGCTGTTTGCAAGATCAAAGATACCTAAAGTTAGCAATAGATGCTACGCTGTTTGCCAAGATCAAAGATAACTAAAGTTACCAATAGATGCTACGCTGTTTGCCAAGATCAAAGATAACAAAAGTTAGCAATAGATACTACGCTGTTTGCCAAGGCCAAAGCACGATGGCCAAGAGGTTAAAAATAGATTATACTGCAGCATAGATGTGCAGTTGGGGGCCTTTCTTAAATTACGTCACGTACATGGGGGAGGCGTCCACAAAATTTGTTACGAAGTGTGTCATGGGGAAGGCGGGGTGTTTAAGAATGTGACGTCACATATGACATTTTAGATGTTACGAAAACTCATATAGGTTCTTTGCGGAATCTCCTGGCAGCTCCCACCTTTCCACCAAGAGGTGTTACTGACGGGGGCATCCCCGGCCCCCGACCCGGTCCCTTCTCCCGAGGAAAGTTGTGGATTTGACCTACTTCGATCCGCCATTGCTGCGGCGCCACAAACGCACAGATTACGGATCTAATTACCCAGGACTGTCGTAAGATAGGGGGATCATCACTGTAGCCCTCCCAAGGGGATGCGGGCAACCGCAGTAACCAACCACATAATGTTGGGTAAGGGCACCGCTTATGGGAAGGTTTCCTCAGAGCTGACGTCTTGCCAAAAGTTCTTCACGGCACTTCCTCTAGTAGAATTTTACTGGCCCTAAGCAGTGCTGTTCACTGATCTAACTAGAAAGGGGGACGAAACGGTCGCTTCGGATGACAACACCCTTAACGGGTACAATGGCTTTCATCATCGACAAGGGCATGCTCCACCATGGTTGCCTCCGTCTACGCTCTGTACAGTGACTGTAATTATCTGACTCCCTAGCTAGCCCTAACCGGCCCTCGACCTTCATGGTCGGGGCTGATAGCTTTGGATTTCGCGTAGCCTACTTACACCGGGGACCAAGTAAAGGTCAGCCCCTCCCCCGGATGTGACGTCACATCAGACCCTCAACTTAAATACATTTCCTCTTAGATATTTGATTATACTCATTGTTTTAATGGACGTTTTACATGCGTGCATCTTACGCTATTAGAGTGAAGCCTTACACTAAAGACAAGGATGTCTTTAGTGTAAGGCTTCACTCTAATAGCGTAAGATGCACGCATGTAAAAAAAAACGTCCATAAAAAAAAAACAATGAGTTTTTTTTTTTTTTTTTTTTTTTTTTTTTTATNGGGGGGGGGGCTTAAACCTACATAGCGTCATATTGAAAGGGGTATAATATTTTGTGACGACGCCTGACAAAAAGGAGGGGGGGGGTGTATTGAAAAATCGGCCACAAGTGATGATGTAGTAAGACACACACACAGAGAGAGAGAGAGAGAGAGAGAGAGAGAGTGAGAGAGAGAGTGAGAGAGAGAGAGAGAGAGAGTGTGTGTGAGAGAGAGAAAGAGAGAGAGAGAGAGAGACAGAGAGAGAGAGAGAGAGATCAGCAAAACCCAACAAAAGATGAACAAGAAATAATTTGCATTATTGATCGGATGGTCTATTCCTTGTAAGTGTAAGTAAGATCGTTTGACCCACTTCATCTATTCACAGTAAGTAAGAACATTTGGACCACTTCGTCTATTCCTTGTAAGTAAGAACGTTTGACCCACTTCGTCTATTCCATGTAAGTAAGATCGTTTGACCCACTTCATCTATTCCCAGTAAGTAAGAACGTTTGACCCACTTCGTCTATTCCATGTAAGTAAGAACGTTTGACCCACTTCGTCTATTCCCAGTAAGTAAGAACGGTTGACCCACTTCGTCTATTCCCTGTAAGTAAGAACGTTTGACCCACTTTGTCTATTCCCAGTAAGTAAGATCGTTTGACCCACTTCGTCTATTCCAAAAAACTCATTTTATATTTCAAAAATAATATTGTAAAAATAATGATTTTATACGGCTGCACATTTGAAAGGCTAAGTCGAAGTTTATTTATCTGCACATTTGGCAAGTCGGCTTTTGGATGTTTCAATTTTTATAGTGTCTGTGAGTGAGTGACGTTTTTGTTTAAAACTACATCCACCTATTATTTAAACTGTTCTACTTTCAAGATTCATGGGCGTATACACATCATGTATTCGCTGTGGGAGAAGGGGAGATGAGTCGCTGTATCAGTTATAGTTACAGGATCATCTCGTTGCCAAAGTCAGTTTGTCCCAACTACGACTACATTAATAGAAGCTTCAACCATGTCTCATTGTGGATTATTTAGAATAAGATTAACGAAGAAGCTCCATGTTTTGCAAAGTTCAGCCACTTCACTGCCTACAATGCAAGTACCTAAATAAATAACGGGCCCAATGTTTCCACCCAGGAATTGAGGCGTAAGAGCTGTGACTCAAATGGACTCATACTTCCTTGTACAACTCAAACTTCCATAACATGAAAACAAATGAGCTAGTCAAAAACAATAGGCAGTGCACTTTTTTTCTCTTTTTTTCTGAAAAGGAAATTCGTGATGATTCACTTAGTAAAGAAAGAATAACTACGGAAAGTTTTTATTTAAAATAGGGCTGCGGAAATTACCGATTAATTTCTCGATTAATCGGTAATTTATATTATCGGTTAAAATTATTTTAATCGATAAAATAGTGATTAAAATTAAAGAAATGTTTTTTTTTGTTTTTTTTTTAAATCGATTTAGTAATAAAAAATTAAGATTAGTTGTTTTTTGTTTAATCTTTTCTTCTTTTTTACGTACAAAACTTCTCCTTTATAAACATTCGAAAGTGTAAACTTGAAAATAACGTGTTTTATAAGGACAATCATTAAAATAAAACATTGTTTTTAATTATTTAACAAAAATAAAATTTAAATTCATAGACATTATATTGAACTACTTATATTTAAATATATCTCCTACCAATATTATATCTTTTAAATTAAATTAAATACTTAAGTCATGGGCATTTTAAAGTATGACATAAAAAGGCACAAAATGTGAAGGAAAACAACCTAGTGAAAAGTGAAAAAGTGATTATGAGGTCTTAGAAAAAAAAATCATAACTTTTGAACCACTTGTGGTAAAAAGATGATTTTTATCTTTTTGTTAATCACCAAACAATGTATAAATGGATGTATTACTTTTATATTTTAAAATTAATTAAAGATTTTCATTCAAGTGCCTAAACTTTAATACGTTATTTAACTTATTTTCATTGTTAACAATGCTTTAAAAATAACTTAACAAAAATATAGAATTGCCTGTATTTATTACTTCCCTTGAAATTTCCAGTTTAATGACGTCATACATCTTTATTTCCAGCTTTAACAAAATTATCGATTAATTAATCGGTAACTTTTCAAAAGTTAACGATTAAACTTAATTTAATCGATAACAGCCCTAATTTAAAAATGTATGGGTCCGAGAATTCTTTTAAAAAAAGTTTTCTGTTTTTGGTACGATGACATCATTGTTTATATGAGACATAGGCCTACTTTAGAAAGAATGATAGCTATTATGACTACCAATTAGTGTCAGTCTGAAGGACAATGATCAAACGTTCGTCACCGGGAAGTACATGGCTCAACTGTATCTTTGATCAAACGTTCGTCAACCGGAAGTACATGGCTCAACTGTATCTTTGATAGATTCCCGACTTTGTTTCTTTTTCTTAGAACTTGAATTTGTATCATAACCGGTATGAACCAAGAAATACAGATATTTCCGACACAAACTATGTGGCTTGGGGGGAGGGGGGAGAGAGGGAATGTCAGAGGAAACATCACACCGAGTGTCAAACAATTAGATGATTATATTAGTCTGTCTCTATTGAGCTCATTTCCCGAGATGAACTTGAAGTACGGTAGCTATCTATTGGGTATTACAGTAAAAATTGTTTAACACGAATTTGAGAGGACTGAAGTATTTTGTCGTGGGTAAAAACAAGTTCCTGTTACAAAGAGTTAGCAAAAACATACAAGTTTGTCTTGAATGTACATTATTTTCTGTTATTCGATATTTTTACTTAAAAGCATTTTCGCGTTAAACGTATTTCACTGTGTGTCGTTAGCAGCTTACGCAGGAATAAACTTTCATAGCATGCGTCATGACTGGCCAACAATGATCAGCGCCAACTGGTGGGTCAGACTCATTTGACCTATCAATTATCTCGTATCAACCCTGTTCCCTGACATGGATGCTCGGTGGAAATGTCGCAACGAAATTTGTTGTAACTCTGCTGTACTATAGATGTCAAGTTGATGGCATCAACACACGATGGACGTTTGGGTGATCTAGGAGGGTGGAGAGAGAGAGGGAGAGAGAGAGTGAGAGGGAGAGAGAGTGACAGAGTAACAGAGAGAGTGTGAGAGAGAGAGAGAGAGAGTGAGAGAGAGTGACCGGTTTTAGAGCCCACCAGGCACTGTGAAGACTTCCCCATGAATGCCAATTGTGACACTGTCATGGGCTTAAAGGAAACATATACAAATAAAAATCATAAATCCTTCTGAACTCGCATCTATTTACATGTTTTAAAGTCTGTGTTTAATCGATTTATATGGTGTTAAGTCTGTGTTTAATCTTTGTATATGGTGTAATGTCTTTGTTTAATCTATGTATATGGTGTAAAGTCTGTGTTTAATCTATATATATATGGTTTTAAGTCTGTGTTTAATCTATGTATATGGTGTAAAATATTTGTTTATTTCCAAAGCAAGCTGATGTGATGTCTGCAAACCTAAGTCACTGCCGTTTTACCTTGATAAGAGGTGTGTGACCAACCGCGAACACAAATAATAAAGTCACTTACTCATTGTATCCGTAACGCTAAGACGTCATTGTTTGAGCTAAGAGGTCCGACAATATTTCCACCACTCTCTTGTCTTAAAATTAATGTTATTAAAATCTATGAAATTGTTTTATAGATTGCTGTATCTCTAACAATAAATCAACTTCTTCTCTTTGCGTATTATTATCATTTCTAAATGTATTTCAGAATAACTGTAGAACAAATTTAATTTTTATTCTTTGTTAATTGCAAGAACTTGTTTGTAACAAGCGAATAAGGATTGGAGTTAATTAATTGTACGTTAAAAGTGGCAGCTTAGTGATATAAAACAGTTGAAAACAAAAGCCAAGTGTTGGTGATAGAAACAATGAACTATAGTTGTTGAGTGATTGATGACAGCAAGAAAGATCCACTGATATAGGCAGCAAGGAAGAATCATAAGTTGTTGAAAGCAAGAAAAAAAGCAACGAGTTAGCAATAGCAAAGAAGAACCATAATTTGTTGACTGCAAGGAGGAGCCACATTCTGTTGACAGCAAGGATGAGCCACGTGCTATTGACAGTAAGGATGAGCCACGTGCTATTGACAGCAAGGATGAGCCACGTGATATTGACAGTAAGGATGAGCCACGTGCTATTGACAGCAAGGATGAGCCACGTGATATTGACAGTAAGGATGAGCCACGTGATATTGACAGTAAGAATGAGCCACGTGATATTGACAGTAAGGATGAGCAATATGCTATTGACAGTAGGGATGAGCAACATGCTATTGACAGTAAGGATGAGCCACGTGATATTGACAGTAAGGATGAGCCACGTGATATTGACAGTAAGGATGAGCCACGTGCTATTGACAGTAAGGATGAGCCACATGCTATTGACAGTAAGGATGAGCCACGTGCTATTGACAGCACCGAAGAACCACAAGTTGTTGACAGCTAGAAAGAGCAACGGGTTAGTGATAGCCATTTAGAGCTTCATGCTGTTGATATCAAGGAAGAGCCACTTGTTACAGAGAGACAATAAGTGTCAGACCTGATAGTAAAATATGTGCACATATTCCCTTCCCGAGTCGTTCAGACTACGCGGAGCTGAGTAAATTGGTACATATTCCCTTCCCGAGTCGTTCAGACTACACGGAGCTGAGTAAATTGGTACATATTCCCCTCCCGGGTCGCTAGATTACACGGAGTTGATTAAATTGGTACATATTCCCCTCCCGGGTCGCTAGACTACACGGAGCTGAGTAAATTGGTACATATTCCCTTCCCAAGTCGATCAGACTACACGGAGCTGAGTAAATTGGTACATATTCCCTTCCCGAGTCGTTCAGACTACACGGAGTTGAGTAAATTGTTACATATTCCCTTCCCGAGTCGATCAGACTACACGGAGCTGAGTAAATTGGTACATATTCCCTTCCCGAGTCGATCAGACTACACGGAGTTGAGGAAATTTCTTCGTATTCCCTTTTTGGGTCGTTCAGACTACACGAAGCTGAGTAAATTTGCGGTCTGACTGGTCTGGTAACAGATTTGTGTGGTTTGCGCCCATATGAACGTGTCATCACCCAGGTCTTTTTTCCTGTTGTATTGATCAGGCCTAACGACGTGCGTTGTTTCGAGATGCGGAAGGGCGGATTCCTGGTCCTCGATGCGATTGAAATGATAATGACTTTGGCAGCGGTCACTGTATACGGGGTTCAGAAAGCTCCGTCGTGAGAGTTTAGAATATAAAGCGTTTGCATATGAATTTAACAGATTCTTTAAACAGATGTCGAGATGGGAAATCTGTTTCCTTAAAAAAATTGTTTGTCTCAAGTCTAGTAGCTGTAGTAGTTAACTAAAACATATTGGTTCAGGCAACGCCATAGAAACGCACAAGTAAACTTGATGTTGTTGTTTCAAGTCTAGTAGCTGAACAAGTTAAATAAAACATATTGGTTCAGGCAACGCCATAGAAACCCACAAGTAAAATTGATGCTGTAATTTATGACCGTAAGTCGTAAGTATTACCCACCGAGAAATGGGATGTTGGTAATAGTAGAAATAGCCCCTCCCCGCCCCTTCTGTCATGCTGGAGCTTCTCATCTGATAAATGTACCTGTCAAAGAATGACTTTCATATCGGATTCAACGGGTATAGGAAACAACTCCAAAGTGATTTCAAATTCTTTAATAGGCCAGAGCATAAGTTTGTTTTAGTTTTTAATATATTTTTTTCCCGAAACCTTTCCCGTAGATTAATATTTAACTCACTCCGATATGTATGTATCTATTTTTAAAAATATTTTTAAAAATAAACAATACAATTTCAAACAATATGCCATTTTAAGTGTCTTATTTTGTTAAAATCAGTTATCAACCTTTTTTTATTTGTGTTTTAACTGGCGACGTGTGGTTCCTCGAGAGTCACTGTTTAATTTATATGTTATAAACTAATTTTGAAATATTCCTGAAGATTTTTACACAGTTTCAGAGTGGTGGATATTTTTCTTGGAGTCAATGACGATGAACAATTCAGTTTCTGCATCATTCTGACAATAGTTATGTAGCTGGCCGTTCTCTGTCAAAACTTCTTTTCTGACTCATGCCCTTCCTATCTTACTGAACTTCTGTCGGTCTACTCACCCAGTCGTCAGCTACGCTCTTCTGCAGACACACGCATTCTCTGTGTTCCTAAGACACGAACTAAAACATTTGGCCAAAGGTCATTCTCTTTTTGTACAGCCAAACAATGGAATTCTCTACCATTACACATTCGTAGTATTTCAACTGCTAAGTCCTTCAAGGCTGCACTTGAGACTCATCTCTACAAAATTTATTTTCAAAATTAATGAAACATTTCTTTTAATGATTAACGTAGCTGATGTATAACGTATTGTCATTTTATGTAGTTAGTATGATATGAATGATTATTTAATTTATATATGTTTGTTATTATCTCCATGTAAAGCGCTGTTAGTCCGGCTCTTTGCTGGGATACAGCGCTATATAAATTAGCAACTTATTATTATTATTATTAACTCATAATATTTTTTTATTTATTTAACATCACGGCTATTTTTGTAATGACACTATATCACACTAGTGGTGCAGTGCATTCCTTCACTGTTTAGATTAAGGGTCTATTGAGACAGATTTTTAGTTCTCTCCCCTTCATTAAGTTCATAAAAAGTAGTTATAAAGTGCACACTGCGCTGACGTCATGATTTGAACCTACTAGCATTTACAATTTGCCCAAGCTATTCATAGACGTTAATTTACATATCTTGTTGCTCGTCTTTAAAAAAGATGAAATATACAATATTCGACAATTTTGAAGAAATAACAACAAATTCAACAACTTTTTGTTCTGTTCAAATTTCCATTATTTCTGAAAGTTTTACTGGATACGACAAATGCCGCGATTGCTCGAGCGAGATCCTTGGTGGAACCTGCCTCGTAGCTGCCAGTCCCTCATCACACCGATGCGGACTAGACATTGTCCAACAAACATCAACTTGAAATGACTCGACAAAAACAGGGAACACGGCTGCCATTTTAATGTGACATGGCCGAGGAGACAGTGACACGTCTGCTGACCGAATGCTCTGCGGCCATTCGGGACGTAAGGCAGCACACGCACTGTGGAGGAATATCTCCATGGCGATGACCTTATGTTGACGCTCGCCGTTGGTATTGTAGGCCGGGCTATAACAGTCTAAAGACTAAATGATTCAGCCTTCCATTGAAAATGTCATATATTTTATAGACTTTAATATCTTGATCTTCGTCTTTTAAAAAGATGAAATAGACAATAGATTTTTGAAGAAAAAACATCAACAAATACAAAAACTTTTGTACACATAGCCATTCTTTCTGAAAGTTTTATTGGATTATACTCCACAAAGATACACAGCTTGTGTTATACTCCACAAAGATGACATCCTGTGTTATACTCCACAAAGATGACATCCTGTGTTATACTCCACAAAGATGACATCCTGTGTTATAATCCACTAAGATGACATCCTGTGTTATACTCCACTAAGATGACATCATGTGTTATACCCCACAAAGATGACATCCTGTGTTATACTCCACTAAGGTGACATCCTATGTTATACTCCACTAAGATGACATCATGTGTTATACTCCACTAAGATGACATCCTGTGTTATACTCCACTAAGATGACATCCTGTGTTATACTCCACAAAGATACACACCTGTGTTATACTCCACTAAGATGACATCCTGTGTTATACTCCACTAAGATGACATCCTGTGTTATACTCCACAAAGATGACATCCTGTGTTATACTCCACAAAGATACACATCCTGTGTTATACTCCACTAAGATGACATCCTGTGTTATACTCCACAAAGATGACATCCTGTGTTATACTCCACAAAGATGACATCCTGTGTTATACTCCACTAAGATGACATCCTGTGTTATACTCAACAAACGTGACAGCCTGTGTTATACTCCACAAAGATACACAGCCTGTGTTATACTCCACAAAGATGATATCCTGTGTTATACTCCACAAAGATACACATCCTGTGTTATACTCCACAAAGATGACATCCTGTGTTATACTCCACTAAGATGACATCCTGTGTTATACTCCACTAAGATGACATCCTGTGTTATACTCCACTAAGATGACATCCTGTGTTATACTCCACAAAGATACACAGCCTGTGTTATACTCCACAAAGATACACAGCCTGTGTTATACTCCACAAAGATACACAGCCTGTGTTATACTCCACTAAGATGACATCCTGTGTTATTATTCCACTAAGATGACAGCCTGTCTTATACTCCACTGAGATGACATCCTGTGTTATACTCCACTAAGATGATAGCCTGTGTTATACTCCACTAAGAAAAACATGACATCCTGTGTTATACTCCACTAAGATGATAGCCTGTGTTATACTCCACTAAGAAAAAGATGACATCCTGTGTTATACTCCACTAAGATGATAGCCTGTGTTATACTCCACTAAGAAAAAGATGACATCCTGTGTTATAATCCCCAAAGATGACATCCTGTGTTATCCTCCCCAAAGATGACATCCTGTGTTATACTCCACAAACTTCACATCCTGTGTTATACTCCACAAAGATACATAGCCTGTGTTATACTCCGCAAAGATACACAACCTGTGTTATACTCCATAAAGATACACAGCATATGTTATACTCCACAAACTTCACAGCCTGTGTTATACTCCAAAAAGATGACAGCCTGTGTACTCCACAAAGATGACAGCCTGTGTTATACTCCACAAAGGTGACAGCCTGTGTTATACTCCACAAACGTGACAGCCTGTGTTATACTCCACAAACGTGACAGCCTGTGTTATACTCCACAAAAGTGACAGCCTGTGTTATACTCCATAAACTTCACAGCCTGTGTTATACTCCAAAAAGATGACAGCCTGTGTACTCCACAAAGATGACAGCCTGTGTTATACTCCACAAAGATGACATCCTGTGTTATACTCCACTAAGATGACATCCTGTGTTATACTCCACAAAGATGACATCCTGTGTTATACTCCCCAAAGAAACATCCTGTGTTATACTCCACAAACTTCACATCCTGTGTTATACTCCAAAAAGATGACAGCCTGTGTACTCCACAAACGTGACAGCCTGTGTTATACTCCACAAACGTGACAGCCTGTGTTATACTCCACAAACTTCACAGCCTGTGTTATACTCCAAAAAGATGACAGCCTGTGTACTCCACACACGTGACATCCTGTCTGATGATTGCTACAGGCCTTTAATCCATGAGATCTTGGCCCGGCCAATAATAGACTGCGTGTCGTGGATGTGAATCGCAAAAATAGTCGTAATTATTTTAGGTCTTTTTAAAACTGAAATGATGGCTGACATTGTGACAAGGTGTGGGAGAAGTGGTGTGGTTGGATTAGGTTGTAGGTGGTGTGGTTGGATTAGGTTGCAGGTGGTGTGGTTGGATTAGGTTGTAGGTGGTGTGGTTTGATTAGGTTGTAGATGGTGTGGTTGGATTAGGTTGTAGGTGGTGTGGTTGGATTAGGTTGCAGGTGGTGTGGTTGGATTAGGTTGTAGGTGGTGTGGTTGGATTAGGTTGCAGGTGGTGTGGTTGGATTAGGTTGCAGGTGGTGTGGTTGGATTAGGTTGCAGGTTTTATATTGGGACGGTTATGGCCCAGACGGATTAAAAAAATGGAATGTCGAGCAAGGTGAATGCAGGGGCGTGATAAAGGGAGATATATATAATATGTCCCCAGGCGCCGAGGTAAAAGGGCACAGGAATGAGGCTATCGGCGCTAAATTATAATAAGTGAACTAGTGTAATTTTTAGGTACTACCCCACTTAATTCCTTCCCCGCTTGCCATGAATCCGTAGAAAGGCTTCACGCGGATAGCAGCAATTTATCACTGCGCCCCACGCCCTACTCACGGCTCGACAGGTCGAGAGTACACCTCTGACCTTGTTCAGGGCCGGCCCTAGAGTATGCGGGACACAAGGCAGCAAACGGTGAGTGGGGCCCCGGGGGCAAGTCAGCAGACGATAAGCAGGGCACCGGGCCCCAGTCAGCAGACGATAAGCAGGGCCCCTGGGTCAAGTCAGCAGAAGATATGCAGGGCACCGGGCCCTCAGCAGACGATAAGCAGGGCCCCTGGGTCAAGTCAGCAGAAGATATGCAGGGCACCGGGCCCCAGTCAGCAGACGATAAGCAGGGCACCGGGCCCCAGTCAGTAGACAATAAGCAGGGCCCCGGGCCCAAGTCAGCAGACGATAAGCAGGGCACCGGGACCAAGTCAGCAGACGATAAGCAGGGCACCGGACCCCAGTCAGCAGATGATAAGCAGGGCCCCGGGCCCAAGTCGGCAGACGATAAGCAGGGCCCCTGGGTCAAGTCAGCAGACGAGGAGCTAGATCCCTGGGTCAAGTCAGCAGACGATAAGCAGGGCCGTGGGCGCAAGGCAGCAGACGAGGAGTGAGACCCATGCAAATGTTTGCATTTCTACATTTACTAAAATCATTAGGATATTATTTCTTTAAATTGCTTAAATTTCAATAGCATTGACAGATTAATAATCAAGGAGTCCACTTGCTAAACCTACTATTACTAAGTAGATTTTGTCGGAAAATTAGTTTCTACCATTTTATGGTTTAAATTTAAATGATAAAACTCTACGGTATTCGTTTTGTTTGGTATTTTATGGTTTAAAAATATTAAATGCATCAACAATCTGTTTAGTGTCTCAATTATAAATGCCTTTTTTTTCAAAAACTCTAAACAGTGACTTCCTGTGTTTTGCAAATGGACACTTCATTTAATATCAACTGTTATTTCATTAATATCAACTATTCTTTCAAGTGTCTTTATCAAAGTATTTCAAAAGGAGGGAAATGTTTAAGACTGCAAATTACATTGTTTCAAAGCTTTAAAATTGTGTTTATGTATGAGTGTTTGAAGAAACATATTCTTTACCGCCATTTTTGTTAAGTCCTTTCTATTAGCATTTCTTACTTTATCCTCATAAATTGATATAGGTGTCGTGGAGAGGGAAAACATAAATAATTTATTTTATGTATAATTTTAATGAGAATGTGAATGGTGTAAATTGAATGCGTGCATAAATTGTCATACTATTTTATGTGAAGTGCTGTGAATCCAGCTTCTATCTAATGAACGGAGCGATATGAGATAACTAATTATACTCTTATTATAAGAAAAACGGAAAGGATTTGATTCCTGTCTGTCTTCACCTTATTGTAACTGCTGCTGAAAATCCTACATGTGGAAGAAAATCAGCAGTCCCGAGCCTGCGCTCTTCATGGGGCTTCCCGGAAAACCCCCTCAGCCCTCTGGCCCCCTAAGGGACGTAAAGAGAGCGGTCGCTGCTACAAGCGGCCGCCTGGGCGTCCAGGGCACTGGGCCGAAAACGCCTCCCACTAAAGTGTGCCTCCCGAGGGAGGTGTGGAATTTCCCTACTGTGACTCGCTATCAACATAGTATCACTTTGGCGCCACCACGGCAAAGCTTACGAGTCTATATAGTTTAGATCGCCGCAAAGCGACTTTAACTGCTGCTAAAGTTTTATGTTTAAGTATGACAATGACTTTAAAACCATACATACCAAAAAAATGTGTGGCAACGAGGTTTTGTAACGATGTTTGGAACGGTCTTAGGGTTACTAAAGTCCTACTATTTTTTATGTTTTCTTTAAAATGTGTTTTACAATTGTTTGAAATCCTGACAACCAGTTGAAAAAGTTAGCAAAGAGTCTCAGATATGACTTTGGCAGGAATGAGATTTAGTCAAAGTATGACATTATTATTGCTCTAACTGTAAGAGCTATACTCTGATATTACTGTAATGGTTTTCAGTAGGATGTCAGATGTTAGAAACAATGCAGGATTCGCTTAAACCATTTTCAAAATGAACCGCTTAATATGAAGTTTTACAGTAATAGTCCCCGCAAATATGTTTAATTAGCTTTCCTCTCGAATCAAATTCATGCGTAACTCAATTGTTGACGTAATTACAACAGACAAGTGTAAATGTAAATTAAAGCAATATATGACGAGAATGAGACTTAAAAAGCTGTGTTTATTGAAAGATTCCATTGATCGAAACGTAAGTATGATTCATGTTAAAAGAAATGCACAGAAAGTTCTAGATTTTTAAAATCTTATTAAAATTAGAATTGCCCAGATGACAAAGTCTGTTTACATTGAAAACATTGATTTTCGAAGAATAATATAAAAAATAACCTAGTATTTCAAAAGAAATTTCGTATTGTTCCCTATGGATTTATAAATTGTTATACACTTTTGTGGATGAGAGGTTGGGGATTTTAGTGCAGGTTTTGTTTCCAAGTGTTACATTTGTAATAAGATATATTTAAAAATGTATACACAATTTATTTTCTCCATAAACTCTTGCAGTGTCAATGGAGTGACTAAAATTCAAAGTGTGTTTCAAAGCGAACACAGAATATTCACTCTAGACTCTTTTAGATGAACATACTACTTTTAAAGAGAGCTGTAGAAATATAGAGTGAGAGAAAGAGAGGTAGAGAGAGAGAGAAAGAGAGAGAGAGATAGATTAAAAATTTGGATTTGATTACATATGAGCAGTTCAATTTTGACATGCTTTATATTTAAAATTTGTTGTGAGCTTAGAAGAAAAAAATGAATTCAATATAAGAAACAAAATGGCTTTGTATAAATACAATACTCTTTTGTTTAAAAAAAATAGCAAGACTTGTATAATATCATTACGTTGGAAAATGGCTTTCCACGTAGACTGAAAAGATTCAATAGAAAATCAACTCAGGAACAATGACCAATATATTTGCATTAAAATAAGTAAATGGACAATATATTGTATTTCATTACATATATGAAAAAATAGTTATTTAATACCGTACTTAAATGAAAAATGGTTTTGCATGGTTGGGAAAATGATCAGCAGAAAAATAACTTATTGTTACTTATTAAGGAATGCCAAAACGTTACACTAAGTATCTTCAATTAAGTAAAAAGGCAGAGGTTACTAGTCACAATTGAGCAGGTAATTCTTATGTACGATGTAAGTGTCAGATTTTAGCAATACCATTTTCCAAAAGACTCCAAAACAAATACTAAGAAAAATTTCTTGTTAGATATTTTTAAAAGACATCTTAACAGGACAAATAAAATTATTTAAATTTTAAGGGAACACTATAAAATGTTTCATCGTTATATTATTGTGTTTGAACTCTTCATCACTGGATGTTTATGTGATAAGAAGATGGTAAATATTATGGGCTGTGGAAAACATTATTGGATGTGGTAAACATTGTGGGATGTGCTAAAGATTATGGGATGTGGTAAAGATTACAGGATGTAGCAAATATTAAGACACGTTTTTTTGTTCACCCCGCCCCTCTCCCGTATAAATTTATATCGCATTAGATGTTTAGTTAGTTAATCACTTGTCTTAAATACACAAGTAGCTGACGCCAATGGTAACGGAAATGAGCAAGGGCTTGTTGAATGAAGCGGACAAATGATGACGCCAATTTATCGTAAGCTCATTAGTACATTCGGCAAACATTTAAAATGTATAAAGAAATTAAGCACATTTATTTAAGACACTGTTGTTCTCAAAGGATGCAAAATTAAACAAAACAGCCAAACCATAACTTTTTATCCTGTCAATAAACAGTTTAATCTTTCCCACACCACTGCTCCTACAAACCTACTTAGTAGTGCCCCTTGTCTTCTGTCAGTATGTTATGGCAATGCCATCTCATAAGTCCTTTCCTCTTTTTGTCAACAAAGAGCATATAATCAAAGAATTTCTTACACCTTGTCAGTGAAAAGAATATGCTTGTTGCATTCTAATCCCTTCCCAAAAAAGACATAAAAAACGTCCCAGCTAGTAACTCGGCATTGTTTCCTCAAGGAAAACTTGAACGGTAAGGCTCAAATCTATGAAGAGTTCAAGATTACTCCAACGTTTCTTCTATAGCCATAAGAATCTCAGAATAAAGAAGCAAAGAATAAAAGCTATAGAAGAGATTCAACGAGACTTGGCACTCCAATATCCAAGACATTTAGAAGGTATTTTTAGCAGTACAAGAAAAACGATCTTTAAAATGTGTAAACCTGTATTTGAATACGTTAAAAGTCCTTTGTTTTAATTTTATTTTTCTTAACGCCTTTGTTTTTTCTTCCTATAAATATTTGTAAGTCATAAAAAGTCCAGAGCAGCCCTGCTGAGACTGATGTCACTGCTGCGGTTGAATCAGTTGAATTTAAGACAGTGACCTATAACCTTGCATGACCTCGTTATGCCCTGGCCATGGACTGGACTCCAGGGACTTGGACTTCTTGAGCTTCCTGCACCAAGGCACACAGGGGGCAGCAGCAGATCAGCAGCAAATCGTTGAAGGTCGAGCCAGGGATGCCACGCTGCTCGCGGATTTTCCCTCGGATTTTGATGGCTGCCACGAGGTTGACGATCGGCACGAGGTAGGCAACACCGCAAGTACAGCACGACTCACCGATGGCCTCAGAGTTCTTGCCGAAAGTGTAGCACGGGACGAAGTAGGAGATAATACACAGGCCAAAGTTGTCGAAGCAACCGAAGAGTCCATGTTGCCAGTCACCAGACATTTTGTTTCGTCTTTTAATTTGAGCTTCGAGGTAGAAGGACAAGAAGATATAGTTTTAAGCTAAACTGTTCGCCAAATACTGTACGGACCAGCAGCAATAAATCCAACAAACAATAAAGTTATCGAACTCCCCTGTTGTCAGTGGTACACTGGGAGTATCCAAAGAATCAGTTGAGAAGTTGAACGTTTATCCTCTAGGGCTCTGGAAAAAAGGAAGAAAAAACTCATTATAGTTAATGTTATGATAAAAAAGTGAAAGGATTTCAGTTTTTCTAACATGACGTGCTCATCAAATTTTTACTTTCAGCTGCGTGGTCTCTGGCAAACGAGTTCAGAGCCATCGCACTGGAAATATTGTCAAAGATAAGGATATGTGTGTATGTGGGATCACGGGAAATATTGTCAAAGATAAGGATATGTGTGTATGTTGGATCACTTGAAATATTGTCAAAGATAAGGATATGTGTGTATGTTGGATCACTTGAAATATTGTCAAAGATAAGGATATGTGTGTATGTGGGATCTACAATTTCGAGGAGGAAAAAAATGATAGTTTGCTAATAAAGAAAATTAACGAAACGTACAGGGAACATTGGTGGTGGGGGAGTTGGTGTATCAGACTTTCAGATCTCCAGTAAACACAGGTCCAGCTGTCACCTAATCTTTGCCTCTGTACCACAACTGCTTGCACCACCATCAAGTGACAATGATTCAAGTTTACACGTCTAAACCAGTTAGCGATTACAATAATCTCCCATGACAAGCCACCATTGTTTTCTAATATTAGTAACGTTGGAGTGAATTTCGGTGTGCAACACATTTATAAGGATATAAAATAAAAGGTCGTGCTCTAACGGTGTTGGTCGAGATTAGAAGTTGGAATCGATATGTTAGGAGCGATTTTAGATAGAATGACGTTTGGGAAAAAAGCCTTCGTACTTCTTTATAAAACATAGGAAAGCATATAAATTTGAAAATCTTGTACATTATGTTGCGACTATTGACTTGATGGACAATGATAATTTAGTATTAGTTTTCTTTACGCTATAGTATGAAGTATTTTTTTTTTAAATATCGTAACTCATTATGTTTCCACTTAGTTTCCAATGACATCATGTTATAACGACCATTGCTCATAAACATTCCCTCTATCCGTTAAATAATTGATTGGTGTAATTTGAGACTACGCCGCTGGGTTCATTGGACGTGCATGGTGATCTATTCAATAAGCAGTGGCGTAGCTAGAGGGGCCGGTGGGGGCGGTCCGCCCCGGGTGGCACACATTTTTAGTGCGGCATTGGTGGACAGTTGGAAAGTAAAGCCATTTCCGACTACCGCCCTTTACTTTTTGAAGGGCTAAAACCGAGGTGAAACAAAACTATTCATTATTTGATTTATTTCGAGTCTTAATTATCGGGTCGCATATTTGTTTGATTTTGATTGCATATTGGTTGTTGTAACTAACTCAAATCGTTAAAAAAATTAAGATCGCTCAAAAAATGTATCAATTTGTTTGGAAACTCTATCGGTATATGTCACAGATGACGCTTTTATATGAAAACTACACACAAAAACACGTCACCGCAGGACCGAAAAATAAGTGCTATTAATATCGCCACGGCAGTTTTGGCGTGGAATTTCCACATGCGCAGAATGATTTGCGAACAAGTGCCTACATGGCATGGTGGTTCAAATATTGTTTTTACTTGCAAGTACATAAATATTTATGTTACTCTTTCAGTTTTCATAAACGAATTGTAAGGGAATTATTTAAAATTAAATTTATTTCGTTTTTATTGCTATAAAGTAGCACAAATTGAAAAAAAAAACGGTTATTCAATAAAATGTTAGGCCTATCCATTTAAAGTAATACGCAAATAATTTGAATAACGATAAGAATATGAAAATATTCAAATTTATCCGTTAATTAACCCCACAATAGGCATACATGCTTAAAATTGACATATGAAGAAGAAACTAGTAAAACGAGATCCGATGCTGGAATTCTACTTGATTCAATGGAACCTTTTTCTATGTTTCATGTTACCTCACTTTATGGGAACTCGTTTTTGTTGTTGTTTGTTTGTTTTGTTCTATTGATTTTTACATTTAATTCAAACTCATTTCACGGAACAAAGCGATATGCTAATACAAAACGCTGCCACATCAGTCAAAACAATTTGTGCAGAAATATGAGTTGTGAAAATTCAGAAAACGTGGTTGTATCTTTAGATCAAGAAGTGCAACGAGAATTGTTTTTATCAATGGATAGAATTATAAAAGAAAATAAAAGAATGCTTTAATCAGGGGCATATCCTTGCAAGAAATATATTCGAGTATAACCATATAATACCATGTAACCTATACACTAAATGAAGAATTTGCACATCAAATAAATTACTGTTTTGACATTGATAAAGCAAATTTCAATATGGAAAGAAAAATGATCCAGGCTTTTATAGCTGTGCCTACACTACTCGAAAAGGTATTACCTTACAAAAGCGGGGGAGGGGGGAAGATCCTTTTATATATTAAAATTTATTCAACCCTTAAGATCAAAAAATTATTTTCCCAACATAAAATTGTTATTTTGCTAAGAATTTTTTCAACAATTGCTATCAATGTTTCTACTTGTGAAAGGAGCTTCTCCAATCTGAAGTTGATTAAAAAATATCTTCGTTCCACAATGAGTGATTTAAGACCATTAAATCTTGCAATGTTGTCCATATAACGCGGTATTCACGGTATTACAAGGAATTTGAAATTATGAAACATATTGCACGATTTTTCTGCAATGAAAGTAAGTAAAGTAAATGTATAAATATGTTTACAGGCTAATATATACAATTTCTTTGAAAAAAAATTTATCTATAAATACAAAATAAAAGCATATTAATAGGTAATGTTTTTTGAAATATTTGTTAGCTCATTGGGGGGGGGGGGGGGTTGTTACCTGCGACCTCAGTAACTTTCCCTTGGACTTTAAAAAAGGTATCTTGTATTTTTGTAAGTGTGTATTTTAAGGTATGTCATTCTATGCGGCCTCTTTTGTTACTGCTAAAATAAATACGGCATTCTATGGTAAAAATGTTTCCAACCTTTACTTCCCTTCAATTAAAATTATTTATTAATGTTTATTAATTTTCAAAAACCATTACATGATTAACATAAGGGGCCATCCATAGATGACGTCACGCTATTTTCGCTGATTTCCCCCTCCCCCCATCACACATCAACATAAAATCTCAGACCCCTTTTTCCATATTACATCTCAAAGCTTTGCCCCCCCCCCCCCCAANAAAAAAAAAAAACCGTTTTTTTTTTTTTCAAGTCGATTTTTGTCATTTAATTATGTTGTTGGTGTAAGACTGCACTATAATATCGTAACACGCGTGAATCCATGTAAAACGTAATTAAATTAAGTTTCATTCATCAAATATTAAAGTGGAACGTTTATTTGAAGTTGCGTGGTGTTGATGTGACGTCACATTTATTAAACATTCCCCCTGTTACAAATTTATTACCCCCCCCCAGCATGTGACGTCAGTTATGAATGGTCTCAAATTGGAGACCGCCCCGTGCGGCAAAAGTTCTAACTACGCCACTGTCAATATGTAGTGAGACTTATGTTGTTCTCATTCCCCCACCCCCACAAAAAATAAATAAAAAAGACATGATTTTGTCAAACTATTCACGTGTGTAGCAATGATCTGATGATCTGGTAGTCAACTTACTAGCAATGTATTGTACATCAAAGATATTCATGCGATTAAAATCTAGATTTGCGTCCACATGCATCCGACGCGCACATGCACATTTGAATATCATAAGATGATTATTTAAAACACAAATAGAGACGAGAAAGGGGGAAAGATATTTTTAGGAAAGTTTTTTTTTAAGAAGGAAAAATTTAGGGAATTCTCATAATTATGTTCGTGTAACAGAGTGACAATATCTTGTCTTTTAACGCAGTTTCCCTTGGGAGAAATAGCGTATAGATTTTTAAGTTTCTATATTTGAAATGTCTGGCCTGTCTTTTCGAGCTTTGAACAGCAACTTCTCCTGAGCAATATCATTTGGGAATTTTTTTTAAATGTGTCAAGGAGATCCCAAGGATGTGCGCGGAAAAATAAAAATTACCGAATAGGTTTACTGGACTTCCTGGATTTTTTTTTTTTTTTTTTTTTTTAAAGATAGTATTTGTCAATTTCTAGCCAACCATAACATACATCTATCGTGTAGAATAAAACGCCGAACGATAGGTAATAATACTATTTAAAACAATGTTAAGAAGAAATTTTTGAGAAATCTCTTTTGCTTCGTTTTCCTAAATTTTAGCAGCAACTTGTAATACTAACTAGAATTATGTTAATGGGGTTTTCCCGCTTTTTGAATGATAATGTTAGAATGTTGCGCCGTGCGCATTTTATTGACACATTCTTGCTGTGACTCCAGCATTATTTCCCTTGAATAAAAAAAAAAATCGGAAAACCTTTTATTGGGTCACACCCTAGGTAGGTCATTGATGATCCCCCGCATTGCGGTGGTCCTATCAATAGAGACTTGTATTCTCTGCCGAGGTGGCGCCGAGGTGGTAGTGAGTCGAAGTAGTGAAAATCCACCCCTCCTTCGAGAGGTCAACTTAATGGGAGGCGTTTTCGACCTAGTGTCCTGGACGCCCAGGTGGCCGCTTCAGTACGACCGCTCCGGGGGGAGGGGAGGGTGTCTCCTCAGCTTTTACGTCCCCTAGGGGGGCAGAGAGCTGAGGTGGTTTTCCGGGAATGCTAATTTTCTTCCAGATGTAGAATCATCATTAGTTGGAAATTGAGTTAAAATACTTATTCGTGTTTTTATTACTTGTTATTTTTTGCTGCCGAATACACTGAGAAGGATCTCATCTGTTTTACCCATATTTAATATGATATGATGTTATCCGCTGAACGTGGATCGTTAAGGACATGATGTCATCTATTTAAGATAATATAGGTTAAATATGATATGATAACATCCATAAAGGACATGTTACCTAAATGACGTTTATATAATAGGACACGATGTCATCTGTGTCATATATCCAGTAGGATATGTCATCTATGTGACATAGATCCAGTATTACAAGAAGTCATATATATTACATATATCCAATGAAACATGTCATCTATGACATAGATCCGATATTACTGGATGTCATATATATTACATATATCCCATATGAAATAATAACATCTATATGACATAGATCCAATACATCATGATGTCTTATGTTGTGCACATATCCATTAGAAATAACCTTGTGTGTTGTACATAATAATCTTCCTACACGCTGGGAATAGTTCGGTCGTCCATTAGTCAGTAGGCGGTCAGGAACGGTCATCGATACCAGATTTTCGGTCTCTGTTTTTCGTTAGTGATGACATCACTGGTCTCGCAGTAAATCGATTTCTTGGACTTGGTTGTCAGACGTGGTTAGGGCCCTCAGCTAATATCAATATTTTTTAAAAGAAAATTATCTAGCAACTGAGAGTAAGTGTCAGCGTATGGCAGTGATAAGTGTAAGTGTATTGACGTGGTGAGTAAAGTGTAGTGCCGTGAAGGCAGTTGTGTTGGTGTTTCTCTCTGAAGCTTCTCATAAAAGAACTCCCAAAAAACCCAGCCATCATCCACAAATGGTTCCATCTGCGCCAGATGAAGGCTGTCGAGTAATCAGCTGTGTTTATTTATGTATCAGGAAGTGGTCAGAAAAAGTCATCCCAGCGAAATGTCACTCTAAGTGTACAACCTATACAACACCAACAAATCTTGGTGGGCTCATTGGTGATTCTTGAATGGCTTTTTGTTCTCTAAGTGTACAACCTATACAACACCAACAAATCTTGGTGGGCTCGTTGGTGATTCTTGAATGGCTTTTTGTTCTCTAAGTGTACAACCTATACAACACTAACAAATCTTGGTGGGCTCATTGGTGATTCTTGAATGGCTTTTTGTTTTCTGACACGTGTATCCCAGAAAAATAAACATTTTTATCTCAAGCCAATTGGTTTCTCCGGTGTAGATTTCTCTTGTTATAAGTAACTGTGGTCTACAGTTACAGAGACCGTAATTAGCAAGCAACATATAAATTACAGGCTCGGTGCAAAAGAAAACAAAAGGGTGCTAAGGAAATTAGATTAATTTTAATTATTAATAACCACAGTGGATAAGACATTCACTGGATAACTGCTCACAAACGGCTATAACAGCTGAACTTTGTTAAAGGACCTATTTCAACTATTTCTGAGGATATAATCCTTTGTGTCGATTTAATGAGTCAGTTTTACTAGGAAAAGTTTTGGCCACCTGTTCAAGGCATGATCTATTCCACGGATGGCCAAACCGCCGCCCACAGGCTGCATGCGGCTCTTCTGTGATCACATTGCCGTTGGCGTACAATTTATGAAAGATACTTTGCAAAGATTAATGGAAGAATACAATGCCAGGTTTAAGGAACCTAAGTTCTTCAATGCGGCTCTCGAATTTTTTTTTAATGGCTCTCAGATACAATAGGCGTAGTCACCCCTGATCTAATGGTCAACTCAAGTTTCAACAGATCAGTCGAAGTTTTACCAATGTTCCCTTTAAGAAGATATCTGAGCGACGCCGCTGCAAATTTAGTACATAAAATAATAACAGCTTTTCCGACCATGACGGCCTATGGGGCAAGTGAAGTAGCGTTCACAGGTTTCATTAACCACTAAAGAGCAGGGGATTGTGGTAGCACAATTCCCCTGGGGCTTTGCTTATACCGCGGCTCTAACCCGTGACTCGGGTTCTTGCCTCGGTTCGATAGTCCAGGGCGCTCTCTAACTTTACTAAAATATAAAAAAAATAAATGGTGCTGTGCAACTTTGCACACGTTCTTTTTTACCTTGCACACGGACCAAAGAACCTAAGAGGCAACATGGAGTGTTGCCTTGGGGTATAGTATTAAAATGTGTTCAAATGAAAGCCCTAAAAATAGTTTTCGTAAAATCTTTATAAAGCTTTGACTTTTTAAAAAAAAAATGTTAACATAAATTCTTGACATATTTAAAGGTATCATTTACAAAAAATGTTCATTTCTAGCAGATCTACATCTTGATTTGGTGCCGTTTATCTTGGAGGTTAATGAGTATACATTCATTTAAACCAATTTGTGTTTAATTTTATTACAAAAGAAATAAATATAATGGTACGAATAGTCACGTTGTCACGTTAGAAATAATAATCCCGGGAACGTGTGACTTAGTAGTTCATTTGATTTCATCTATTTCTTGGTTCTTCTTTTATGTTGATGTCGTTCAGTGCAGACGTGTGTACTGATGTCCATCTCAATGATCTAAACTCTAAACTGAAATTTGTTTTTACCAAAAAGTTAATTTTGAGTCTATGATACTTCAAGTGCCTCCCGTAGAGGTCAAGATTTTTGTCTGAAACTGATGACAATCTGGGTATAATATAGTTGGTCAATCAGTGACAACAAAAAAGGTCGCCTACTGAGTCAATTTATTTGGGTCGACAAGGCCAGGAATGTCCAGTGAGGCAGCCGCGGTTGGGGAGGTGGGGTGAGACCGGTTGCCGACATCCGACAGATGTGACAGATGTGAAAGGTTTGAGATGTGAGTAACTGGTCCAACCATAAATCAGCTGTTTCCCGCGTCAATGGTCTCAGCGTGTGGTATGAATTTGACACAGCGATTCTCTGTGTGTGTGTAAGTGTGTGTGTGTGTGGGCGTGTGTGTGTGTGTGAGCGTGTATGTGTGTGTGAGCGTGTATGTGTGTGTGTGTGTGTGTGAGCGTGCGTGTGCTACAACGTCAACCATTGGTCACAGACCGCCAGGTGGGATTTGAGCTAATGTGTTGGACAGGGTGTGGGATACAATCAAATGTAGAGAATGTGTCGAGGGTTTGGAGATGTGTTAAATCGGTATGGCAGAGATAAATTTTGTTTCTTTCCTCGTGAGCAACTACCTGTAGCGCCCACAAAAGTTTGTAGTGTGATACGTTAGTCTATATTAAAATAAAACCAACCTTTACCCTTAGATATGAGCATTAAATAATTAAATCAAACGTTTCCTTCACGTGTTATTCTTATTTGAAGATTATAACATTGTTGACAGCAACATGTTTGCTGGGCGATGGTCTAATGGAGTGGGTTGGTGGGTGGGCGATGGTCTAATGGAGTGGGTTGGTGGGNATGTGTTTTGTCCGGACAGCCTAGTAGCACTCATTCTTATTTTGTGGATGAAGCAGGGAAGGAGGCTATGTGTTTTGTCCGGACAGCCTAGTAGCACTCATTCTTATTTTGTGGATGAAGCAGGGAAGGAGGCTATGTGTTTTGTCCGGACAGCCTAGTAGCACTCATTCTTATTTTGTGGATGAAGCAGGGAAGGAGGCTATGTGTTTTGTCCGGA
Organism: Radix auricularia; assembly: GCA_002072015.1. NCBI lineage: Eukaryota > Metazoa > Mollusca > Gastropoda > Lymnaeidae > Radix > Radix auricularia. Next base: position 620,340 of record MUZC01001432.1, read on the forward strand.
CAGCCTAGTAGCACTCATATGAAGCAGGGAAGGAGGCTATGTGTTTTGTCCGGACAGCCTAGTAGCACTCATTCTTATTTTGTGGATGAAGCAGGGAAGGAGGCTGGTTCGGGCTGGGGGTGGGGGGTGAGAGTAGTAATACATGCCTGTTGGAGCCGTTCCAAGAGAACTCGGGTAAATAGTGCAAGCCAGTCCGTCTGAGAGAAGCAATGGATGGAGACTGGGGAGGTGTGGGGAGGTGTGGTATTTTGGTGGCGTAGTGCAAGCCGGTCAAGGAAACAGGACGACAGGCGAGCTTTGAAAGATACAAATACACAGGGAGTGGGGGGGGGGGCGCTCTTTAAACTCAAAAAAAAAATGTAGGGAT
>MUZC01001432.1:620823-649170 GCA_002072015.1 Radix auricularia
CCCCCCCCCTTAAATCCTCCAAGTTTGAGGTTGTTATTCTCTCAGCCAACGAGCGGACACAACTTTGGTCACTACTACAACACACACATGTGAAAAAAGGCAATCAGCTCCATGATAACCTTTACACGAGTGTGCTGTGACGTGAAAGTGGTCTATTCCTCAAAAATCAACTCACAAATTATTTACACAATTTACAAATTGGCTGATATTACTTTATTGATGTTACTTTATGTATGTTTTTTTTTTTAACCAAGGTATTCGTTTGTAGCTGACTTTTGAAACCCAAAGTTCCATTTTTATAACAAATAAAGTAACATGACGTTACTTCATGTTCCCCCCCCTCCCCGCTCCCAATACTCTCATTCAGTTTCGTACAATTTAAACTACCAGACTGATAGAGTGTCAAGGTTTTAACATTTTTATGTTGGTCGTTACCTGAGAATCTGAGAAGTGTTATATTCTCTGGGATTTCAAAATTATAAATAGGACATGAGCTTTAATGTGTTCACTATGCTAACTGCTTGGTTAACAACCGAACTTCCTCCTTAGTCTTAGTACTCCTTACATACCCCCTAATTTACTTTTTTTTTACCACGGCACCGAAAGTGAATACATTCTTATATATAAAACATGGAAGATTAAGATAGTATGTAGATTTCATTTATCATACAAAAGTCAAAGGAACAAATGGACTTACTTGTGTATAATGGCTGCGTGCCTATCCGTTAGAATCCAACTAATCCACCAGCCATACCAACAGAGACACACCCACCGAGGAGAACGGGATTTCAGCAAGCATCCCAGAAATATTATCCCACTTTGTGTAGGGCTGGGAGAAGAGCGACAGAATGTTAGAGTACATTTGGATCGATACGATTACTTGGTATCGTTTTGCGGTATCCTGTATTGGGACGAGTGAGCAAGAAGGAAGAGTTCAACAAGATGAGGTGAATTAATGGGAGATAACTAAGTCATATATCAAACATGTTTGGTCTATAACGTAAGGGGGGGGGGGGGGGGGGGGGGGAGACAAACAAAAGAACTTGTGAGTGGCCGTATTATTTCGGTTGTTTTAGACAAAACGTAGCAGAGCATAATACGAGAAAATGGCACGTAACTAAACCATGTAACAATTGGTCATGCATTTAGTCAGGGGTGGATTAAGACTGCACGGGGTTCTGGGTGGATTAAGACTGCACAGGGCCCCTGGGCGGATGAAGACTGCACAGGGTCCCTGGCTGAAATTTAGTCTGGGGCCCTATCAAGCCAGAGACGCCTTAAATAAAATGATTGCCATCTACTATAAGACTATAACTCAATAGTCCATTGGTTCCTTGATCATGCTTTGTCTGTACCACGGGATCGGCCTTTCTAGTCAAAAAGATTATTCACGAAAAACAAACGATTAGGAGAGATCAATAATATATTTTAATTTTAAGAATATAAATAATAATCTTTAATATAATCCGTAAATAAGCCTATCAAATCAGGTTTTTTATTACTAAGACTATCGGGTCCCAATTATAGCGATCGCATTAATAGATAAGAAGTTATTTAATTTATATTTTCAGAGATTCATGCAAAAAACTTTTTCCACCTTTATTATAAAGTAAACTAAGTTCGGGGTGCAATTAAAATAATTTGGTGCCCCTGGGTTTAATTTCAGCCCCCGCCCCGCCCCTTTAATTCGCCATAGTATTTAGTCTTTCATCGTTGACGGGTAGATGCTTCTCTTAAGATTAATGGGATAATAGAAGTTGGTGATTTGTTAGGATATTATCTTTAATCTTATGATGCTACTTCTATGCAGAAGATAATTGCGTCAACAGACCGTGACATATGATTTGTTGGCAAGTGATGTAGAGTTCACGGGCCACGGGTATGAGGGTTCCACGCATTACCTGGGCCACCTAACTAGTGTTAGGTACCCATTCGGAGCTGGGATGTCAGGGACTCCTAGGCCCCGGGAACAAATCCTTGCCTTCGCATGCATTCGAAGTCGTGACCATCGGTAAGCCAGTCAAGCGCGCTGCCACGCGACCACCGTGTCCCTGTTTGCCCAGTTATTCACACACTAAATAATACAGCAATTTAAAAAAAAAAAAAACTCTTTACTCTGTACGAACAGCTTATCCACTCCTTCCTCCAAACCGAAGACTAGAAGCCTAGCAGCAACATCCTAGTGTCTGCCAGTGACAGTTGTTATCATAATAAATGGAGTTACGTGATTATGGCAGGATTGTGTGTTTGAGGTGTGGAGGTTTTTGACGTAGGTGGCTGCAAAGTCTACAATGAAATTTGTCACATGAATGTAATTTATGTTGTATGCAAAATCTGTAGCCGTTAGTCGGGACAAGAATACCAGGAATAACATATGGAAGAAAAGGAATTGGGACTCAGTCCGTTATAAGACAAACACACATAAATTAATTTATTTTAGTTAGAAGACAAACACACATGAATTAATTTGCTAGGAGACAAACACGCAGGAATTAATTTGTCATAAGACAAACACGCAGGAATTAATTTGTTATAAGACAAACACACAGCAATTAATTTTATTATTAGACAAACACATAGGAATTAATTTGGTATGAGACAAACACGGCACCTGAATTAATTTGTAAGTAGGCAAACACACATGAATTAATTTGTTATGATGTCTTTAGGAAGGCTTCAAACTATTAACAATTGTTTTTCAAGCTTGCGCAATTTATGCTAGTCCTGTGCAGTTTTTGTACCTAAACTGTTTTCTTTGAGTTTATGACGAATACAACACAATTTGGGCTTTCGGAGCATGAAAAGATTGCTAAGAGGAGGAGTTCATGTCAATTGAAATAATTTGTGTGGATAAGATGCATCCATGTCAATTGACTTAATTTGTGTGGATAAGAGGAAGCGTCCATGTCAATTGCCATAATTTGTGTGGATAAGATGCATTCATGTCAATCGACATAATTTGTGTGGATAAGAGGAAGCGTCCATGTCAATTGACATAATTTGTGTGGATAAAAGGAAGCGTCCATGTCAATTGACATAATTTGTGTGGATAAGAGGAAGCGTCCATGTCAATTGACATAATTTGTGTGGATAAGAGGAAGCATCCATGTCAATTGACATAATTTGTGTGGATAAGAGGAAGCGTCCATGTCAATTGCCATAATTTGTGTGGATAAGATGAAGCGTCCATGTCAATTGCCATAATTTGTGTGGATAAAAGGAAGCGTCCATGTCAATTGCCATAATTTGTGTGGATAAGATGAAGCGTCCATGTCAATTGACATAATTTGTGTGGATAAGATGAAGCGTCCATGTTAATTGACATAATTTGTGTGGATAAGATGAAGCGTCCATGTCAATTGACATAATTCGTGTGGGTAAGAGAAAGCGTCCATGTCAATTGACATAATTTGTGTGGGTAAGAGAAAGCGTCCATGTCAATTGACATAATTCGTGTGGGTAAGAGGAAGCGTCCATGTCAATTGACATAATTTGTGTAACTGAGAAGTAGGAATAAGTTGTTTGTTCTTTAATTGGAAAAAATTCACATATTTTATTATCGTAACATTTCTGACTGACAAGTGATAATTTGATTAAGTAATAATTTCTAATTTTTATTTTTATATTTTATAATTATTATTTTTTTTGCTTGATTTTTAAAAAAAAATATTCTCTGTAGGATCATAAATGTACATATTCAAACAACATTTTTTTTTTCAGACTTTGTATAAACTTCAAAATATTAAAAGAACTGAAAAAAGGAACAAATACATTTTTTTCTCTTAAAATGCGTTTGGCGAAAACATAATTCCAGATTGGAATTTTCAATTTTTAAAAAGTTTTGCAAACTTTTTAGAGATTTTATATATATTTAACCTAGGAACATTGAGGGGAAATGTCAATTTGGTTTCTGTAAATTGTAAAGAAAAGAAAAAATAGTCCATTAAAACTATATAACTTTAAAATTATCCCGCCATTTATTACAAAAATATCTGGCAAACAGAGGCGTCACTATTGTTGGTGTCACCCGCGGTGGTAGCTCATGGTGTCACCCCCCTCATGATTTAACCCATAGAACTACTCCGAGTCTTACAGTGCCAAATAACGGGAAAATCTTGAATTTTACATTTTGGTGTCACCCCTTGTGATGGTGTCACTCGGGGCGGCACTCCCCCACTGCACCCCTTAGTGACGCCATTGCTGGCAATACCACAAACTTTTATCCTGTTATATAAAAGGAGCGCTGTCCCGTAGCAATGGTTCATGTTAGCAGGGGTTCATGTTAGCAATTGTTCATGTTAGCAGGGGTTCATGTTAGCAATGGTTCATGTTAGCAATGGTTCATGTTAGCAATTGTTCATGTTAGCAATGGTTCATTTTAGCAATAGTTCATGTTAGCAATGGTTCATGTTAGCAATGGTTCAATTTAGCAATGGTTCATGTTAAGCAATGGTTAATTTTAGCAGTGGTTGATGTTAGCAGTGGTTGATGTTAGCAATGGTTCATGTTAGCAATGGTTCATGTTTACTTTCCTTTGCACAAGCCCTGAGTGCAACAATTAGATTACTCAAAAAGTTTAATTTACTTACACTCGAGAAATTTCATTGAGATCGCCTATATTTACGCTACGTCATGATTAAAGAAAAATCATTTGCGAAAAGTGCATTGACTTTTTTCACGTCAATTTTTGTATTTTCCCCTAAACAAAGAAGGAAGAAACCAAAAGAAATACGTGATTGAATCTCCTGGTAGCGTTACTTACTGGGAGGTATCGCCTCAGAGAATATCGCAGTGAAATGAGGTATCGCCCACAGCCCATCAGGCGTTCATGACCCGGATTCAGCGATGGAGAGCTGCTATAATGAGGGACCATACCAAGGCCGTGCCTCGACAGCCGTTGGTGCGCCCCACAGGTTTAGAGATGTGGAAATACAAGCGTTAACGGACGGACCAACACACTGACTGTCTGAATACCCCCCCCCCCTCCATTTCCCAATCCCGTAACAATGGCCAGACGGCCAGGGCCTTTCCCAGTATGGAAAGACTAGGATTTTTGTCTGTTTAGGTTCTGAAAGGACTCATGTAATTGTTCGGCAGGCTTTGAGTAGTTAAAGTTATTAATATTATATGTCACCATTCACCATGACTAAGACAATCATTTTTTTGAAAACCTTATTTTACACGTACCAGTTTAAGGGCCGTCCATAAAGTACGTCACGCTCCGAGGGGGGGGGGTAAGAAAGTGTGACAGTTGTGACAAGGGTGGAGGGGGTAAGAAAGTGTGAGAGTTTGTGACAGGGGGAAGGGTGTCGGGCCATGTATAACGCCACGTGTGTTTTAGATAAAATTTGAATTATCTGTTGGTAAAGACTTTTTTTTTCGAAAGTGTTACATACTTTGTTAGAAGGGGGGGTGGGCGGGTCCCCATGATTTGTGACAGAGGGGAGTGGGGTAAAATTGTCCAAAATATCCGGACTTAACTTTATAGACGGCCCTTTATATCTTATAATTGGATTGATTGCGCCTCACTTCAGTCCAGAAGTTTATGATTGATTACGATGTTTGACTGAACTTGGTATAGCCATTTAATACTAGTGCACACTTATCATTTTAATTAATGGCTATGCTCATAAGTAAGAAACAAATAGTAGATGGGCTTTGGCGTGAGAATGAGGGACAGGGGGTAAAAAAAGAGAGAAAAATTCCTTCTAAAATATGTAGAAAATCGGTTAAAATGAGGCGACAATCACTGTGTTAGGTATAAAACATCAGTACTCACATCTCTACCACACATGTTCTACTCTTGCCATCTGATGGCTACAGGAGGAGCTGAGCGTCTGCAACGGATGAGAGAAGAATACAGCTGTCTATGGTGGAATACATACTGAGGAGTTAAAAAAGGATTTTCATTTAAATTACTACACAGACGCCCCTTTTACACAGACGATAATTGTCTCCATTGTTCTTTAAATTAGAAGATGATGCTGGTCGGTTGGAAATTCTAACAGAGGACCGACTGTCAGAGTCTCAATGAGATTGTTATGCAAACAAAGAAGCGCTGTCCATGTGTTTGTTTGGGCGCTATACGTGGACTTGTATCAAAGTTTATATCCGATGTTCTAAGTGGTGTGGCTTATTAGAATTAGATCTAGCGAGGAGACCCGATATCATACAATGTCGTGAACATTGAAAAGTAAATCTTCTGTCGTCGATAGTTTTAACAAAAAATTTGTTGTTGGGTTAGAAAATAGCCAACATCAAGAAAAAGTGTTTTTTGTTTTTCACAAAAGATCGTTCACATTTTTTATTGTTTAACATCTTTTTATCCCCCTACGATTTTACGATTTCCAAGGTAGGTAACGCGGTTTGAAATATCTGTATTCAACACACTGTTACTTCCCTTACTCCTATTCCAAGATAAACTTGGTCATGCCCATTATACCTTTCCTTATGTACGAATATAGTAAATGCAACATTTATATGTTTGAATGCTAATTTATTATTTACATGTATGTTACTATCTTCATGTCGAGCGCTGTGAGCCCAGTTGCTTATTATCTATTTATTATTATTATCATTATACATGTATTGTTATTATTAAAAATTGAAGAACTAAAGAAAAGGAAATGTTTTGAAAATTATATACGTTTTCTTCTCATTAGTATTTTTAATTACTACAACATTTATGTAATCATTGAAATTTCAAATGCAGAGACTACTTGATATATATATATATATAAATATATATATATACATATATATATATATATANTATATAATATATGTGTGTGTGTGTGTGTGAGAGAGAGAGAGAGAGAGTGTGTTTGGGCTGTTATCGATTATTTTAAATTTAACGTTAACTTTTGAAAAATTACCTAATGCTTAATGGATAATTTTGTTTAAAGCTAAAAATAAGACTATGACGTCATAAAGCAGAAAATTTCAAGGGAAGTTACAAAAACAGGCAATTAACTTTTAAAATAAATAAATATTAGTATTTCAATATAATGTAAAAGAAAATAGAATTCTAATTTTGTTATTTTTAATTAAGTAAAAACAATGTTAATTTTATTTCATTTTCCTTATAAAAAGAGCTTATTTTAATGTTAACACTTTCAAAATATTTTTTTAAATCGAAAAGTTTGTATGTAAAATAGCAAACTATTATTAATTATTATTAATTAATCATTTATTAATAAATCGATGAAAGCGCTTGAAACACTATATACTATCTCAATCGCTATTTTATCAATGAAAATAATTTTAATTGATAAAAAATCTTACCGCTTAATCGAGAAATTAATCGTTAATTTCCGCAGCCCTAATATATATATATAATATATATAACAGACACTTTGGCCACAAAGTCTTCATGTCTGCAAATATCATTTTTCGAGTGTTTATTGTTTGGCGCAATGTGTGCAGGGCCTGTGCTGAAAAAAAAATCCTGTCCAATACAGAGTTTCCCCCGTAGGACCTATTTTTAAAAAATACCCTTCCGATGAAGAAAAAAATGATTTCCACCGGATAAAAATAAATTCTCCCCAACCCTGTAAAATACTGTCTCGCCTAAAATAAATCACCCCCATCACATTTTCAATATAACAAAAAAGATAATTAAAAAACAAAGGAATAACAGATAATTAATTTGTATTATAATTATAGTAATATTGTAGTGAATCGCGAACGGGTACCCATTCCCAGGTCACCAAGGGGACAGATCTCACAGAGATTGTATTTCAACTTTTGGGAGAAATACAAGGGGATAAACTGACGTGTCGTGTAGATGTATGGGATGCGGGAAATTCACAAGGGGGAAAGTTGTCTCTTGATTGAACCAGTGTATTTCAGCGACCTGAATAACTTCGTGGGAAAGTTTGTAGATTAGCATAGCGTGGAATATAAGGGCAGGGACTTAGATTCAGAGGTACACTAAGCCAGGGGAGCCGCGATGTGCTAGAGTCACTTAGACCAAGGGGAGCCAACGAGTCGAGGCGAGGGTGTCGACAAAGAGTCTGATCATAGAGACAGAGCACAAAGACATAACGACGGCCAGATGAGAAGTGTCATCTAATAAAAGACTGTCTGCTAAATGGCTTGTTGGTGTTATTACTTGAACGAGAGCAGTACGATAAATAAACGAGAACCTCGGTATAGATCTTCTACAATATTCACACATGTTTACTTGGATTCGTTACATTTTTTGCTGTTTATTAAATAAACGCTATTTTTATAATCAGATAGAAATCGCTAATTTCGTTTAGTTTCTTAACACATGTTCTACTCACAAACGTATAGGGGAATCTTTTGTTCCAAAATATCGGTGTAACATTTTTTTTATTACCTGATCATCTCTGTATTTCAGTTAATTGGTCGGTTATTCTTTTAAATAACTCTTGGCATTCAGTAAACTTTAAAAAAATGAGTCTCTTCTGAATTAACACCCCTTTACCTTCGCATTGTTACGCCCCTAACTAAGCCTATAATTGTTTAATTTCCAATAATCGTATGTAGAACAAATACAAAATATAGTGTGTGTCATCCAGTTAGATGAAACGGTTATAAATCATTTCAAATAATTAACGAGAGGATTAAAAAATGAGTAATTTTAAACCCAGAGAGTTTTTCTTTTTTAAAGTCTCCAGAGGAGAATTCATTTTGGTGGAGACTTTATATCGTGACACCGGCCCTACGGCAAGGTAAACAAGGCAACTACAATGGGCAGAGGTGTAACTAGTTTTCCGCGCTCTTAGCTAATTCATTTTTGGCGCCTTTGAGAAATAAGGAAAATACTAAATTATACAGAATAAATTGATTATAGAAGGATTCGCCCTCGGCGCCCTTGTCAACTGCCCCAATGCCAAGTCGTTGTTACGCCTCTGGTCTTGGGCCTGCGTACTCTAGGGCCAGCTATAGGGCAAGATGAACGACGCAACCGCCTAGGGCCCCACTCACTCTAGATCCGATCATGGGCGTATACTCGTTCAGAAGGCTCAATTACTTTTCAATATGAATTTTTTTAAAGTTAAATAAATAAAAACCAGTATTTTACCCGTATGAAAGCTTAACTTAATGAAAAATATATTGGATAAAAGCTGATATCACACTCTCTGATTAAAATGGCTATGACACAAGAAGTCTGTGGTTACTGTAAAAGTGTGGACACCCTGATCAAAAGTCTGCGTTACTGTAAAAGTGTGTACGCCCCTGACCAAAAGTCTGTGGTTACTGTAAAAGTGTGGACGCCCCTGATCTAAAATCTCTGGGTACTGTAAAAGCTTGGAAGCCCCTGATGTAAAGTCGGTGGTTACTGTAAAAGTGTGGACGCCCCTGATCTAAAGTCTGTGGGTACTGTAAAAGTGGGGACGCCCCTGATCTAAAGTCTGTGGGTACTGTAAATGTTTGCAGTAGGATTTCTACTTTTAGAAACATGGCAAAAATTTTTTTACTACAAATCTATCGTTGATAAGAACCGATTACTACGTTGTTTAACAATAAAATCTAATGGTTTTATAACTTCATGTTGAAAAAGTATTTAATTTATAGTTATATTCATTCATGAAGTTATTTGTTTGAAAATAAAAACTTTTATCGCAGGAATTTCATAGCATTGCGCTTAAAAGACGCCTGTAAATGGACTATAAAACGTGTCCCCTTTATGGAATTGATGCATTCACCATGAAACTTGTAGAATAAATAAAACATTAGAAAATGAAGCATGTATCACATGACGCATCATTTTCACATACACTTATATTCACATTATATTACATAATCTTATAATATAAATAGAATTATTGCGTCCTACGTTTAGATAGGACCGCATACACCATGCTGATTGTTTGGCAAGTGAGGAAACGTTCACACGGATTAGAACCCTTGACCCTCGGTATGCCAGCCTAGTGCGCATTTCACTCGACAACCATTCATCACATCCCTTGGGAAAGACGGTACAACTGGCAGGCGTAGATGTAAGAGAGAGAGAGAGAGAAGGAGAGGGAGAGAGAGAGCGAGAGATAATGAAATTTAAAGACCCTGGTATACTTTAAATAAACAGTTTTTATTTAAGTATGTATATATAAATATTGCAATTGCATATCAAACAATAACACTATTATTTTTATTATGTAAAGAATCATCATTACCGAAAATAAGACGCGAACCATTTTGATAGAGTTTGCGCAAATTTAAAAGTTATTAAAACATTTATTTTCAAACAACAAAATTAAAGTTGTAATTTTACGTATTTTCAGACTGTGAATAGTACTGTCATTTTTATTGAAACATATGCCTGCATAAACTCACATTACCTCCTTACTTTTTAAATACGTATGTATAAAAAGATGATATATTTATTTATTTGTACAGACACACAAGGAAAGTCCTTCTCAGCCAGGTTATAAAATATTGTAAGCTTTTTTAGCATTTACTTCAATTTAAACAAGTATTTAGTGACTTATTGTAAAAACACCTTGTCCACTATTTAAATTTAACGAAAATAACACATCTCATATATCATAATATTATTACTTTAGAACATACTTTTTCCAGCTAACTGAAAAGTTTTAATGGACTGTTTACTCATAAATAATAACCACGTTTAAATGGTAAACGGATAAAAGTAGTTGATTTCAATAAATTAAACAGGAGAAATTATTTATTTAAAGCTTTACTGAGACGGATAAGAGTTTTGCAAGGTTGGTGTAAAATGATCAGCAGAGAATAGCGGTACTCTATAGTTGTGTCAATGTAATTAATTGTTTAAAATTAAACTCATAAAAGAATGCTTAAAACATCACAGTATAATTGCTTAGTATTTTTTTTCAAGGAGATTATTTTAGATATTTTTTTTTTTCATTTTGACAACATTCAAGACTGTGTCCTCATCCATCTTGAACGTGTCCTCATCCATCTTGAACGTGTCCTCATCCATCTTGAACGTGTCCTCAGCCATCTTGAACGTGTCCTCAGCCATCTTGCGTAATCTTGTTAGGATCTGGTGATACACTGGGACATGGGGGTCTCGACTTCTTGAGCTTCCTGCACCAAGGCGCAAAAGGTGCAGAGCAAGACGTACAAAATGTCGCTGATGACATTGCCGGACACGTCATGCATGATGCGGACTTTCTGTCGGATGACCAATAAGGCCAGGAAGTTTAGGACTGGCACGCAGAGGGACAGAGAGCAGATGATGCACGACTCATCCACGGAGTCAGCAACCCTTCCGAAGACGTAGCAAGGGACAAAGAAAGTGAGAATACACAGACCAATGTTGTCGAAACAACCAAAGATTCCGTGTTCCCAATTTTTGGTCATTTTTTTATCTTGTTATTTTTTTCCTTAAAGTCTTTGGGTAAGAAGGCGAGTAAAAAATGAATGTCAGCTCTTTGGTAAATACTTTGCGGACGAGAACCGAGGAATCCGACCAAATAGAAATTTCTGAAATGTATATGCTGTTTTGAGACTGAGAGTATAATGTATCCACAGTGATTTAGCTCAGTTGATAAGCCAAGCGTTTATCGTCCAGGTCTCTGGAAAAAAATAAGTAAAAGATTCATTAAGATAAAACAATAAAATATATGCACACGGTGGCCTCAACGTGTTGATGATGCGGCTTAGATGGCACCAACTTTTGAGAATCGCTTTCCTAATTTTCAATTTTATTTTTAGTTATGTTATAATTCATGTATAATTCACCTTCAGTGCTTCGGTGAATACAAATAGATTAAGACCATGGTTTCGTATGTTGAAAAGACACTTGGCATCGTTCTAGATATGTAAGCTTACTAATTTTTTCATCGATAGCTTAACATGTTCATAAGTACGATAAACTTAAAAGTAATCTTACTAAAAATTTTATCATGTACATCTATGGAGATTTGTAGGCAGTGTTTTTTGCCTAGCGGTCAAAATAATGTTTTATTTTTATTTTTTTCTTATTGTTTGAATAAAAGCACAAAATTTAAATAAATAGGCCTCATGTTCTGTGTCTGATTACTTGAACAGTGCTCATCATGGCACGGTGTTAGCAATAGCAGTGACTGCATTCTATGTGCGAGCAAAGACACCTATAGGATTTATATTGAAAATCGATTTATAAAATGATTTGGTTCTTTGGCTCCGTATGGACCGAGCCAGGTTAACAACTCGACGTAACTGTAGAATTGTTTTGGTCTGTGGCTTTTGTGAATTCCTTCCCCTTTTCTATCCTGTACTTTAGTTTCGTACTAGTCACCCATCTTTGTCCAACTCGATTCTGTTTTTAATGTATTTCTACTGAACTATTTTTTCTATGATAAAGTAGGTTAACTAAGGATATGTATAAAGTTAATAATGTACATTTAATTCAAATACTTGTGTTTATTTTTTAATCGTTGCGCAAAATACAACCCCTATTATTATTAAACTAGATTGTGCCAGGCGCCGTGGCGCCTGCGGCGCCCCCGTTTTTTGGGCGCCTACGGCGCCAACCTTTTTTTAAAAGACCAACTAACTTGTCCTTTTTTGATAGATTGTGCCGGGCGCCGTGGCGCCTGCGGCGCCCCCTTTTTTTGGGCGCCTACGGCGCCAACCTTTTTTTTAAAGACCAACTAACTTGTCCTTTTTTGATAAATACGAATTATTAAAGTTTATGAAATGTACGCAAAGTATTTATTTAATAATAATAATAGGGGTTGTATTTTGCGCACCGTATTTTGCGCACCGATGCACACCAAACAATGACGTCATCCTATTAAATATTTTTACAGTGCTCATCAAAACACGATTTTTCAACTAAACTAACTGCTGTAGACTGTGGTACATCTCTTGAGCGTTACGTTACAAACATACCCACACCACTGGGCTATTATATATATAATACTTTGCGTACATTTCCGAAAGTTTAATATTTCGTATTTATCAAAAAAGGACAAGTTAGTTGGTCTTTTGAAAAAAGGGGGGCGCCGCAGGCGCCCCGGCACAATCTAGTTCAAATATAAGCTCAAACAATGACGTCATAGCGTTACGACATACATCCATCCAGTGAGTGAGTGAGTAGCTTGGGCTTTTATTTTATTTATGAGCTTACTTCAAATCACTTTTTTTGTCTTTTAAGTATTTATTTAGCGTAGTTCTGCATTCTAATATCGTAAAACAAGTGTAGCTATGTAAAACTTAATTAAATAAATAGTTCACAAACAATTATTTAAGTAGAACTTTTATTTAGAGTTGCACGTTTTTATGTGACATCGCATTTATTAACACCCCCTCGTCTGGCATCTTCACAAAATTGTGACCCCCTCTCCCCCAAGTTCGCGACGTCATTTCTGGACGGCCCCTTAGGATAATTCCTATCATATTGAATTTTAAAGCACCAAAAAGAGTTTATACGAGCTTGGCATACAAGCATTGGTTGGACTATTGATCTGATTTTTTTATAAAACCTTCAACACATCATAATGTTCTTTTGTGTTCTGGATCAGATCATAATATTGAAGATGTTGCCATTACTTTGGTATAAAAAAGCGAAAAGAAAATTGTAAGTATACTTGTTTGTTTTTTTAATGTATATATTTTCATTGAACTTGGGAATTAAACATTACCAACAAATAAATACAAATAGATTGATTCCATACAAGATCCGAAAAGACATCAAAATCTTCAAAAGCTTTAATTAAAAGACCATTGGTGGGGACATGATAAAGGGGGACAATTTTAAACATTTATCATAAGGGGCACAACCAAGTTTTAAAAATAACAACACTGTTAATGCTCCATATATAGGAAACACGCTGAAAGATAAGTTGGCAAAAAATGTTAAATTATCATTTGCATTTTATTAACACATTTGTTAAAGTACATGTAAGAGTATCATATAAAAATAGTTAATAAATGTGTGATTTGTTTTACACCATAGGAGCTAAACCTAAGAATAGAACATTGCGACTGGTCTTATTGACACACCAACATACACACCTAAATCGTGGAGTTGTTTGTACTGTAACGTGCGACTGTGTGTATTGTGACGTGCGGCTGTGTGTATTGTGACGTGCGGCTGTGTGTATTGTGACGTTCAGCTGTGGGTACTGTGACTGGCTGCTGTGGCTATTGTGACTTGCAGCTGTGGGTACTGTGATGTGCAGCTGTGGGTACTTTGACGTGCAGCTGTGGGTACTGTGACTGGCAGCTGTGGGTACTGTGACTGGCAGCTGTGGGTACTGTGACTGGCAGCTGTAGCTATTGTGACGTGCAGCTGTGGGTACTGTGACTGGCAGCTGTGGGTATTGTGACGTGCAGCTGTGGGTATTGTGTATTTAAGAAGGTTGAAACTACCTGGTAGCTGCCAGTCCCTCAAAACATAAATGTGGACTTTACACTGTCCGACAAATAGCAAACTGCACTGACTGAACCAAAAGAGGGACCCGGGCTACTGCACTGACTGAACCCAAAGAAGGACCCCGGCTGAACAGTGTAACAGTGACTGACTGAACAGTGTAACAGTGACTGACTGAACAGTGTAACAGTGACTGACTGAACAGTGTAACAGTGACTGACTGAACAGTGTTACAGTGACTGACTGAACAGTGTAACATCAGCTGACCAAATGCTCTGAGAAAACAGTGAAACATCTGCTGACCGGATGCTCTGCAGCGATTGGAGATGTGGACAGGTCGGTCAGGCGGCACGTAAACAAGAACTGCGAATGAATATCTGTATGTAGTGTATGGCGATGCTCATTTGTTGAGTCTCGCCCCAGGCATTGTAGGCCAGGCATTGTAGGCCGTGCAGTAAAAGTGGAATTCTCCGCCATCCAATGAGAATAACACACGCTGACACACCATCGTAACCAGGTGTAACCAGAATAAAGGAAACACGTTGTAACAATTTTGAGAGAGACAGTAGTTTGGCAGCCTTAATGAAACGACACAACAGTGTAACCAGTCTGACCAGCGCAAACATCGCAACCAGTTTCCTAGACACATCCCTGTGGTTAGCTTTAATGATACGGCGCTGTAACATGTCTTATTGACAGAATGCAAGTCTAAACTAACAACACACTTCTCTTATAGCACAGATTTAAAATCGGCAAGGAAAAAAAAATCATTTTACCAAAATATTGTGAAGATCACTATACCCATAGATATAGTTAATACTGCATCTTGTACTTAAAGTCAATAATGTAACTTACACTGCACTTCTTTACTGAATAATGTTTCTTGTAAATATACCCATTTTTGTTTTAAAAAAATAAAAAAATTATCAACCTAATTTGTACAGTGATACACATTTGTATTTTCTGGATTTCCCGTGTCGTAGGCAAAACGGAAATAGAGTTTTCTCTATTCAGGGGTCCCAGGAGACAAAATCTTAATGTGACACAACTGTATCAGCGAAATGGATTTCAGCGCTGAATTAAACGTTTCATTAGAGGTATAATTGTCAAACAGTTTCTACTATGCGTTACCCACAATATTGTTGTCCATTTATTATTTAGATATATTTCCGCACATTTTCTAATCGATTAACACTAGACTAATTTAACTGGGTGTGAAATTAGGTTTGTAATTTTCTTTCCAAATAAATATAAAGTATCCCCTATAATTTAAATGTATATTTGGTGTGTTGCTTGGCTGGCTGCTGTGTTTGTTTGTGGAGAGGCAAAAGTCTTACAATAAACATTAGCTACTTGTTATATGTTGAGTTAGCTAGTCCCTAGAAGACGTGAAGTGTTGTAAACATGTCATGGCGTATGTGGGTGACCTTATGGAAACACAGTCAGGTTAGTGTGGGAGAAACAGTTGCAAGTCGCAAGGGTTTTGTGCTTAAGTTCTGTTTGAGAAAAAGTTGCAAGTCGCAAGGGTTTTGTGCTTATGTTCGGTTTGAGCGAAAGACGATTGGCAAGTAAGAAATACTGTGGTCAAAATAAGACCTTGTGTGCATGTATCCACGCCTTTCATGGGCCACAGATATGGGGAGGTGGGGGGTGCGGGGAAGAGCTATGTTTAAACTTGGCAGTGCTGTGACCCAGTTAGCATAAAACTTTATACAGAACAAGTGTTGTTTTTTAATCACCCATATCGAACTCTATAGGATTCGAGACTGACTGGATGGTCTCACTAGACGTGCGATGAATGTATCTCTACCATCAAATTATATTCAAGTTATTCTTCAAGTCATTCTTCAAGTCATTATTCAAATCATTAGTCAAGTAATTTTTCAAGTCATTATTCAAGTCTTTATTCAAGTCATTATTCAAGTCATTATTCAAGTCAATATTCAAGTCATTATTCAAGTCATTATCGTATCATGACCAGGTGATATCCATTTTATGTGCCATTCACTTCCGCCTCCAGGTAAGGTGCCAATCATATTCAAGTTGTGATGAGATCATTCACATACCTGGTGCCTACTCTTTCAAAAGTTCCTATAGTCAATTTATATATAATCGATTGAGGTGCAATATAATAAAATTGGAGTGACTTATTAAGACTAGCAAAATAATTATCATAAGAAATCAAAAGACTGAATACATCTTAGACACACAAGTAGTGGAGCTCTCCGAAAAAAAAAACGTTGATTAAATTTATCTTACTTTGTGGACGTATTATATACACAGACTGTCACACAAACTGACCAATAGATTGAGGTATACAGACTGTCACACACAGACTGACCAGTAGATTGGGGTATACAGACTGTCACACAAACTGACCAGTAGATTGAGGTATACAGACTGTCACACACAGACTGACCAGTGGTTTGTGGTATACATACTGTATCACACAAACTGACCAATAGTATGTGGTATATAGACTGTCACACACAGACTGTCACACACAGCCTGTCACACACACTAACATCACTTCACTGACTGACATACTGGCATATATTTGTACATACGATTATAACAAAACTAATAAAACTTCCTTTAACTTTTCAAAATATATTACATCCTACATTGTATTACCGTATGAAATATTGTTTATAAATATATGAGTTCAAACAAACAAACAATAATGCACTATGTCCCGGCTTAGTAGAGCTTAAGTTTCCGGTAAGTAAGTCTCATCCGAGTGCAGTTGAGTGAGAATATGGCCAAAATAAAATAAAAATCTCGTGTGCAAAATTGCACCGAAAAACAATTTTTGGGCTATATTTTACAAAATTTACTGCGGGAAATTCCGAAACTGGCGTCGTTCAGATAACTGCGCGGCCGCGGAGCGGGGCCGCGCAGCTTACAGGATTATTAAGCGTTAAATTTGCCATTCTCACTCAATCGGGCCTTCAATAAAGGACGTCACGCGGCTAAGGGAAAGTAGGCTCACACATTTGTGATGACGTGCGACGAGTGGGAGTGGGAGTGTTTGTTTTTGTTTTAACCAACTTTTAGACTCTATGTCAAATCAAACCACGCAACTTTTTTTTTTTAAACTGTAAATAAGAGTTCATTTGAAATATTTCATTGCTTACAATTTTTTAAGGACTTTAAAATGGACTTCTCGCGCGTTGATAACAGAGTGCAGCCTTACATTTAACTAAATGCACACTTCAATGACAATAAAGTGATTTGAAGAAATGCTCATTTTCAAATAAGAAATACGGCTTTTATTGGGGGTGGGGAAAGGGCTAAACCTTTGACGTCATATTTAAGTGGGCGGCTAACTATTTGTAATGACGTGTAACGAAGGAGGGGCGGGGAATCGATCAAAATCACGTGACGACATTTATGGACGAATCCAAAAGGTCTAGCACGCGGATCGTATTTCAAAGAAAGGTCGTAAACCAAGCGAAATGTTTCCCACCCAAACAGAACGTATACCGAGTAGGGCTTATACCAAATCAGACGTATACCGAGTAGGGCTTATACCAAATCAGACGTATACCGAGTAGGGCTTATACCAAATCAGACGTATACCGAGTAGGGCTTATACCAAATCAGACGTATACCAAGGTAACGCAGTATTCAATTAAAGTCACACAAACTCTTAAGTAATTGACCATTAAAATTCAAAATGTGTTTGCGTGTGTTTTTTTAAAATTCTCGTTTACATCAGCGCCAAATAGTAAACTGGAAGTGCTACTGTGCTATTGCCCAACCCGGCCCAAATCCGGCAAAATGAGATCGGAGCCGGAGCCCAAGCCGGATTTGTAAAAATAGCTGGATTCCGAATTTACCGGAGCCGGAGCGTAAATTCCGTACACTCCTAATCAAAACTATTTATTTTTCAACCCACTGCCTTTGTTAAGGCGATTTATGAACCACTTATCATACAGTGAATATATAATCGCGTGTTCGTACAAATTTCGTTGATGTTTTATGATACATCAATTTGTTTCTTTTACTAGACTCTATAGGTCAACTTGTTTCTTTTAACGCTATTCATTTTTTAAAAAATATTTTATATCATAGTTACAGTTGACTATTAAAGTCAATCACTTTGTCCATTTTACTGTAAGGCAAACTCTTTTACGGTAAATAACTTTTTGTCTAATTATCGTGAATTTTTTTTCTCTCTTACAATGGGTCAATTTGTCTCTATTACGATAAATCTATTATTCTCTTGTACCGTATTATAGTGCTATTAGTGTCTATAACTGTAGTGAACATCTCTCTGTTATAGTTAAGCTTTACATCGTGTAATAATTCTCTTATATTGAATTGGAAATTAGCCAATAATTGTAAATGAGCCACATTCTGAATAAATAATGGCTCGTCCCAATGGCTCATCACAGGACATAATCTAAACCCACGGCAGGTACGTGAGGCTGAAAATAATAACGCAAGAGCTGCTCGTTCCTATCAAGGACAACAAAATACCTGCAGCAAGCTGCCAAATGCATCAGTCGAGGTCAAAAGAAATGAACACATGATGATCGTACAACGATATTGGGACTTTCACGTTAAAGTAGAAAATGTAAATGAGGTTGCCCAACCCCATCTTCTGTTTCTGTGGCCTGGTCATTTTCTAGTCCTTCCATAAACGCCTTTAGGGAAGTACTCCAAAAATCCTCCCTCATTAAAACCCTTAAAAAGTTTAATAATAAAATTCGGTTAGAGAAAAAATAACACTTTAAAACTTCAGTTACGTAAAAAGCATTTTTTTTTCTCCTTTTTTTAGTTTTGAAACACTTTAGTGGCGACATTCTAGGTTTGAAAGTGAACGCGTGTGTTAGATGCATCACAATAAAATTTATAGAAATAGTTTTCTTTATTGACTTTTTGAATGTGAGAGACGCTGGCACGAGTGTTTCTATTTTTACAAAGAATCGAGTATGAAGTAATCGATCATTCCTAATCCCCTTTGTTTATTAGTTCGACTGCCCCATCGAGTATGAAGTAATCGATCATTCCTAATCCCCATATTTTATTTGTTTGACTGCCCCATATCACGACACATCTTTAAGGAACAACGACAATAGAATAGAACAATTGGGGTGATCAAAAGTTCTTGAGTTCCCTAAAGAGGAAATTTTCACTAGAGTTACTCTGTGCGCTACTTTATAGCTTGCAGAATATGACATATCTAAAACAGACTTCATTAAATTTACTTATTCTATACGTAAAGCATTGTAAAGCACTAATTTATGGTAGTGATTTCTCGCTCGTCTAATCGACCGATTATGCAGCTGTATACTCCCTCGTCTAGTTCCGGTTATTGCTATTCTTTGTAAGAAATCGCTACCCTAATTTATATCTTCTCAATTGCGCTGATGATTCTAAATTCCAGACTATGTTCTGTGACAAGACACAAAACAATAATATTCGAGCCAGGGAAAATTAATTAAACTATCGATTAATAAATCTGTTTAAAAATCTCTTTTTATAGTTTTAGCACTTAAAAAATATTAATAACAATCGGGCTATTTTTTAAACATTGTTTTAAATGATGTCTATCAAAATAGTATGTGCCAATAAAATATTTTGATCAAAGGCTGTGTAAAACTTTATTTAAGCCAATATAAAAAGAACGTCATTGGAATTGTTCAATCTTGGATGCAGCGAATAAATTAAATTTAATGAACTGTGACACCCGGATTAAGACTCCCACTGTGGATCCTTTGATTCCTTTGATTCTGATTGGCTAAAGTTTGTGAATAGCTATAAACAAAGTTATGAAATTGATGGAATCTTGACAACGTTGCCATGTAAAAAAATTGTTTTCGGAATAAGTAATAAGATGATTAAAATTGAAGGCAGAGAGGTTGGGTTAATTTAAGGATCAGGCAAGTCATGTTTGTTGGTCAGGCTGTTCGTGTTTGTTGGTCAGGCAGGTCGTGTTTGTTGGTCAAATAGGTCGTGTTTGTTGGTCAGGCAGGTCGTGTTTGTTTGTCAGACAGGTCGTGTTTGTTGGTCAGACAGGTCGTGTTTGTTGGTCAAATAGGTCGTGTTTGTTGGTCAGACAGGTCGTGTTTGTTGGTCAGACATGTCGTGTTTGTTGGTCAGACAGGTCGTGTTTGTTGGTCAGACAGGATGTGTTTGTTGGTCAAATAGGTCGTGTTTGTTGGTCAGACAGGTTGTGTTTGTTGGTCAAATAGGTCGTGTTTGTTGGTCAGACAGGTCGTGTTTGTTGGTCAAATAGGTCGTGTTTGTTGGTCAGACAGATATGTTTGTGTGTCCAATAGCTTGGCGTCAGTTTGCGAATGGTGACTGAAAATGTTGTTTTAAAAGCTAATATAATTTACACTTTGTGATTCAATTAACTTTTATATACATGACTTGATATAGATCTATTATTTTAAAGTTTTATTAACAAATAATTTGTTTAAAAAATTATAAAATAACACAACGCATTCTCACACAGTTGAAGCAGGGATAGACATTGGAAATATTTAGTTTAAAAATTGGATAAAATAAGAAAAAATATGAAAGTGCCAAAGAAGAATAGAAAATTTGAGTTTTTAAAAAAATCATTGTCCTCGTATTGCCAGGACTTCGAAGTCCTACACCACAATGTCTTTCAAAGAATGACAGGCCGTAGTCGGGTGACGTGAAAGTGGAACACGCGTTCATTAGTTTCAAAATGGAGCCGAATATCACGTGACAGTGATGTATTCATCGACAAATGTCGCCGTAGGGGTGCCGGGAATGTTTCCGTTGTTGTTGTCTTTAGTGTCGTTGGCGTTGCTGCTGTTGCACTGCTGTTGCCGCCGCCGTGAGCGGCTGATTTTGCATGTCCCTGGGCTTTGACCCGACGTGTTGTCCACACCCTCCTCCCTGGGGGGCATGGTGACCTCGACACGGGGGATGTTATCCACGCTGACGGGCCTGGTCAGGGGCCCGTTCCCTCCCTGTCCAGAGTTCATGGCGCCCGGTAGCACCGGGGTGGACACGCACCTGGCTATGACGGCAAAGGGGCTCCTGGACCCCGGGGAGACGCTCAGCTTGTTGGTACCGTCGCTGGTGGTGCCCGTCAGTTTCTTCTTGATCTTCTTCCTCAGTGACGCCCGCTTGTGCTGGGGCTTGGGCCCCGGGACCTCGTCCTTGGCCAGGTCGGGGAGAGAGTTTGACCGCTCCAGACGCTGGCTGGTTCTCTCGGCCTCCACGGACTTCAGGTAGAAGCTCTTGGTGTTGGAGAATTTGGCGATGGCATCGGCGCAGTCCCGACGCCCGCAGTAGGCAGCCCACTCCTCGGCGCAAAGCTTGCGGCCCTGATCTTTAAGTTTAGGATCCGCCCCTGACAATGTGATTGGTGAATGTTATTTTAGAAATCATTATTAAATACATTTTTAATGATTTTAAAACTTGTTTAAAAGTATATTTATATATTAATTTTTACCAAAACCCAATTTCTGAGCTCGGCTAGCGGGTATGTACTAATAACTTTTTTTTTGTTTTAAATAATAAGAAACACTTATTAAAAGTTATTTGAGATAACATTGGCAATATTAAAAGTCATTTTCATGCAACACACTGTATTTGTAATGAATGAAAGAAACGAATTCAGATACTTTTATGTGTGATGAAATTTTAAAAATAAATGTATCTATTTTAAAGATAACCTTTAACTAATGTACATTTTCAAAAAGCTAAAAATTGTTGCACATAAATATATTTAGTAACCCTATCATCAATATAAATAATTTGCAATCCATGTCCCGTCCGTCCGTCACTTCCTTACTTCCCGTCCGTGACTCTACGCGAGGTAATGCTTGATTGGAGATGGACACAGTGTGTTTCTCGCCATCAAATATTGTGACGTGACGTCATTAGTTGAACTTTTGTTAATGTGTAAAGGGAACGAAAAAAAAGAGCCATTTTTTTTTTCGATGTGTTTAATATTATTATTGTTTTTCGTATAAATTGTCCGTTTTTGTGTATGCGTGCATGTCAGTATGATTGTACCAATATAAAATTAATTTTCTATATTCGATATTAATGTATAACATTCGTTTTCCGGTTTATGAAATTTACAATTGGTTTGTGTTTGGTTGTCAAGTTTTAATACGTTTTTAACTACAAAGCCATTATTTATTACTGCAAATGAAATTTTTACCTTATGCTTCAGTTTAGCTTTTGTTTTTCTTTCATACCCTTCGAGATTGCATCTTTTTTTATTAAAAAAAATTACATATTCAAAAATGGGACTCCTCCCCACAATACCTATTGTTTGATTGTTATTTACATGTAATATTTTAATACGTCTAAGACTAATTTTGTAGTTACTTAACTTTGCTTTAATATATAACTGGTAGGTGTGCTGACCTGACAAAAATGAAAACTTTTATTTGAATTCCTAAAACGTGTATATTAAATTATATATACGATTAATTGTTGATACTTGAATATTTTCCTCTATCCTGTGATAAACTTTACTGCAAAAGTTTCATGCAAAATAAATAGAACTTTGATATTCATATTTGTAAATTCTTACAATTGAGTTGTTTTTACATGTTTTTGATAACGTGGAGGTAATAATGTATAGATCAATAGACTGACAAATCTAAATAGATTTTGAAAAAGTGGATAACTTGACTATAAAAACTTTAATTTGAATTACTAACAAGTGTATATTAAATTGTAAATATGATTAACTTTGCTTACTACGTTTTATGCAAAATAAATAGTTCTTTGTTATTAACATGTGTAATAATGTTGTGGTAATAATGCATGGACACATAGGCGTGTATAAACTGAGAATGCATAATCATAAATGAAGCTTAAACGGCTTCAAATCACAAATTTGCTAGATATTGATCACATTACAGTCACATCATTTACTTTTTAACGCACTGCGCAGTATTATTGGTGCAGTCATAATATGTGCGCACAATTAAATGCCGAAAGTTAACGTCCGCTTACTCCTAAGCAATATTTGTGAATACTTTGAACTTGAAACTTCTTTGCTGTCGTATCACTTTATACTGTGTGCAATTCACTCTGCATTTACTATTATCGTGACTATGTCATTATTATTCATGCAAACGTATATAGAGCGCAGCCTAAGCTTGGAAGTTTTCTCATTACACATTTATACGTATATATAATCAAAATATACATAGTTTTCTATGTATGTCCGTTCATAACGCTAGATTTTAGAAAGGGCACTGCTAAAAAATAGCCTTGAAAAATAATTACTGCACCAAAAATAACACTTTTCGAACGTCTACATAAAATTGTTAAATATGGAAATTATATTTCATTTACCTCTCCTTGTATCTACATTTTCTGATTATTTTCTACAAGGCCTTCAGGAAAAAGTGACAATTAAGAAACCTGAAATATATCTATTTTGAAAACTTCTATCATTTTTGACAGGTGCTACACTAGTATTAATATGAATAGAAATGTGACGTAACTCTTTAATTCATTATTACAACTAGACTCAGAGATCGCTGCTCTACCAAAGCTTACATTATATAGAGAAATAAACTTACGTTGGATGGATCTGAAATTTTGATACAATGGATAGTTAAGTGCCACAAGTCTATGTGCTTAATTTCAGCTCGATGGAATCACGGGAAGTGGGTCATTGTTTACTTTTGTTTTCACGCCCGCCCAAGAGATCATGACAGACAAGACTGTGAAGACAATAAAAGGGATTTAAAAATAACCTATTTCCCATGATCCGAGAGAGCTGAAATTTTGCACATGGACTTGTGTCACATAAAAAGTGTTTCAAAATTTCAGATCGATCAAAAGTACCATAATTAAATTTACTAATTTTTAGTTTATCTCTTTATGGCATGAGCAGTCGTCTGCTATAGTTGACCCCCACGGGTCTCTGGTTTCACTCCAGCCCTCGATCTCACGGGGGTTTGTCACGGTCTGCCGCACGATGCATATTAAGTTGAACATAATCCATACTTTTAGTTATGTCTCATATGTATAAGGGATTTATAGTAAAAAATATTGTTTTGACGGGTCGTTTTTCTTACTTCATTTCCTTTTTTTGTGTATGCTCTTTAAAGCTGGCTTTTTGCCGAAACGTTCCTTTATTTCAATTTTCTTTTTGTGTTCGGTCTGAATTTAATTACCCCTCTTTTACCAAACCTTATGGAAGTTAGTCCCCCCCCCCCAATTTTTTTTTTTCTATTATCATTTCCCAAACATTTACTCAGAAGACTATTAATTATTAAACACAGATGGTCAATTACCCGCATAAAGCAACAACCTGGCACAGTCAGTCCGGCCTTGAATGGCCGCTTTCAATAAGGCTGTCATGCCTAGGCGGTTCGGCTGGTCGATTCGAATACCTTTGAAGTCTTGCAAGAGGATTCGAACCGCATCCGTGTGGCCTGCGGGTGGAAGAAGAGACTGGTCAGTTTGTGGGTTGTATAGCCAGAGAGAGAATGTGAGACAATAAATCGCGGAGATAAAATATTCATCGATCAGTTAAGATGAGAATCTAGTTGTACGTTGCAGTTGCCTGAGACCAGTCCTGCTCGTAGGTAGTGATTTAGTGAACTATGTGTTGACAATCCAATTGTGTACTATAAAGTGTACTTAATGTTATTATCTCAATGTTCATTGTATGCTACATGTACTTCACAATTAACAAGTAATTTATTATCAGTAAAATATTACTTTCAATGACTATCACTTTTAATAACTGGTACTCTAATATAACTAGTTGAAATAAATTTTATTTTAAAATAATTAAACAAATAAAAAACAACACTTAAAATTTAAAATGTTTGAGAAATGTAAAAGTAACGACTATTTCTACACCGTACTGAAACTGTACCCATCCCCAGGCTTGTCCATGGGACATATTTCTCTGTCCCATCCCATGGCAATTTTTGCATGTCACATCACATCCCATCCCATGGGACGTTTCCCATGGGAATCCCATGAGAAAAACATTCCTATGGACAAGCCTGCCAATCCCATCTTTATTTCGTATCTACACCGTATTGAGACTGTAACCATCCCATTTTTATTTCGTATCTACACCGTACTGGACTGTACCCATCCCATTTTTATTTCGTGTCTTCACTGTACTCAGACTGTAACCATCCCTTCTTTATTTCGTATCTTCACCGTACTCAGACTGTAACCATCCCTTCTTTATTTCTGATCTTCATGTAGGAGACTATTACCCCCCCCCCCCATCGCCCCTCTCAAGTCTCTCGACGTCCAGTTTCAAGTGGACATACCTGCTTGTGCTGCAAGTATCAGGGGCGTGTTCCCTTCCTTGTCCGGCAGGTTGACGTCCAGCTCGGGCAGGTCTATCAGCAGCTCGAGGGCAGGGGTCAGACCGGCGGAGCAGAGATGTGATAGGCCTGTCTGTAGAGAGAGGAAATTTCTAGAACTTGGTTTCTTTGCTCGTGCATGTTAAAACTCAGTGAAATTTTTCTAGTTAAACTTAATAAGCACCCATCTTCATGTAATTTCACGGATTTAAATTTGTTGATATTTAAAGGTTTAAGGTGATTTTAAAGAGTACAATTAAACATATTAAAAGTGAACTCATGAAATAATAATAATGAATAATGGACATAGTTTTATTGACCATTAGTTTTGGATACCAACAAAATTGTTATTTTCTTTTTGATCAAGAAAATGTAAATGCTATTGTAGATGTTATTGAGTATATAATATAGTGGATGCTATTGAGTATGTGATATACTGGATGCTATTGAGTATATAATATAGTGGATGCTATTTAGTATATAATATAGTGATTTCTATTGAGTATATAATATATTGGATGCTATTGAGTAGGCTATATGATATAGTGAATTATATTAAATATATAATAGAGTGGATGCTATTTAGCATGTACTATAATGGATGCTATTGAGTATATAATAGAGTTGTTGTTATTGGGTACATTTTTTTTCTTTTTTTACACTCGATTTGTTAGGATATCAGTTTTTTATTATAGAAATTATTTTATTTTTAAAATAAATACCGAATCCTCTGCCTAGACAAGTAATAAAAACAAAACACAACTAAACCGATTGAATGATTAGACAAATTATTTCGTAAACATATTTCCTAGCAACAGTACAGGTTATGATTATGAATCAATGCACAAATTTTACAATCTCTTAGACATATAAGTTTTAAATACATTTGACTCCGAATTCCTGAAAAAAAAGGAAGAAACTATTAAGAAGAATTTGGGGCGTGGCAGTTGGGGGCGTGGCAGTTGGGGCGTGGCAGTTGGGGGCGTGGCCGTTGAAGGGGCCATTTCAAACTTATGGCCCTCTGAAGCCTCAAGCACCTTTTAGTTGATCTTTTCCATCTTGTGACTTCAATTCTGACCAATGCTAGGCTCAATCAAATCCGACTTAACTACCACCCGTCATATAATAAACCTTGTCACTGAAATAATTATTAACAATGGAAAGCTCTCTAAATAAAATATGTAGACACCTTTAATTATAAACATAGACGGCATCATCGAAATCTAATAGAAATACGATATGCTAATTATACAATCGCGTCAACCACTAGTATTATCGTAAAGAAATGTAATTTAGTAGTTAGAAGTTCAATGACCCAGTGATGCTGCCTTCCTTCTGACGATTGCCCACCACTTTCTATGGAGACAGAGAATCTCTTGTAAACAACAAAAACCTGGCTACTGTAGCCTGGCCCGCTGACACGTACCCGGCCACACCGGTCCCGCTCGTTGATCTCCTCCTCCGTCGGGTTGTCCTCCACAATGGAGGCGATGGCGTCAAGGTCATTGTCCATGCACGCCTCCAGGAAGGTCAGGTCCTCGTAGCCGTACTCCGGCTCCAGGAAGTAGTCGTCGTCATCCGTCTCCATGATCATGCGACCTCTGGGGAAGAGGTAAAGACGTGACAAGGTCAAGAGGCATTTTAGGTCAATGAAATAACATGGGTATTATTCATTACGATCAGAACAATTGCAATGTCTAGTTGTCTGGTGACTATGTCATCAAAAAGGCTTTCGTTATTTGAAAGAACCTTGTTCTGAGTTGCTGGAGAGTGGGGAGCACTTTCAGCTATCTTATTTAATGGCCTTTTTTATTTTCAACCGCAGTGATTATACAAAAAATAAAAATAAAAAACGGTCAGTCAAGGTCGATCTCAGACACATTAGAAAGTTTATATCGTATTTGTTACAGACGGTCCTTCTGTACAGAAGATTATTGCGTCCTACGTTTATCTATGGTTTGTGTGTAGTCCTGTATTCTTAATAGAATTTTAAATAATGATAAAGTGTTGGCTTTCATGGTTTCTTCAGGAAACCCAACCGCGCCCGAATACCGGACGGGAGAAAGAAAACTTGTATGTGTTTGTTCTTGCATATGGAATGAGAAAGGTGTTTTTATCCTTATGTCTGTCTATCTGAGGGTTGTGTTAAGTAATAAAGTTATCTTTGTGTTGTATTTTTAAATTAGAATTAATTTCTTATTCATGCAACCTGAATATAAATTATATAAGGGAAGAATTTGTCACGAAAGACATATGCCATTAGCCACAAGTATACACTCAAATTTATACGACATTAGCCAAAAAAATACCCTCAAAGTTATATGACATTAAACACAAATATACCCTAAAAGTTATACAACATTAGCCACAATTATACCCTGAAAGTTATACGATATTAGCCAAAAAAGTACCCTGAAATGTATACGACATTAGTCCCAAATATACCCTGAAAATTATATGACTTTAGCCACAAATATACTATAAAAGCTATAAAACATTAGCCACAAATATACCCTGAAAGGTATACGACATTAGCCACAAATATAACCTGAAAGGTATACGACATTAGCCACAAAGATACGGGGAAATTCTTGACCTGTTTTACTGGTCTATTCTGATCTGTCCATCAATGACCTCTTATTATCTTGTTCTGTGCTAGTCGTTGAGTGGAACACAAGCACTTTGTGCCGATGAGTGGAACACAAACACTTTGTGCCGATGAGTGGAACACAA
>MUZC01001432.1:656029-674051 GCA_002072015.1 Radix auricularia
GGAACACAAGCACTTTGTGCCGATGAGAGGAACACTAGCACTTTGTGCCGATGAGAGGAAGAAAAGAGGGGACAGGAAGGGAAGGCGATAAGAGGAGTAGAATAAACGGGAGTATTTGTAGATAGAAGAGTCAGGAAGCAGATGTAGATGACGAGGAGTTTGGTGAAGTGGAAAGTTGGAGAGAAAAGAGAACCAAATTGGTTGCTTTTGTAAATGATATATCAGAAAGCGTGCTTTCAATCAGGGGTTGTCAAAGTAAGAATGGCAATGTTGAAAGTATCCTGTTCATGTTGGCTGTAATGTTGAAATTATCCTGTTCATGTTGGCTGTAATGTTGAAAGTATCCTGTTCATGTTGGCTCTAATGTTGAAAGTATCCTGTTCATGTTGGCTCTAATGTTGAAAGTATCCTGTTCATGTTGGCTGTAATGTTGAAAGTATCCTGCTCATGTTGGCTGTAATGTTAAAAGTATCATGCTCATGTTGGCTGTAATGTTGATTGTATCCTGTTCATGCTAGCTGTAATGTTGAAAGTATCCTGCTCATGAAATGGTGTTTGAAAAAAAAAAAAAAACTAACATCCTCAAAAGTATGAATAACCGTATGAATTTATTTCCCACTCGTCTGTTTAAATTTCAACAAAGTAATAGGACGATTCGTTATAATGTTTCCACAAATGAATCGAGATGAGGTGTTCTATGACAGTGCTACCATTAATTTCCGATCCCAATAGTTAGAGAAATATGTCTTCCAAATACGTTTCATTCTATAGTTTATGTGGTATGAATGATAAAAAAATGTTTGTTTTTGTACCAGATATAGTATGAGAGCAAATCATTGAGACCATTAGGGTAACTTTGATAAAAGTATTATTTATGAAGTATAGACAGCTGTGAAGTACTGACCTGTATTGGAATATTTCCGAAGTATACACAGCTGAGAACTACTGACCTGTATTGGAATCTGACTAAAGTATACACAGCTGTGAACTACTGACCTGTATTGGAATCTGACTAAAGTATACACAGCTGTGAACTACTGAACTGTAATGGAATATTTCCGAAGTATACACAGGTGTGAACTACTGACCTGTATAGGAATATGGCTGAAATTTACACAGCTGTGAGCTACTGACCTGTATCGGAAAGGTAAATGAAATCCAAACGGCTTTATCGAGCTAATTTCGCAAGTGCCGTACTTGAACTCAAATCAGAAAACAAGTAGGCCCTTTCCGATATGAAATAAATATCCATGAATCCGATTTCAAATCTGTAACCACACGCGGAGTACAGTTATACCAGATATCTCACAACAGAGTTTTGTAGAGCAAATCAAATCTCATTTCGTTCTATTTTTAGGCACGGCGACGGTTGGAAATAAATAAAACTGCAAATCAATACCACTTTGGATTTCGGATTAATACGGCGTGCACCGATCATTGACAGAAAACTTAGACATGGCCGCGGGATAAGGATATCTTAATGATTGTATCGATATCTTAATGGATGTATCGATATCTTAATGGTGGTATCGATATCAGAGGCTTGTTCGATTTTTTTTTCCGGAGTATGGAGGAAGTTTAGAAAACATGACGCATATTCTGATAATTAAGAGGCTCATGCCCTATACCCCACCCCGCCCCCTTCTTGTTCGTAATGTTTACTGGAAATCAAAGGTATAGATTTCTACATTGTAATGTGTATTAGGGCTGTTTCAATCGCACTGCAAGGTCTGTGATTTCAATTTTATTTAAAGGAAACCCATGTGGAATAAAGTCAAATAACATAAATGAAAATTTTAAATTAAGATTCATCCATGTTTTTATATCTATAGGAAATCATTTAATTGTTGTTGTTTTTTCTTTCGTAAGTTTAAGCTTGGATGAAATTAGTGAACACAATTTTTAAATTTTATTTTGTTTATTTGGAAGGAAGGATTCCATCTGCCTTATAAAAGGATACTGTAGAAATAAGATGGGTGAACAAGGTGGTAACATTTCATAACATTAGTTATATCTTTTTATTATAAAGACTTATGGACATGATTGGAGACTTCAAGCCAAAAATCGGGAAATATTAAAAGATTTATAGCTGCTGTAATGGGAGACATTTGTCAAACTTGTCATCTGAGATATTCATAGACTTCTCCACAATCAACAGGGGAGGCCAAAAAAAGATTTGACAAGACTGAACAATGAGTGAGAGGAGTAGAGGGTTGGACCTGGTGTGAAGGGAACGGGGGAGTAGGGGTGGAACTTGGTGTGAAGGGAACGGGGGAGTAGAGATTGGGACATGGTGTGAAGGGAATGGGGGAATAGGGTGGGACCTGGTGTGAAGGGAATGGGGGAGTAGGGTGGGACCTGGTGTGAAATGAATGGGGGAATAGAGGGTGGGACCTGGTGTGAAGGGAATGGGGGAATAGAGGGTGGGACCTGGTGTGAAAGAAATTGGGGAATAGAGGGTGGGACCTTGTGTAAAGGGAACGGGGGAGTAAAGGGTGAGACCTGGTGTAAATAGTACGGGGGAGTAGAGGGTGGGACCTGGTGTGAAGGGAACGGGAAAGAAAAAAAAAAGTGGCATGTCGAAGTGGAACTAATGGGGTGGAGGGAGGGGGTTAAACCTTCCAATAACAGACGGATTTGCTTAGGTCAGAGACCCACAAGAACTACCATAAATACAACGACAAGCTCCGACATGAATGATGCATCAACTCCAGTGTCTGTCAGACATCAGTTACACCACAGTCAGAAAGGGAGGAGATATTTCAATGAATAACCAAATATCAAGAGGGACATAAGTCTGATGGGGTGAAACGCTGACTCCTATTACATCTATAGACCAGCGTCGAGACAACTTTATCCACTCTGGTCAAGTCATCGTTCAACGATAGGCTGGCCAAAATGGACCAAAACTTGGACCAAAATTGACCAAAACTTGGGCAAAAATGGACCAAAACTTGGGCCTACCCTAAACGTAAGATAGGTGTACTGGCAGTTTATATGACGTGGAATATTGTGTGTTTGTCTCTGTGTGTCATGTTTTCCTGGACAAAGTATGAACTCACTCTTATCTCAAAATAATGAAAATTTGAAAGCTTCCAGTATATATTCTCCGAGGCAACTATGTTGAATTACTGCCATTTTCCATACGATTTTTTTTTACTTTATTGCTCCAATTTGAAATGTTTATTTATTTGCACTGAAATGATATAGGCACTAATATGTGTCCACAAATGGGGATGGGGTGATGCTTGTGACTGTTTGAATTTTCTCTATCAAAAAATATAAATGTCTTGAAATAATTGATTCAGATACTTATTGTTAACGTATTATTATTTTATTTTTAAACTGAAAATTATAATTATTACATAAGTCATTGAACATATTTAAATTTCTTGAGACGCAATTATAATCGGAATGTGGCTGCCAGATCACTGTGTCAAGGTGCGATGGAGGATAGGTTGGTTGACAACGGTTGATAGAGGACAAGGGTTGATAGAGGACAAGGGTCAATGGAGGACAAGGGTTGATAGAGGATAAGGGTTGATGGAGGACAAGGGTTGATAGAGGACAAGGGTTGATGGAGGACAAGGGTTGATGGAGGACAAGGATTGATAGAGGACAAGGGTTGATAGAGGACAAGGGTTGATGGAGGACAAGGGTCGATGGAGGACAAGGGTTGATGGAGGACAAGGGTTGATAGAGGATAAGGGTTGATAGAGGACAAGGGTTGAAAGAGGACATAGGTTGATAGACAAAGGTTGATAGAGGACAAGGTTTGATGGGGGACAAGGGTTGATAGAGGACAAGGTTTGATAGAGGACAAGGGTTGATAGAGGACAAGGGTTGATAGAGGACAAGGGTTGATAGAGGACAAGGGTTGAAAGAGGACAAGGGTTGATAGAGGACAAGGGTTGATAGAGGACATATGTTGCTGGAGGATATGGGTTGATAGAGGACATGGGTTGATGGAGGACATTGCTTGAAGGACAAAGGTTGATGGAGGACATGGGTTGATGGAGGACATGGGTCGATGGAGGACATGGGTTGATGGAGGACATGGGTTGATTGAGGACATGGGTTGATGGAGGACATAGGTTGATGGAGGGCATGGGTTGATAGAGGATAAGGGTTGATAGAGGACATGGGTTGATGGATGACATAGGTTGATGGAGGACATGGGTTGATAAAGAACATGGGTTGATGGATGACATAGGTTGATGGAGGACATGGGTTGATGGAGGACATGGGTTGATGGAGGACATAGGTTGATGGAGGACATGGGTTGATAGAGGACATGGGTTGATGGAGGACATAGGTTGCTGGAGGATTTTGGTTGATGGAAGACATAGGAAGTTTTTATAGGATATAACACGACAAAGTTGGAGATAGAATGGAAATTTTAGACAGGAACTGTTTCTAAACACTTGACTTATACTCCAAGTTGATAAAAATAATAATAAAAATTCATTTGCCAATAAGATCAGACAATGAGAATATGAGACAATGAACCTTTAAAAATCAAATATTTTCTAGTTCTTCAGAAATTTACCCTTTTAAAAAGTACATTTTTAAAACCCGAGATTCCACTGATCAATCCTAGACGCTGTCTTCATAACGCTATTGTATTATTAGAAGTGCCCCAAATCAAGACAGGAACTCATATTTAAGGTGTTCGAAAATCTCCAGACTTTGCACTGAAGATCTCTAATGGAGCTAAACTACGTCCCTTACTAATCAAGCGTATCATTTGCAACGGCTGGAGGGCATCTCAGTATCTCTTTGGTGGCTCGTTTCCGGATCTGACGTCACGCTGATGACGCGATCAATGATCCCCCCAGAGCGACGGAAGCCCCTACCAATGGGCGCTTTTCTTTCAAGTCGAGATGTTTTGTGCTTAGTTTGAGCGGCTTAAACCGGAAGTCTATTTTTAACCAATCAACGGTCCTCCGGAAACCGTACCGCGCTACTCGACTGATGCCGGACTAGATGTTCAGCTCGCAGTGTGGCCGGCCCTAAACAGATTGTCGACCAACAAGAAAGAAATTGCTGTAACTACCAAAGGAAGAATGAGTTTTGATCGATAAGCTGATGTGTTTGAGCGCGCCATGGAAATATAAATAAGCTGTGATTTAATCCTTTCATTTTAGAAGCATCAGAATTCAAAGTAAAATTATTATTATTATTATTTTACATGTTGAATTTCTCCAGGAATTTCGTCCAGGCTAAAAAATACAGCACGAATACCAAGAAAAAAAAATAAATATGCAGAAGATTGTTTATTCCTCATTTTTTGTGTGCACACAAATAAAAAAACTATATAAAATATTATTAACAAACACGCACAAACAATATTTAAAAATACTTATCCTGGGTATTTAACTCATCGTCATCAGCTCTACACCATTCCACTCTTCAACCCCCGAAAATTCTTATTCGATTTTAATATTTATTCCATATTTTTGCATATTTTTTAAGATAAACCTCAATCGATTGTTTTTCTATTAAACCAATAAAAAATACACGGAATTGTCACGTGACAAATCTCCGCCAATCACAATTTGAAAAGAGAATCCCACGCATTCATTTTTTTTTTCGTTAGAAATATTTCCGGATGGAGGCAAGTTGTAAATGATCAACCACTGGATTAACACCGAAAGATGTTGTTCATCACAACACTCCTGCTGGCGTTGGTGGACAATGATGATGACAATGAAACTAATTTTCGTGCTTGTAACAGTTTGATTATAAAATCAAGTTCTACAACACTTTGATTATCAAATACAACTTATTTTTCCTTTTCCTCCACAAAGATTCAGATATGCGGAGGTCCAGATTTTGAAAAAGAAATATTATTGGGTGAAGTTGTGTTTGGAGATGAGCAATAAGTGTTGTGTTTAGAGATGAGCAATATGTGTTGTGTTTAGAGATAAGCAATATGTGTTGTGTCTAGAGATAAGCAATATGTGTTGTGTTTAGAGATAAGCAATATGTGTTGTGTTTAGAGATAAGCAATATGTGTTGTGTTTGGAGATGAGCAATGCGTGTTGTGTTTGGAGATGAGCAATATGTGTTGTGTTTGGAGATGAGCAATGAGCAATGCGTGTTGTGTTTGGAGATGAGCAATATGTGTTGTGTTTGGAGATGAGCAATGCGTGTTGTGTTTGGAGATGAGCAATGCGTGTTGTGTTTGGAGATGAGCAATGCGTGTTGTGTTTAGAGGTGAGCAATGCGTGTTGTGTTTGGAGATGAGCAATATGTGTTGTGTTTAGAGGTGAGCAATGCGTGTTGTATTTGGAGATGAGAAATGCGTGTTGTATTTGGAGACGCGCAATGCGTGTTGTATTTGGAGATGAGCAATGCGTGTTGTATTTGGAGATGAGCAATGCGTGTTGTGTTTGGAGATGAGCACTACTTGTTGTGTTCTGTGCGAGACTTTGAATGTTAAAAGCATTTTTTAAAAAAAAAACGTTTAAGAATTATTTCAACCGCTGAGCTACAACTACAAGTAAAATTATCAGGGAATAAAAGCAGTTTTGAAATGTATATCGGATGCAACAATAAGTTACCAAGACTTACTTAGAGACTTACTTCGGGTTACAGCACGTAACTTTTACAAGAAGCTAAGAAGTAATTTCGTAACAACGTATAAAATCACTTTATTCATACGATGCCTTCGTGTTCAATCAACCATGCAAAAGTTCTCTTACTTGTCATACAATATGAAAGCGCGTTGAATTGACTTATTCCTTTACAAATCATTGGTACAATGTTTAGCATAACAGAAAGTGTGAAATGGAAGAAAATTGTCCAGAAAAAACAAACTAACGAGCAAAATTATTACGAAATCCTAAAGAATTCTCACTGACTGCAGACGTGCACAAAAATACTTTGAGTTCAAGATACACGAGACATAGGGCTCATACTTGTGACGCTTTTCATACACGAGACATAGGGCTCATACTTGAGACGCTTTTCATACAGGAGACATAGGGCTCATACTTGTGACGCTTTTCATACGTGAGACATAGGGCTCATANGTGACGCTTTTCATACACGAGACATAGGGCTCATACTTGTGACGCTTTTCATACGCTAGGTATAGGGCTCATAATTGTGACACTTTTCATACACGAGACATAGGGCTCATACTTGTGACTCTTTTCATACGTCGACTTTGCTGATAGATGGGAGTTATTATCACACGTGTAAATACAAAAACCAACTGTGTGTTAATATAAAGCTATTTATTTTTTAGGAAAGAAAACATAATTTTAAAGAAAATATGGTTGATAAACAGGCACAAACAAGGAGGCCGCCATGATCTCATGATACAAGGATTTTTCTTTTGTTTTATGTCCTTTTACATCATATTATTATACATTTCTGCCCACGATTATAATAATAAACGCAACACAATTGTAGATGAACGTAAAAAGAAGTTTCTAATAAAAATACAAATGATAAAGACGGACAAATTTGGCTAAAGGCTACGTCAGTTAACTAACCATTTTAGTGCAACAATTGAGGACAAAATTAAAATATTAGTGATGTCGAATGCATGCAACAAAGGAGCCGTCCATAAAGTAAGTCACGCTATTTTGACAATTTTTAAGTCCCCGCTCCCCCTTTCACGAACTGTCACAAATCTCGGACACCCCCCCCCCCCTAAAGTACGTCACACTTTCGTACAAAAATATATTTTTATTAACAAAATAATTAAAATTTAACATAAAACACCGTGACGTCAAACATGGCCGGGAAACCCCCCTCCCCCATGTCACAAGCTGTCAAACTTTCTTACAACCCCCTCATCTGGAGCGTGACGTACTTTATGGACAGCTCCAAAGTGCCATTTCGTTTGAATGTATTTGAAAGAAAACCCAATATTTTATTTTATCAAAACGCTTAACAATATTCATGCAAGGTACGTTCATATTTAGTCCTCATAATGTACAGTACAAAAATCTTAAAATCATAAATAAATCCATGTAAAAACCACCGAAAGCCTACCCAGTCCTCATCTAATACCACAATCTATTCTCTAGCCCGACTTTCTTGTAAGAGATCACTGGAGACTACTTTTCTTCCTTATGCTAAAATAATTCTGATTTTTAAAGTTGTTTGTAATGTAGTCTGACTTCCTGTTGACTCTAGGGCTCAAGTTGCTCTGAACGCCCTCAGATCGATGCGCCCTGGGCCCGAGGCTACGTGCGGAAAGACAACTGACGTTTCCTGACGGAGGTTTTGAAGTGGACGTTACCATACAGGGTCCTTACGTACACAAGATGACACTACGTTGCCATACAGGGTCCCTGCGTACACAAGTGACACTACGTTACCATACAGGGTCCTTACGTACACAAGTTGACAGTACGTTAACATACAGGGTTCCTATATACACAAGTTGAAAGCACTTTACTATTCAGGGTCCCTACGTACACAAGTTGACACTACGTTAACATACAGGGTTCCTACGTACACAAGTTGACACTACGCTACTATACAGGGTCCCTACGTACACAAGTTGACACTACGCTACTATACAGGGTCCCTCCGTACACAAGTTGACACTACGTTAACATACAGGGTCCCTACGTACACAAGTTGACACTACGCTACTATACAGGGTCCCTACGTACACAAGTTGACAGCACGTTAACATACAGGGTCCATACGTACACAAGTTGAAGGCACTTCCAATCGTTGATATGCTTATAGACAATCACAAACAATAATAAAAATTGTTTTTCAAAAATCGGTTACCATGTTTTTTGTGTGTTTTTTTAACAATTGAAACGTTCTTCTTTCTTTAGCTAAAAAATAAAATTAAGGTAGTAAATCCATTTCAAAAGGCAATTTATACTACATGATTTTACACTTAACGTACGGAATATTCTTGCGTCCTACGCTTGGTTTATGTCTTTTCTTGGATTTTTATATGCTTTTTTAATGTCGCTAGTGGGTTGTTTTGTTACAAACAAAGGCAACATATTTGCAGAAACTTTGAGGTTCCAGTGTTAAACATGAAAAGATAATGGACAAAGAGTATGGACAAAGAGTATGGACAAAGAGTATGGACAAAGAGTTTGGACAAAGAGTATGGACAAAGAGTATGGACAAAGAGTATGGACAAAGAGTATGGACAAAGAGTTATGGACAAAGAGTTTGGACAAAGAACTGGACAAAGAATTTGTCTCATATAATAAGTAGGATAACAATCGAGCCAAAAGAAATTTTGCGGCTTCCCTTAAGAAATCAAAACCAAGGATTCTGATTAGATATGAGATATAAAAAGAAAACTCTCACATACTAAAAGATCACTTTTAGAAACACCATTCGCACATAAAAAAGATTCCCCCTTAAACAAAACATAAAAAAGATTTTACTTACACACAACATCGCAAGTCCATCATGGTAGTTCCTCGTCACCATTTGCTAACCTTGATGAAAATGTTGAGCTCGTTGATTTTTTCAAGCATTTTCATTTCAAAAAGTCCCCTTCTTTTATACACAGCTCTTTGGTACCCAGCAAGAACAAATGATATATTTTAAACAGTACTCTCAGTGAAACACAGCCCAGATCTCTGGTAATAAACTAGTGGTATTTCAAACAGTTTGTCTTTCATAAAGAGATGTTGTGTGACAGAAGGAAACTACTATTTTAAACAGCGCCTTCTGTGACACGTATGTCTTTGGTTCCCAACGAGAAAAAAAGGATTTTTCAAAGATAAGTTTAATGTAACTTAAAAGACTTCGAGGTCTAGAATTTCACTCCCCCCTCAACTGCCGAGTTCTTTTTCTGATTAATGCAAGACATCGTTTCGAGATGAGCCGTAGTTGGTAGGAGTCACTATGATATCACTATGTCTTTGATGAATGTTGTTGGCAGTCACTATGATATCAGTATGTTTTTGTTAAATGCGTATTTCTAGCTATTAGGTCTGAAACTAAAAATAGATTCCAAATAAAAATCATGCCTATAGCCGTGGCCTGTGACCGCTGCATCACTTGCCAACAGATCATCTCTCATGGTCTGTGGACGCAATTATCTTCTGCATAGAAGGAGCGTCTGTATATCTAAGATAAGATAAACTATGAGATGTTAAAACAGGAGGGTTCTACTACTGGAATCGATACTCATTTGGCACTTTATCTTGATAATTCGTTTAAGCTAATCGAATCCCTATCGCCGTGTTTAGTTGACACGAAATGATAGGAAATCAAAACAGAAACACATATCAGAGTCCGGCCAAGATGAACAAGATTAAAAGACTGCCACAACGAGTCGATCACAAGAATCGATCTAGAATAAAAAGTCCGAGTTTTCGTGATCGGGGCATTAAGTACATATCCTTGTGTCCGGAAGTCACAGTTTGCATGTAAACAATCAGCCGTGAAAATTAGATTTGGCTACGCCCCATATGCTGCATGTGGAGTGTTATCGGAAAGAGAAACATTATTTTAACACTGGCATATAATAATTCTAGTAGGATAGGTAGTCTGTCCCTGGCAGAGTTATTTTATCGCATGAAGATTTGATAACCAGCAACATACTTTGAAAGCCTTGCATATGATCTAACGGCAGTTAGTCTAATATAATAATTTTATCCTGTTACTACACCACTTAAGACTATGTACAGTTGAACACTACCCCAGAATAAAGACATTGCAATAACTATATTTATGATTTATGAGATCTGTTAACACATGACTGAATCGATTCCAATTTTTTGTTAAGAATTAATATTCATTTGAATTCGTCGTGTTTCATATGGTGCTCTAACAGCAAAAAACGAAAATATTCAGTTTCATTCACAATGCTCCTCAACATGTAACCACAGGAGCCCATAAAGACTTGCATCTCGAGACTTTTCTATAGTTAAAATCTAGAATTTCCTCTCACTTCTGAGATTAGAACACAACAAATTTCACATTTACGTCTAAGGAATGAAAGACTTCACCGATATTAGTACACACAACTTTGCACGTACATTTACGTCGAAGGAATGAATGACTACACCAATTTAAGCACAGAGGATTTTGCACATATTTCCCCGAGCGTTGCGAGCCGAGGTTCTTGGTGCTAATGGGAAAAGTGTCCTCACATGCGTCCGACGAGCCCTGACTTGTCGCTATGATAACAACACGTCCACATCAGCTCTGTTCCTTCCCCTTGTACCTTGTCATAATGTGCTCGCGGTGAAGTCATGTGATTGGTTTGGGGGGGGGGGACAAGACAGGGGAATAGAAACAATACCCCAACACCCCACCCCCAAAACTACAAAGTTTGTGTAGAATATTCAAACATGCCTTATTACGATATAAATATTTTACATTTAAATTTTAAAAAGTGTCTTTTTTTAAATGTTTCAAATTTGAGTGATAGGCTTATGTCAAACATATTAAGGTTCATCCTTACAGTAAGATTGGCACAAGATTGTGTCAA
Source organism: Radix auricularia (assembly GCA_002072015.1). Lineage (NCBI taxonomy): Eukaryota > Metazoa > Mollusca > Gastropoda > Lymnaeidae > Radix > Radix auricularia. The sequence continues at coordinate 667,476 of MUZC01001432.1, forward strand.
ACATATTAAGGTTTATCCTTACAGTAACATTGACACAAGATTATGTCAAACATATTAAGGTTCATCCTTACAGTAACATTGGCACAAAATTATGTCAAACATATTAAGGTTCATCCTTACAGTAACATTGGCACAATATTATGTCAAACATATTAAGGTTCATCCTTACAGTAACATTGACAAACGACTTCTTTAAACTCTTGTCTATCAAGTCTGTGGACTAAAGGGTTAACAAAACCAAGTGCTATCTTCAGATCTATGTATGTTTAGTTACAAGATTAAAGGACACCTCTCTTCCTTCACTATGTATTGTAGCGAGATAATGGTTTGGGGGGATTTTATTTGGGTTTAAATGGATACTTGATTTTAAAAAAAAATAATGTGCAATCATTGAGGAACAATTTATTTATTTTTATTTTTTTTTTTTTTGTATTTAAACATTTTTTTTTAAAATATATTTTAAAATTGTTAAACGCTTTAAACAAAATTTTTAAAGATTTATTTTACCTAAATTTTAGAGGAAGTGTTTGCCAAACTCAAATAAAAATATTTTAGGGAGACATATTTACGAATTTTTGAATCATTACAAGCACATTATTTGTGTAAAGTGTGGAAGTAGATAAGTTATTTAATGTTTTACTGACAAACACTTACCCTTTTGATAAATTGTATGTATTTATTAAGGTATTAAGTTTTGATGATTTGTATGCTTTTATTAAAGTGTTAGCTTTCGATGAATTTAAAAAAAAAAAAAATTTGGTTTTGAAAGGTGTTGCATTTCCATCGTTGGTGGAAGAATACGGGAGTAAGAAGAATGCTTGTAAGGCAGGTAAGCCTAAAAAGAGATTTCTGCCTACACTAATTACATAAACGAATAAAACGCTAGCAAACGCCATTGTGGAACTCTTTTTACCGAACAGAAATATTCCATATTCACCATAGAATCCTTTGTGTCTCGACTAAACCTAGACTTTGTGAAACCCAATTAACGCTTCCTTCAAAGAAACACAAGAGCGACCAAAATTGCACCATTTAAGAATACTTTCCAGTTCTCTTCTTTCTCTTTCTTCCTTTTTAATGTCCCGTTTCTGAATCCGACTGCCCCGACCGTTTGGGTCCCAAAATGAAATCCGTAAGACGGTTTTAGAAACGAGAATAGTTTTTGAGTCGAGAGGAATTGATGAGTGCGGAGCGCAAGAGTGTGCAAGAGAAGAAGGAGAAGAATGAAAGGGGAGGGGCGGAGCAGTTGAGAGTTTTATCTGACGGGAGAAAGGAAAGAATTCAGTTTTAATGATGCGAAAACTCGAGGAGACAGCCGAGCGCAAGACAGACTAGCAGACGAAAGATAATTTTGAGGAAAACCTCCATTATAGCGTCCTTGTGATTGTGGTTACGGTAAGGAAATTTACATGAAAAGTACTTTCATTAAACGAAAGAAATTGGACTTTTTATTTTGAGAAAAAAAACTACGCTTGCTTTTAAGTGAATCACTGGGTATATTTGACATTTAAATCACCCCCTCCCCGTGCGTGATGTCATTTATGGACGGCTCTTGTGAGTCAAAATGACACATCGCGCATTAATATCTTGTAGGAATAAGACCGCAAGTTTCTCAAGTCGGTTATTACGGAAGTTGCTCTCATACTGTGAACGACTTGGACAATGAATAAATTGTCACGTGATATGGTGTATTTATCGTAAGTTATGAGTAATGCACTTACCATGAGTACTAAGAAAATTAAAGAGAGTAGCAAATTAAGATGTTTTAGAGTTGAAAAAAAAAATGTGTAAAGGATAACATTGCCGTGCTTGTATGTGACTTGGTTGCAGTTTACCCAACGATTTATTTGATTGTGAAAAACAAAGACTTTATTACATGGGCAAATATTGTGAAGGGGGTGAAATCGATCTCAAAACAAAGATCAGACATTTGAGCATGTTGAAAAATTAATTTTGATCTGGATAACAGGAATAAAAAATTCGCCCAAGTTCTTTATATTTATGTATTTTAGTTCTTAGCGGTGTTAAATTATCTTTACAACCAGTTCAATAAATACAGAATATTTAAATAACAAAATGATTTTTTTCATGGGAAAGGATTCATCATTTTTTCTTTATTTCTTATAAATTTGATCGATTAAAATGGCGATTAAAGTTAAAGGAAATATTTTAAACAATTTTTTTCGATTTATTAATTGTTTTTTTTACGTAAAAACTTCTCAATTTTAAAAAAAAAGGTTTGAAAGTGTTAACTTTAAAAATAAGCAGTTTTTATAAGGATATTAATATTTTTTAAAAAATACAATGTTTTTACTTAACTTACAATGACAAAATTTAAATTCATTAACATTAATTATTAAATTTAACTACTTATATTTAAATATGTCTTTTTTTTTTTAAATTAAATTCTTAGGTTTTGGGCACTTTTTGAAATTGTCAGTTTAATGACGTCATACATCTTATTTTGAGCTTTAATCAAAATTATCGTTTAATTACTCGGTAATTTTTAAAAAGCTAACGATTAAATTTAAATTAATCGATAACAACCCTAATATANTATATATATATATATAAGAGCTGTTTTGTTTTAACCTCTGTTGACGCAATGCTTTCTACACCACACTGGCATACCATATCCTGTATACCATGTATTATGTACCAAGTGCTTTATACAATATTTCTTGCAGCCTATCGTTCATACCGTCACCCTTGAAGCCAGTCATTTAGATTCTACCCTATTCAGCATGTATTCTAACCCATGTTTTCCGTGCGCTATTTCCTGTGTTCTCTGTCCTATTACCCCGTTGTTTGTACATGCTTGCTTTCCATTCAACAGTAAAAAAAACAACTGATATTCTAAAGCAAAAAGCAGGATAAGCTGTGGTAGAGTTGTAAGATCTTTATTATGAAAATATTTTTTGAGTTGCTTATATTTTTATTTTTATTAATGAAAATGTGTCGGATCAATTTCATTATGTTTCAAAATAAATGCTTGCTCGTGTGTTTCAAAACAGATTTATGGTAGAGCGTATCCCATCATATTCATGATCATGTGTTTCAAAACCTATTGATATGGTCTTGTGCTCTTCAAAACATAGACCGTCACAGATTGACTTCTTGATCCTTATTTGTATCAATATTATCATCTTCCTCAAAATCCCCCCTCTCTCTTTTTCTCTCGTTTTTAATCCATGTCCATGCCCTTCATCTCAAAATCTTTTCATATCTTTTTCTTTATCAAGCTCACTTTCTCTTTCACTTTCTCTTTCGCTTTCTCTTGCCCTCTCACTCTTCCATTTCTCTCTCTTTATTTCACGTTTGCTGTTTCCTTATCACTTTTTGAATTATCACATGCATTCAATTCTCCAGCACTCTCCTCTCTCTCTCTCTCACCCTTTTTACGTGTGTGTGTCTGTGTGAGTGTGTATGTGTGAGTGTGTAAGTGTGAGTGTGTCTGTGTGAGTGTGTATGTCTATGCGTGTGTGTCTGTGTGAGTGTATGTCTGTGTTTGTGTGTGTATGTGTCTACCTCAGCCCATTTCATTTCTTCTGACTGTAATTTACTCAAGAAAAATCTATTAGCATACAATTTTCAAAAGTCAATATTCCAAAGCTTTAGGCACACGAACAATGCTATGTTTGGCAACAGTTGACCAACTAACAATGCTATGTTTGGCAACAGTTGACCTACTAACAATGCTATGTTTGGCAACAGTTGACCAACTAACAATGCTATCTTTGGGAACCGTTTACCAACAAACAATGCTATGTTTGGGAATATTTGACCAACAAACAATGGTATGTTTGGCAACAGTTGACCAACTAACAATGCTATGTTTGGGAATATTTGATCAACAAACAATGCTATGTTTGGGAATATTTGACCAACAAACAATGGTATGTTTGGGAATATTTGACCAACAAACAATGGTATGTTTAGGAACAGTTGACCAACAAACAATGCTATCTTTGGGAACCGTTTACCAACAAACAATGCTATGTTTGGGAATATTTGATCAACAAACAATGCTATGTTTGGGAATTTTTGACCAACAATCAATGGTATGTTTGGGAATATTTGACCAACAAACAATGGTATGTTTGGGAACACCTGGCCAACATATAAGGGACAATTCCAATTTGATGACAGACATACAATGCGGCTCTCCTGCTTGTCCCAGCATCGATTACTCCCCCCGCCCCCACATTCCCTTTCAAGTAATAACATCAAGCCCCACCCATTAGATGGAAGGGACTGGCTTCTGATTCTATTACGGCTACAGAAAGCTGAGGGATTTTTTCGCCCCCACATTTTTAACGCCTCTATTACACGACCACATCAACTGTAAGAGGGGTAACAAACAAAAGTGTAAGGGGGGTGAAAACTATTACATCGGAAGCCAAGATAAGGGAGTAAACTCTTGCAACACTGTAACAGATTATGACTGGCAAAGAGAAAGGGAAGGATATAGAGCAAGAGTGTGTGTGTGAAAGAGGTGCAGCGTGGTAAAAATGGTGTTTAAATGTCACCGGGACAATGAGATATTTAAAGGATTTCACTAAGAGACCTATTCTGTTGACGAACATTCGATAGTAATGGGGTGGCGGAAATATGTTGTAATCTTCCGGTCAGGAAATGGTCATCCAGCGGTGGGAAAACTTCTCATGTCGAGGGACACATCCGTCTCATGATACTTTACAGGGGCGAACCTACAATAACAATCTGCCTCAGCCAAGAACAAACATTGACACATAACAACATAATGGGACGGTATGTGACGCTCCTGTAGTAGTTTGTCCTGCCTTGGTTTAATAGTAAGAAGATACTAGTAAATACAACGAGTTTCTATATCATCGTCATCAGTCACGTGACCGTTGCCTCTCGTTTGGGTGAGGGGGGAGGAGCACATGGACACATCAAAGACAACGATCTCCACATTCGCTTAACATGAGCGGCGGCCAATAACTAATTAAACCCCATCCTTGGTCATTATTTTATTTTGTTCAGCAAACTTTTCCGCTATCGACTGCTTCGCCGCCCCCGCCCCCCCCCCTGATAGTGCCTTGAAGCATGATTTTTGTCAGGCTGTCGTGTCGAAACACATGACGGAACCATGTCAGCTTGTGTGTTTTTATTGTCGCTATGTTTTCTTGACCACCCGCAATGGAATTTATTCTGCCCCAGACATGCTCATTGGTCTTGTGTTCTAGAAAAGAAATCCGAAGAATTTTTATAATCCAATTGTTTTCAAATGCCTTCAGCTTTCTTTCAGTAGTCGCCATTATTGTCCATGTCTTACATCCATAAAAGACAATGGTTTTAACGAGAGTTCTGTAAAGGGTGAGAGCTTTGTTGAAAGGTTGATATTATTTCTTGGTCCATAGTTTGATTTTTTTCGTCATAGCTACCATTGCCACCCAAATTATAATTGGAATTTTCGTTTTACAAGTACAATTTCTAGATACAATGACTCTTAGATATTAATGTTATGTACCGCTTCCAGTTTTTTGTTGTTGTTTTTTTTAAATTATTATTTTTCTTTTTTAGGGTGGGGGTTTATTAAGATTTTATCACACTGACAACTGAAGTGTTAACCACTATCTTGCTTTTTCTGAGGTGATTTTCATGCTATACGCACCTGATCTGTCAGCAAGTTTGTCAGTGAGCTGCTGTAATTCTTTACTCTTCCCAGCCAGAGGATCTATATTGCATCAAGGGTCTTCCGCCCATATAGAAGTATGTGTGGTGGTCACTGGGTGCTTCTTGCGGGATTTTTTTTCCAGAAAGAGGTTGAACATGACATGTGAGAAAATGCAGCCCTGGTGGACTCCAGTCCTCTTGTTGATGACGTCGCCTGCACCGCCTTCAAATAGGACTTCGCTGCTTGTCAGATTTTAGAGTTCTTGTTTCACCTTTACCAGACTTTCTTCAATGTTTTAAGTTCTCATAACTTGCCAGAGTCCCTCGTGCCATACTCATCACAGGCTTTCTTTTGAGGTCAAAAAAGTTATTATGGAATTCGTTTGTTAATGTTCTGTTCTTTAACTCAAACGTCCTCTCGTCTCCTGAAATGTTTCCCCTTTCCTCTAATGCCCCCTATCTCTTCATCTTCCCTTCTTTCTCCTCAACGTTCCACGACCCTCCTAACTTCACACCGTCATATTAAACTTTCCTTTTATACTTTACATCTCGCTTAAACTAACTCCACTCAAATGCCCATACCACTCGCATTAATTTCCCTTTCTTTTCAATTTCTTTTCATTCCCATTTGCCAACATGTCTTCCAAACTCAGCCTTCTTCCACTCCTTCCCTGTCCTCCCCTCCCCTCGTCCTTACCCCCCACACCCCCCGCCATGTCCGAGGTAAATAACGTAACAACATCACGGAGGTTGTTGTGCTGACATTAAGATTCCCATTAAGCCCCAGAAACAATGTTTCCAGAAGCTTCTCGTTCTATTATGCCACCCCCACCCTCCGCTGCCCTATCCCCATGTTTGTTTTCAAGTTGTTATTGTAGTTTCCTGGGGAGGGCCTATGCTTTAATCATCTCTGGGTGGGGGGCTATACTTTCATCA
>MUZC01001432.1:718131-733445 GCA_002072015.1 Radix auricularia
TGACTGACGTAGCTGCAATCGAGCCACGAACATAAAGATGAAAGCGCGCGTTTGGCCCTCAGTCTGTGGTATCCCGTAATACACTATCTGAAAACTGCTCTCTCAAGGGTTCTATGTCAGAATAATCACACACCGGGTGTTGTTAGAATACTTCCTACACGTTGAAAATATACTGCATTAAAATAAAACCCATAAAAAACTATTCGTTGTTGTACTTAAATCATGGGACTTGTTGGCCAAAACTGGAGGCTAACAATGCTGGACAGGCCAATCCCTACACCCCGAAGAAATAAAGGCATTTCTTAAAATCTCTACTCATAGGTAATAACTGTGACTTACAGACCTGCTGCCCAATCTGTACTCATAGGTAATAAGTGTAACTCACAGACCTGTTACCAAATCTGTACTCATAGGTAATAAGTGTGACTTACAGACCTGTTACCACATCTGTACTCATAGGTAATAAGTGTAACTCACAGACCTGTTACCAAATCTGTACTCACAGGTTATAAGTGTGACTTACAGACCTGTTACCAAACCTGTACTCATAGGTTATAAGTGTGACTTACAAACATGTTACCAAATCTGTACTCATAGGTAATAAGTGTAACTCAAAGACCTGTTACCAAACCTGTACTCATAGGTAATAAGTGTAACTTACAAACCTGTTACCAAATCTGTACTCATAGGTGATAAGTGTAACTTACAAACCATTTACCAAATCTGCACTCATAGGTAATAAGTGTAACTTACAAACCTGTTACCAAAACCGGTACTCATAGGTAATAAGTGTAATTTACAAACCTGTTACCAAATCTGTACTCATAGGTAATATGTGTGACTTACAGACCTGTTACCAAATCTGTACTCATAGGTAATAAGTGTGACTTACAGACCTGTCACCAAATCTGTACTCATAGGTTGTAAGTGTTACTCACAGACCTGTTAATAAAAATCTTTACTCATAGTTCCTAAGTGTTACCTACCGACCAGCTATAGCCGCCTGGAGGTCTGTAATAAATTGACCACCCCGATAGGTTTATCCTTCGACCGTCGGTAACGTTTACAAAACCTCTGACTATAAAGAAGTCCTTCTCCGCTAACAGACCGTCCTGACAGCTCTTTGACCACGTCTTCACGTCCCACGGTTGCAAGATGACAGTCGTATCAGTGGAAACTTTAGGCGTCAAGAAAATAGAAACAATATTTTTTTTTGGTTGAAATATAAATTCAATAATACTAATATGTATGCTTTTCGAAACAACAAGGCAAGCCCGGAAATGGAACCCGCAGGGTAAGCGAAATAGAGGCCGTCCAAGAAACACTTGGCGCCGATAATTAAAGGCAGACATCAAAAGAATCGGTCATAAATGGAAGATCCTGGAGAAACTGGCGCAGGATAGAGATGCCTGGAGGTCTCTGGTAGGTGGCCTATGTCCTTGGAGGAAGTGCAGAGGCCGACGATGATCGATAGATTACCTCAATGGATGTTAAGGCTCACAAAAACAACAAAACTTATAGAGTTGTTTTTCCTTTTCGTTAATTGCAAAAACTTCCATTAAAATCAATCAACTAACTTTTTAACAATTCGCTACAATAATTTTAACAGCATTAAAGCTGAAAGTTCATAACCTTAGCTACTAAATATAGAAATAGTTGCTCTATCGTATTCTAACCTGCTAGTTTGCTCATTGCAATGACCAATAAAATAACACGAAAGGTTCCGCTAAGTTCACTCATTTTTGTTCTCTCCGATCAGTTGTTAAGTTGACCACCGGGCACGGGTTACCTGATCAGACTTCAGTTTATCAACACCTGAAACTGTAATACAATAAATACAAGACAAGACACATACCATGCTTAAACGACGGACTTCTAAATAGAAGGGACATCGGTCAAACATGAAATAAGATACAATGAGATGTGTCTTTAGTTAAATCACTTTTTTTTCAATCAGCATACAATATCCTTGATTTAATACATAACCGGTCGCATTATTTTATCTTATATGACACAGGCGCTCCTTCTGTACAAAAGACTATTGCGTCCTACGTTAACAAGTTAACATGCCAGTTTTTTGTCTGGCAATAGGGTTCTTCATTTCTAAAACCGGAATATGTCATAGCTCATTTTGTAATGTTCTTTTTTAGAATACATTTGAGCGGAACAAAGTTTTGAGGCATAAATACAGTCAAATCACTATGTTCTCAAAATTGTTAGCTTAGTAAAATTACGAAATTATTTTTTATTTTGCAAGTCCAATAAGCTATCTTAAATTATTGAATTATTAAAAATTAGGTGATAAGATCAATCATTCTCAATATACCTACGTTTACGTATTGACTCGTATCTTTTATTAATTTTTGAATTAATTTATCCTTTAAAAAAAAGATACATTTAGATATAATATTTCTATTTAATAGATTTCCGCCGTTTATGAACATCCCTATTCATATTCTATCATAAAATTTAAAAATCCCTCCATCAATGAGTTTTCCCTGATTTATATTTTACCAAGATCATCGTAAGTATAATTATACTTGCTACAGCAGCTGTACGGTGTTAATAAAAGTTACGTTCGGTACTCACTTCAATATTAATGGAATATTATCATTTAAAGTTGAAGACAAGTTCGGTAAGCTATTAGAAAGAAACTGAATACAAATACAAATACAACGGTTAATTATATTCTTTTTTGGTCTTTACTCATTGTTTTAAGGTATTGTCTTTAAATAGCTTTTTCTTACATCACTTCCTGGTGTTATGTTGTGCGCACATTTTAGTATATCTCAGAGTGTGCAATATCTTAAATCACATTTGTAGACGGATATATATGTGCTTAGGCTCTTAAGAGACCAGGTTAAATTTATCGCAAGTGAGTCGCGTCAAGCGAGCATCCGTGTTATGAGTGTCTGAATACTACCTTCAAATTCCAACCAAGGATCGCACTTGCTCGGCCGCGGCATTGGTGAACTTACCTGGCAGTTCTTTCTAAAACCTAGTCCTGAAGACATTCCTTGTGTAACTGGTCTTTAAGGCCATGATTTGACCCTCAGTTAGGTCATAAACCGGTGGGGTTAGGTTGGGACGACCCTCCTCTTGCTTGCGTGTCGACACTGACTAAATGTGTCTCGCCACAGTGCCCAGCGATATACTACAGGATTACTCTGCCAACACAGTGCCTAGTTATATACTAAAGGATTACTCTGCCACCACAGTGCCCAGTTATATACTACAGGATTACTTTCCACCACAGTGCCCAGTTATATACTACAGGATTACTCTGTCACCACAGTGCCCAGTTATATACTACACGATTACTCTGCCACCACAGTGCCCAGTTATATACGACAGGATTACTTTGCTACTACAGTGCCCAATTATATACTACAGGATTACTCTGTCACCACAGTGCCCAGTTATATACTACAGGATTACTCTGCCAACACAGTGCCTAGTTATATACTACAGGATTACTTTGCTACCACAGTGCCCAGCGGTATACTACAGGATTACTCTGTCACCACAGTGCCCAGTTATACACTACTGGATTACTCTGCCACCACAATGCCAAGTTATATAATGCTGGATTACTCTGCCACCTAAGTGCCCAGGTATATACTACAGGATTACTCTGTCACCACAGTGCCCAGTTATATACTGCAGGATTACTCTGTCACCACAGTGCCCAGTTATACACGACTGGATTACTCTGCCACAACAGTGCCCAGGTATATACTACAGGATTACTCTGTCATCACAATACCCAGTTATATATTACAGGATTACTCTGTCACCACAGTTGAGCCTTCTCGTCCATGAGGGACATCCACCGATCATCGCCGGCGTCTGCACTTCCTCCCAGGACATAGGCCACCTACAAGAGCTCTCCAGGCATCTCTATCCTGGGCCATTTTCTCCAGGATCTTCCATTCATGGCCAATCCTCTTGATGTCTGCCTCCAATTCTCGGCGCCAGGTGTTTCTTGGGCGGCCTCTTTTCCGTTTACCCTGTGGGTTCCATTTCAGGGCTTGCCTTGTTGTATTAGAAGCAGGTTTCCTTAGAGTATGACCGATCCACCTCCATCGCTTTTGAAGAATCTCTTCCTCAATGGGCTTCTGTTTAGTCCGCTGCCACAGTTCCTGGTTGCTGATTTTGTCCGGCCAGTAAATTCTGAGAATCCTTCTTAGACAATTGTTAATGAAGGTCTGGATTCTGGTCAGGTTTACAGCCGTTGTTCTCCATGTCTCAGCTCCATATCGCACCACAGTGCCCAGTTATATATTTACAGGATTACTCTGTCACCACAGTGCCCAGTTATATATTTACAGGATTACTCTGTCACCACAGTGCCCAGTTAAATATTTACAGGATTACTCTGTCACTACAGTGCCCAGTTATATACTACAGGACTACTCTGCCACCACAGTGCCCAGTTATATATTTACAGCATTACTCTGTCACCACAGTGCCCAGTTATATATTTACAGGATTACTCTGCCACCACAGTGCCCAGTTATATACTACAGGATTACTCTGCCACCACAGTGTCAAGGAATTTACTACAAAATTACTCTGCCACTACAATGCCCAGGAATTTACTGCAGGAATACTCTGTCACCCCAGTGCCCAGTTATATATTACATGATTATTCTGTCACCACAGTACCCAGCGATATACTACAGGTTTAATCTGCCACCATAGTGCCCAGGTATATATGCTTAGGGACAAGGCGATCATTGCTACTGCAGAAAGGTATCACAGGCTGGACACGAGGGACCCTTGCTACCAAATGCAGCATAATTGGGACGGGCGTGGGAAGTTGAAACGGTCCTCGTTCATTCATCAAGTACTAGAGCTTGATGGGACTTTTCAACACCCACGAAATAGACATAGAACAATTAGCGTCCCAATAAAACCGCCCTATGTGGAAATGACATGTCCCACAATACATTTGTGTTTGGCTGACATGACAGTGAAGCGCAGCCCTGAACATGTACAGAAAGTGGTTGCCCTTGAGACAATAGAAGAGTTCGCGGAAACCCCAGTGAAAGTGTTCACGGATCGGTCTGCCAGCCGGAGAGAAAGAACTGCAGGATATGGTGCGCTCATCCTATACCCATTAGGAGGGCCGTCAAAAGAGGAACTTTCAAGACCCTGTTGGACTACATCGTCGAATTACGATGCGAAGCTTGAATCTATTTACAGGGCCCTGGAAAGTGTTCACCAAATACTGAAATGGTCGCAACTAGTAGGTCTCGACACGGTCTTGTTTTGTGACTCGAGATCGGCCCTCGAAGTCCTGATGTCTGAGAAACGTAGCACTTACCTAGTCGATGCCATCTTGGAGGACGTGGGCAGGCTCGAGAGACTTGGTGGTAGGGCCACAGTGCAGTGGATCCCTAGCCACATGAATATAGAAGGCAATGAAATAGCAGACTCGCTGGCAAAAGCTGGAGCAGTCCAAACCCAACCAGATACCCCAGTCACATATCTTGGGGCAAAGACGTGGCTAATGGACCACTTCAGGGAAAAGTGGTGCCAGGAGTTTGAAGATGGAGTGAGAGGGGTATTGGCTGGCATGCCCAAGCCGAGCAGATCAGACCAGTGGTGGGGTCTAAAACTAAGGGATCAAAGTTTGGTGACACAAATGCGCACCGAGCATTGTCCAACCAAATCTTACTTCAACAGACTAGTTCACAACATGGACCCTAACTGCCGTCATTGCAGCTAAGCTTCTGAGACGATCGTACACTTGTCGACGTCATGTCCCGCGCTTGACATAGTAAGGGAAGGTAAGGGAAGCAAAGGGGTCCTACGTTCAGACGATGTTGTATGGCACTGCCCAACAGATGGAGCAGATTGCCAAGGCCTAAAGAGATTAGATCTCAGGTCCAAAGAATATGTGTTTAGTTTAGTTCTTGGACCACATCCATAAAGGCTGTAGTCAAGAGCACTTCTCACACTACCAAGATACAGAGCTTTCAGTAGCCTTGCGTCAGCACCCCAACTAGTTCTAGATAGCTTTTTCACCAGGGACAGTTTTGCTGTGGTTTTGGCGCATAATTCACGTTCATGGTTATGTATTTGGCGTTTCTGGTCCAGTTTTATTCCCAAATACAATGGCGTCCGATCCCAACTTAACCTCTTTATGCAGATCTGAAGCACCACCTCATGCTTCAGTGCATTCCGCCCATTTGTGAAAATGAAATGGACCGTCTTTTCCATATTGACTACTCACTACTGGGCGCTAACAGTTGGAGTAATCTTCAATACAATTCAGATTATTTTGCAGCCAGTTCTGCAGTGTTGCAACGTCTTTTCCTGAACAACATATCACCAGATCGTCCGCAAACATGACATTTGGGGACTCTAGAATGTCCGGTAGGTCGTGGACGTAGGCTAGGAACAATGTACAGCTAAGCGCTGAGCCCTGTGGGAGTCCATCTTCCAGTCGTGCCACGCTGGATAGCGCTTCACCTAGCCGTGTTTTAATCGTGCGGTCCGTGAGAAACGATTTAACCCATATAAGCATTGACACCTAAGTGCTGTAGTTTGTAAAGTAGCCCTACACGCCACACCTTAGCGTATGCTTGCTTCAGATCGAAGAACTTCACAACCATGCGGATCTTCAAATTGAGTTCATTTGTAAATGTCTGAATTAAACGGGTCGCTTGGTCTGTCGTGTTACGTTACTTGGGGAGCCCGCCCTGTGGGAGCCCGCCCTGTGGGAGCCCGCCCTGTGGGAGCCCGCCCTGTGGGAGCCCGCCCTGTGGGAGCCAACCCTGTGGGAGCCCGCCCTGTGGGAGCCCACCCTGTGCCTTGGGAATGCATTTGGTCTTTTCGAGGTGCAAGTAGAATCGTGCGTTCACTAACCGTTCAGCCACCTTCCCCAAACACCACCTTCCCCACACACCACCTTCCCCACACACGACGTGAGGGAAATGGGCCGGTAGCTGGACGGGGTTTCGCCAGGCTTACCTTCCTTTTGAATTGGGAATGTTACTGCCTTTTTCTACTAAGGATTTCAATTATGTTAATTTAAGTTAACTTTCATAGAACTTATTTAATCATTAGAAGAAATAAATCTGTAATGTAATTAATACTGTGAATTTGAACACAAAATGAATTTAGTTATCATTGCTTTATTTATTGTGATTTTCATGATGTGTCGTTTTAAACAAATATATCAATTTTTTGGGTATAAATATTTACATCCATTTTTAGTGAAAACAAATATGTTGTTCATATTCAGTAGATTCATTATCTTGTATTTAAAAGTTCTCCTTATTTGTTGTTTTTATTTTTGTTTTCACAGATGTTGAACTCGTAAGACTTTATCGTTGTTAACAAATCCAGTGAGCGTTGAATCATGAACGAGTTTCCTAGCAAGGAGATGTTGATGGAGATGTTGATGGAGATGTTGATGGAGAGCCACATACATTAGCCACTGGAAACTATTGTTGATACCAAGCGAGCGGCCAGAGCAGCAAGGAGATGTTGATGGAGAGCCACATACATTAGCCACTGGAAACTATTGTTGATACCAAGCGAGCGGCCAGCGCAACAAGGAGATGTTGATGGAGATATTGATGGAGAGCCACATACATTAGCCACTGGAAACTATTGTTGATACCAAGCGAGCGGCCAGCGCAACAAGGAGATGTTGATGGAGAGCCACATACATTAGCCACTGGAAACTATTGTTGATACCAAGCGAGCGGCCGCCGTAGAAATGAGAACTGAAAAAAATGAGAGGAAAAAAAATCTTAGTTAACCAACACAGCTAATATATACATATTGTTTCCACAATGAGTTTTTTTTATTTTAGATATGTAGATTGCGCAAAAAGTAAATTCAATTTTCAATATTTGCATTTAAAATTATTAGACATTAAAATATCAAATGTCTGGCTGGTTCTTATGATATGTTATGTGTATGATAAAAATAAGTCCTGTAATTATTGATGGAACCAAATCAAATGATGTGTTAATTAAATGATAGATATTTAAAAAAATAAAAATAAATTCCTCATACATAGTAAATTATGAACCATTTAAGAGGTAATGTATGTGGTCGTGCTTAGTATGTGACTAACTCTCGTAAACAACATGTATGTAGTCGTATTTAGTATGTGACTAACTCTAGTGAACCAAATGTATGTAGTCGTGTTTAGTATGTAACTAACTCTAGGAAAAATTTGCTATGTATATTCGTCCGTCCATTCGTAATGCTATTATTTTTTTAAAGCAGCGCACCGCTAACGAAATGACTTTTAAAAAAACAGCACCAAAATAAATTTTTTTAAAAAAAAACATAGGCATAAATTTGTTCAAGATGGAAGTAAATGAATAAAATAAAAATAAATAAAATGAAGAAAGTTCTGTATTACATTATATTTTATTTTTATGTGTAGACTATTTGCTTCTTTTTTGTTTTTTAAATAAAGGATTTCAGTTTAAATATATTTATTTTAGGGCTGTTATCGATTAGTTTAAATTTAATCGTTAACTTTAGAAAAATTACTCAATAATTTATCGATAATTTTGAATAAAGCTAAAAATAAGATAGATGCATTAAGGCATCAAACTGAACATTTCAAGGGAAGTAGCAAAAACAGGCAATTGATATCTTTTATTTAAATATATGTAGTTCAACATAATGTCAATGAATATAATTTTTTTATTGTTAATTAAGTAAAAACAATGGTTAATTTTTATATTATCTTCCTTATAAAAACAGCTAATTTAAAAGTTTCACTTTAATTATTTTTTTTAATGGAGAAGTTTGAATGTAAATAAATTAAACTAATGTTAATTATTAATATGTATTATTTATTAATAAATCGTAAAAAAAAAATTTTAAAACATTTTCTGTAATTTAATCGCTTTTTTATCGATTACAAAAATTTTAATCCACAAAAAAAATTACCGATCAAACTAGAAATTCATTGATAATTACCGCAGCCTTAATTTATGTTAAATTTATTTTTTTCGGACTAGTAATACAATGGTATTATATTTAAGCCAAAAAAATGGAATTAAAATTTAAAAAAAAAACAAACAAAAAAAACCATTTTGATCTATGCTAAGAATACCTCTCATTTATTTTAAACCCAAGTTTAGCCGATAGAAAAAAATGAACTCGACTATCTTCGATAAATGTATTCATTTTTGTATCTCATACATACCGGGTAAAAGGGCGATGCTTCCAGGGTTGTTCTTGGCTGCTGAGAAAGAAGAAACAAACAAAACATCATCAGTCATTAGGTCTTTAGAAATTATTCATCCCTTGATCTCTGTACAAGCGTTTGGATAGAGAGTTATTAGGTCTTTAGAAATATTCATCCCTTGATCTCTGTACAAGCGTTTGGGTAGAGAGTTATTAGGTCTTTAGAAATTTTAATCCATTGATCTCTGTACAAGCGTTTGGATAGAGAGTTGTTAGGTCTTTAGAAATATTCGTCCCTTGATCTATGTACAAGCGTTTGGATAGAGAGTTATTAGGTCTTTAGAAATATTCGTCCCTTGATCTATGTACAAGCGTTTGGGTAGAGAGTTATTAGGTCTTTAGAAATATTCATCCCTTGATCTCTGTACAAGCGTTTGGGTAAAGAGTTATTAGGTCTTTAGAAATTTTAATCCATTGCTCTCTGTACAAGCGTTTGGATAGAGAGTTATTAGGTCTTTAGAAATATTCGTCCCTTGATCTATGTACAAGCGTTTAGGTAGAGAGTTATTAGGTCTTTAGAAATATTCGTCCCTTGATCTATGTACAAGCGTTTGGGTAGAGAGTTATTAGGTCTTTAGAAATATTAATCCATTGATCTCTTTACAAGCGTTTGGGTAGAGAGTTATTAGGTCTTTAGAAGTTTTCGTCCCTTGATCTATGTACAAGCGTTTGGGTAGAGAGTTAGTAGGTCTTTAGAAATATTCGTCCCTCTATCTATGTACAAGCGTTTGGGTAGAGAGTTATTAGGTCTTTAGAAATATTCGTCCCTTGATCTATGTACAAGCGTTTGGGTAGAGAGTTATTAGGTCTTTAGAAATATTTATCCCTTGATCTATGTACAAGCGTATGGGTAGAGAGTTATTAGGTCTGTAGAAATATTCGTCCCTTGATCTATGTACAAGCGTCTGGGTAGAGAGTTATTAGGTCTTTAGAAATATTAATCCATTGATCTATGTACAAGCGTTTTGGTAGAGAGTTATTAAGTCTTTAGAAATATTAATCCATTGATCTATGTACAAGCGTCTGGGTAGAGAGTTATTAGGTCTTTAGAAATATTAATCCATTGATCTATGTACAAGCATTTGGGTAGAGTTTGGAAAGGTAATTACTTTAAAGAAAAGAACAAAGATTGCAGGCCATAAATGATGTCACTCTCATAGAGGGACGAATGAGGGTCACTAGAGGGCACAAATAATGGTCACTAGAGGGGACGAATAAGGGTCACTAGAGGGGACAAATAATGGTCACTAGAGGGGACGAATAAGGGTCACTAGAGGGGACAAATAATGGTCACTAGAGGGGACGAATAAGGGTCGATAGAGGGGATGAATAAGAGTCACTAGAGGGTACGAATAAGGGTCACGCCTTTGTTACGTGTGACGACCGGGTGGAAGGTGCTAAAGAAATATGACGTCACATTAACAACAAAATAAAAAACGCCAAAATTAAAATAAAAATTCCATCTAAATATTTGATTGCGTCATTGACGTTTTGCATTACTTCATCCGTTTCCGCTTTATTAGAGTGTAAAAATACATTCAATAAATTTTTTAAATAAATTTTTTAAAAAGCAATACAAAGAAGTAATTTTTTATTAGAGCTTACGGCTTTTAGGGGGGAGGGGGTTGAGAGCTTTGTGACGTTATTTTGTGGAAAGGGGGTTGAGAGCTCCGTGACGTCACCTTGTGGAAAAGGGGAAGGGGGTGGAGAGCTCCGTGACGTCATCTTGTGGGGGAGGGTTGCGAACTTTGTGACATCATCTTGTTTTTTTTTGGTTTTTTTTTTTGGGGGGGGGNGGGGGGGGGAGATGACAATTTTTTCACATTGGGTAGGGAGGGGAGTTTTAAAAAAATAGATTGACGTCATTTATGGAAAGCCCCTATGCATTTTAGCTGAGGTCCAATATTTCTATAACTCTAAAAATATTATGAAACTTATATTTCTAAAACATGAAGTCATCACATATTTAAATTTAGTAACCATCTTTTGAATGAAAAATAACGAAACAAAAAGAAATTTATTTTTATATCAAGTTAAAATTTGAACAAAAAAATAATATGTGAATGCAACATGGGTAACGGCAAAGAGAAAAAAATTATATTTACATCCATTGGTAGAAGGATAAACACAACCAGAAGCAAGACAAGCCGGTGTAACTAAAAAAATATATTTACCTCCATTGGTAGAAGGATAAACACAACCAGAAGCAAGACAAGTTGGTGTAACTAAAAAATAGAAGAGACCTACCATCAATCAAATTGTTGAAGTAAAACTAAGCTATTAATAGATTCACATAATAAACTCATAAAAACATATATAAGCCAACGCTCAGGACTGGATCAGTGACAAAATTAAATTATGAATTAAAGCTACTAACTTAAAGAAAAAGTGGGGGTGGTGGTCTAAGCTGTAGCGCTTTTGACTACCGAACCGCTGCAAGAACTCGAGTCGTGAGTTCAAGCCGTGGTGCTGGCAAGGCCCCCGGGGCATTATGCTAAACATCAATCTCATGCTCGTTAATGGTCATTGAAACTTGTGAACGCAACTTCATTTGTTTCCATGGACCTTCATGGTCTGTAAGGAATCATAGCTAAATGAAAGTATTGGGCTTTTGTAATGAGGTTATTAAAGGCAATAAGATTTGGGGATGCATTAATGTAGAGAGTTTGTGATTATCTCAGAAGGGATACACAGCTCAGGTAGTTTGACATAAATTTAACGCTGCAACTCTGCTAGTTTGACATACCTGTACCACTGCCAAGTCAGCTAGTTTGACATAACTGTACCACTACCAACTCAGCTTGTATGACATAACTGTACCACTACCGACTCAGCTAGTTTGACATAACTGTACCACTGCCAAGTCAGCTAGTTTGACATAACTGTACCACTACCAACTCAGCTTGTGTGACATAACTGTACCACTACCAACTCAGCTAGTTTGACATAACTGTACCACTTTCAACTCAGCTAGTTTGACATAACTGTACCACTGTCAAATCAGCTAGTTTGAAATAACTGTACCAATGTCAACTCAGATAGTGTGACATAACTGTACCACTGTCAATTCAGATAGTGTGACATAACTGTACCACTGTCAACTTAGCTAGTTGTTCATAACTGTACCAATACCAACTCAGATAGTGTGACATAACTGTACCACTACCAACTCAGCTAGTTTTACATAACTGTACCACTACCAACTCAGCTAGTTTGACATAACTGTACCACTACCAACTCAGTTTGTGTGACATAACTGTACCACTACCAACTCAGCTAGTTTTACATAACAGTACCACTACCAACTCAGCTAGTTTGACATAACTGTACCACTACCACCTCAGCTTGTGTGACATAACTGTACCACTTTCAACTCAGCTTGTGTGACATAACTGTACCACTACCAACTCAGCTAGTTTGACATAACTGTACCACTTTCAACTCAAATAGTTTGACATAACTGTACCTCTACCAACTCAGCTAGTTTGACATAACTGTACCACTACCAACTCAGCTAGTTTGACATAACTGTACCACTACCAACTCAGCTTGTGTGACATAACTGTACCACTATTAACTCAGCTAGTTGTACATAACTGTACCACTGCCAACTCAGACATTGTTACATAACTGTACCACTACCAACTCAGATAGTGTGACATAACTGTACCACTGTCAACTTAGCTAGTTGTTCATAACTGTACCACTACCAACTCAGATAGTGTGACATAAATGTACCACTGTCAACTCAGCTAGTTGTTCATAACTGTACCACTACCAACTCAGATAGTGTGACATAACTGTACCACTATCAACTCAGATAGTTTGACATAACTGTACCACTTTCAACTCAGATAGTTTGACATAACTTTACCACTGCCAACTCAGCTTGTATGACATAACTGTACCACTACCAACTCAGATAGTGTGACATAACTGTACCACTATCAACTCAGATGATTTGACATAACTGTACCCCTTACAAATCAGATAGTTTGACATAACTGTACCACTGCCAACTCAGCTTGTGTGACATAACTGTACCACTACCAACTCAGACATTGTGACATAACTGTACCACTAACAACTCAGACATTGTGACATAACTGTACCATTGTCAACTCAGATAGTTTTTCATAATTGTACCACTGCCAACGCTACGCAAGTGGTTGACACTCGCTAGAATTCATATAAAAATCTCCGATTATTTATTGAAACATTGCCAAATATATTGTTGGGCGGGTTCTTTGAATACACTCTTTACTATATACGCCTCAGTAAGAGCAAAACAAAAGGAAACCGGTTACAGATCTTTGAATCACATTTGACCTAATATATAACTCATAAATGAATACATTTCAGACATTTCAGCCGTATGAAATGTAGGACTCACGATAAACAGGCAGCATTTTTCTAGGATCACTTTCGAACCATTTCTCAGTCGCGAACCACAAAGAGAAATCCGCATTGCTGTATTCAATTTTTGCCGTAAGGTTACAAGTGATGTAGAGGTATCGTTCTTGATACCGCCTGCACTCACAGGAGTTGATGTTAGCTCTCTCAAGACCACTGCATGTGTGACTTCTCAGGGATACTCTGGTTCCGTCAATCTGTAAACATAAAAGTTGTTTTTTTTTGTCGTAGCATACGCCGCTAATGATTTATTGGTCGCCAGCTCTGAGGAAACCTTCCGGTGGGGGTTAAACCCTAGTTAGGTCAGTGATGATTCCCACGCTTTGCGGCGATCTAAATTATAAAGACTCGTAAGCTTTGCCGTGGTGGCGCCAAAGTGATACTATGTTGATAGCGAGTCACCGTAGGAAAATTCCACACCTCCCTCGGGAGGAACACTTTAGTGGGAGGCGTTTTCGGCCCAGCGCCTTGGACGCCCAGGCGGCCGCTTGTAGCAGCGACCGCTCCGGGGGGGGGGGGCTTCCCAGCCTTCGCACCCCCTAGGGGGCCAGAGGGCTGGGGGGGATTTCTGGGAAGCCCCATGAAGAGCGCAGGCTCGAGACTGGTGATTTCTTCCACATGTAGGATTTTTCAGTGACGGGCGAAGACTCGTTGAGGAGAGTGTGTCTCTACTTTTCTGTCTCTGAGCACAACGGGGATCACGAGTTTTTTAGCCTATGTCGAGAAACACAGCTAACAGCCATGCTGCGAAGTTATTTTCGAAAAGAAAGTGGGAAATGAAGGGGCACAGGCACAAAGATTTTATTAAAAAAAAAAAAGTTTTGTCTTAGCTGGGGCTTAAACGTATGATCTTCCGCGTTTT
Source organism: Radix auricularia (assembly GCA_002072015.1). Classification (NCBI taxonomy): domain Eukaryota; kingdom Metazoa; phylum Mollusca; class Gastropoda; family Lymnaeidae; genus Radix; species Radix auricularia. The sequence goes on from MUZC01001432.1 coordinate 732,638, forward strand.
AGGCAAATGTACTAACCACTACACTATGAAATACATGCTATTCTGTTGTACTGCAAGAACAAAGTAATTGACCTCAATTGAACGCAGTGTTGGTCTCGATGACCCCCTGTGCACTACCTTTTCTTGCCAGCTGATTGGTCGATGGGGTTAGACAGCTTGCTTGGTGTCCGGTGTGGATGAATTATGAGGAGTATGATATATATAATTATATAGCTTTAATTTGTATACTTTTGATGAAGTTATTTTGTTTTCCTTTTTATGAATGTATTTCTCATATCGATATTAACGTATTGATATCTCTTAAAAACATTAAAAACAATTTTTTTAAAATATGTTTTTTCCTTTTTTTCTGTCAACTGTCCTTTTCTTCAGTGAGGCCAAACTTGTTTTTAATGCAATCCTATGCCAGCTTTTCCCGAGATAGTATCAAATAAAAGACTGCATGACTTACACAAATCTACACCACCACAGGAGCATCAATTTTGTTTACCTGCTTGAAAGCAATATAGTTGGATTAATCGATTAACTAGAAGTTTGATTTTATCCAAAGCTTCTCAGTTATTTTCTGTTTTGCCAACCCCTCCCCCCACGTGCCCTTATCGTACAAATGGAAATATAATCATTTGTCTATAACGTGTTTATTGGTACACCTCTACTTACGTCCAACGAGCCAACAGAGCCCCACTATTTGAGGACCGCTGATCTAAATTGACTGACGTAGCTGCAATCGAGCCACGAACATAAAGATGAAAGCGCGCGTTTGGCCCTCAGTCTGTGGTATCCCGTAATACACTATCTGAAACCTGCT
>MUZC01001432.1:740472-768158 GCA_002072015.1 Radix auricularia
GTTCCAGGTTTGGTGTTTGTAGCACAAAAATGAACATCTGTGCCAGGTTTGGTGTTTGTAGCACAAAAATGAACATCTGTGCCAGGTTTGGTGTTTGTAGCACAAAAATGAACATATGTGCCAGGTTTGGTGTTTGTAGCACAAAAATGAACATCTGTGCCAGGTTTGGTGTTTGTAGCACAAAAATGAACATCTGTGCCAGGTTTGGTGTTTGTAGCACAAAAATGCATGATTTGTCAACCAACACAGAACCCCAGCTATATAGACTAGATAAAAATTAAACTTATCTGAAACAAATTATTTTTTTAGTGTTATCAATTTTATGTCTCATGTTTGTCAATCGTTGCATTTTTCTAAATAATCTTAATTCCCAAAGCATTTCAAACGTAACACAATCCTGACAGTGTGCAAATTTAGCTACATTTTTTGGGTTTAATTCCATGAAAATTTTCCCCGATTAATCGAGCAAATAGTTTTGTTATCTTATCTTATCCTAGATTTACAGACGCTGCTTCTAAGCAGAAGATAATTGCGTCCACAGACCATAACAGATGCTCTTTTGGCAAGTGATGCAACGGTCACAGGGCACGGCTATGAGGGTTCCACGCATTACCCAGCCGCCTAACTATCGTTAGTTAAGTACCCATTCGGAGCTGGGTGACTCGGGGACTCCTTAAGCCACAGGAACAAAACCTCGCCTTCACATGGATTCGAACTCATGACCATCGGTACGCCAGTCGAGCTTGCCACTCGACCACCTTATCGGTGCCAGCCCTAGATTTTACAGTGCACGCAACTAATGTGTTTTGTTTTTAAATTGGTTTTGATAGATAGGAAATATGTTTCTTGTGTCTGGTGGAGAGACTCTCAGCACCGAGTGTTTTTTAGATTACTAAATTTGTGTTTTAAGTTATTTTGCGATCAAAGGGGCTGACGTTATAAAGCAATGTTTGACTTCAAATAAGTTAAATAAGGGATATAACCCTCATATCAGATCTTGGGCATAATAAATAATTGGTTCTTTCCCTTGTAAAAATAAGTAAATTAAGAACTTAAGACACATCTTTTCAAAATGTATTTTGAAAATTAATGAAACAACCTTTCTTTAAATGATTAACGTAGCTGATGTATAACGTATTGTCGTTTATGTGGTTAGTATGATATGAATGTTTATGTAATTAATGTATGTATGTTATTTACATCTTTTAGGTGCATAATTTTTTTTTTAATAATTGGCCTCCTTCTGCAGCTAAACATCGTTCAGAATTTAACACCAGAAAACAACCGACGTGTTTGCGGTTATCCCCCTTCATACAGACAACAGACAACAGACAACAGACAACAGACAACAAACAACAGACAACAGACAACAGACAACAGACAACAGACAACAGACGCTACCACTGAAAGATTGATACAAGAACAAATCCATAATAAAAAAAAGTTCTTAACGAGTTTCCGTGAAACTTTTGGCAAATGAAACATTTTAGCGAGAAACATAACACATAACATTAAATTTTAGAGAGAGGGCGTTTATTATGTAATGAAGCACATATGAGAGCATCAAATTTGAGAGAGAAGGTCTTTATTATGTTTTGAAACACGTATGGAAACATCAAATTTGATAGAGACGGCCTTTGTTTCGAAGCACATATTAGAACGATCAAATTTTATAGAAAGGGCCTTTATTATGTTATGAAGTATATATCTCAACATCAAATTTTATAGAAAGGGCTTTTATTATGTTATGAAGTATATATCCCAACATGAAATTTTAGAGAAAGGGCCTTTATTATGTTATGAAGTATATATCTCAACATGAAATTTTAGAGAAAGGGCCTTTATTATGTTATGAAGTATATATCTCAACATCAAATTTATTACTGGATTTAAAAATCTGAAGAAGAAATAAATATTGTTTCAAAAACCATATGATATTTCGACTTGAAAAGTGATTGTATTTGAAGACTTTCTGCGGATGACCACATACTAATTTAAAAAAAAACCCAGTGTATTTCAGTAGATACATAGCTCAGGGTTCAATCAAGTAATACAATACTCTTTTTGTGGTCATGTTTAAAAGAAAGTTAAAAGTAGATCCAGAAAGTTTTGTCAATACTTTGCGAAGGGAGTATAAAAGCAATGCTCAAACTGGGGTGACACTGCAATCAGGCATATAAATTAGTAAACTGAAAACTAGGTAAAAGTTAGACTGACAGGACGTAACAAAACAGGTAAACAAGGTATGGGTTAGCCTGACAGGACGTAACAAAACAGGTAAACAAGGTATGAGTTAGCCTGACAGGACGTATCAAAACAGGTAAACAAGGTATGTGTTAGTTAGCCTGACAGGACGTAACAAAACAGGTAAACAAGGTATGAGTTAGCCTGACAGGACGTAACAAAACAGGTAAACAAGGTATGAAACAAGGTATGAGTTAGCCTGACAGGACGTAACAAAACAGGTAAACAAGGTATGAGTTAGCCTGACAGGACGTAACAAAACAGAAAACCTTTAGACAAAGAGCCTTCCTTAGCAAACAAACAATACACAAAAAAAACACGAAAATAAAGAAATGAAAAATTAAAAACTTAGCTTCAGTGAAATCCAAAGAGTCAATGATTACTTTCTTTCAATCTTTGGATTTCACCGCAGTATAAGGCCAGTATGGGGCCAGTATGGGGCCAGTATGGGGCCAGTATGGGACCTGTATGAGGCCAGTATGGGGCCAGTATGGGACCTGTATGAGGCCAGTATGGGGCCAGTATGGGGCCAGTATAGGGCCAATATTGGGCCATGGGGCCAGTATGGGGCCAGTATGAGGTCAGTATGGGGCCAGAATAGGGCCAACATGGGGCCAGTATAGGGCCAATATGAGGCCAGTATGACGCCAGTATGGGGCCAGTATGGAGCGAGTATGGGGCCAGTATGAGGCCAGTATGACGCCAGTATGGGGCCAGTATGTGTCCAGTATGAGGCCAGTATGACGCCAGTAAGGGGCCAGTATGAGGCCAATATGGGGTAAGTATAGGGCCAATATGTGGCCAGTATGGGGCCAGTATTGAACCAGTATGAGGCCAATATGGGTAAGTATGGGGCCAGAATGAGGCCAATATGGGGTAAGTATAGGGCCAATATGTGGCCAGTATGGGGCCAATATGGGGCCAGTATGGGGCCAGTATAGGTCCAATATGGGCCTAGTATGGGGCCAATATGGGGCCAGTATGAGGCCAGTATGAGGCAAGTATGGCGGCTAAATAGCGAATTCAATAGTGCGCTCGCCTCACAAGCTGAGGGGCGTGGGATTTGAGCCTACGAATAGCCCCTTTACCGACTCAAGATCCTCCCTGGAACTCTTGGGCCGGAGCTCTACGGAGACGAAAACTATCGCTAAGAAAGTCCTCTGCTGACCTGGAGAGGGATGGGCGTCGCCAGTGTCTATTAAGCCCGAGAATGTTCTAATGGAAACATTAGAATCCCTTACGACCTCTGAAAAAGAGGTTATGGGACTAAAAAAATGGGGCCAGAATGAGACCAGTATAAGGCCAGTATGGGGCCAGTATAGGGCCAATATGGGGCCAGTATGGGGCCAGTATATGTTCCAATATGGGGCCAGTATGGGGCCAGTATAGGTCCAATATGGGGCCTTTATGGGGCCAGTATAAGACCAGAATGAAGCAAGTAATGGACCAGTAGGAGACCAGTATGAGGCCAGTATGGGGCCAGTATAGGGACAATATGGGGCCAGTATGGATCCAGTATGGGGCCAGTATGAGACCATTATGGGGCCAGTATTGGGCCAGTATGGGGCCAGTTTGGGGCCAGTATGTGGCCAGGGAGGCAGCGTTCACGAGCCTCTAGATTCTCGGCATTTTACGAGGTGATCCAGCATTCCAGCACTGATGAATGGTACCAAATTTTAGCTGTGTTGACCCATGGCCGCCCTTTAGCCTGGACATTTTTTAGGTGATCATGTGTCACCAATTTACCCAGCATTCTCGACATGATGTGTGGTTCCCATTCTTAGCTGTGTTGACTCATGGACGCCATATAGCCTCGGAACAAGAATCTTCGCAGAGACTCGAACCCCTATCTCTCGTTACGACGGTCGAGTTCACTGCCAACTGACCGCCACGCCCGGTATGAGTACTATTACAAAATATGAATTTCTTTTAAACAATTTTGCAGGTTTATGTACGGTTTTTTCATGAGGTTCCTAGTTAACCAACAAATTATTATTTAATCTCAGGTTGTTTTTTCTTTCATGGGGTAGATTCAAATCAAGCATGTGCAATCATCTTACCATAGCCTAACCCAAAACCCTAATCCTTACCGTAACCCTTACCATATCCCTAAACTAACCAAAACCCTAATCCTAATCGTAACCCTTACCATATCCCTAAAACTAACCAAAAACCCTAATTCTAATCGTAACGCTTACCACATCTCTAAAACTAACAACAATGCGTTAAAAAAACAGGAAACACAATGTTGCCTGTCAAATTATGATATAGGGGCACAGTGGTTCAGTGGCAGCGTCCTCGGCTGGCGTACGGGTGGACACGGACTCGAACCCATACGATGGCAAAGAGGCCTGAGGCGTCCCTGACTCAACCCAGCTCCACACAAGTTAGCGGCTGTGAGGCCTGAGGCGTCCCTGACTCCATCCAGCTCCCAAACTTAGTTAGCGGCTGTGAGGCCTGAGGCGTCCCTGACTCCACCCAGCTCCCAAACTTAGTCAGCGGCTGTGAGGCCTGAGGCGTCCCTGACTCCAACCAGCTCCCAAACTTAGTCAGTGGCTGTGAGGCCTAGGGCGTCCCTGACTCCACCCAGCTCCCAAACTTAGTCAGTGGCTGTGAGGCCTGAGGCGTCCCTGACTCCAACCAGCACCCAAACTTAGTCAGCGGCTGTGAGGCCTAGGGCGTCCCTGACTCAACCCAGCTCCCAAACTTAGTTAGGCGGCTGTGAGGCCTAGGGCGTCCCTGACTCAACCCAGCTCCAAACATTAGTTAGGTGGCTATGAGGCCTAGGGCGTCCCTGACTCCACCCAGCTCCCAAACTTAGTCAGCGGCAGTGAGGCCTAAGGCGTCCCTGACTCCATCAAGCTCATAACAATAGTTAGACGGCTGTGAGGCCTAAGGCGTCCCTGACTCCATCAAGCTCATAACAATAGTTCGACGGCTGTGAGGCCTAGGGCGTCCTTGCCTCCACCCAGCTCCCAACACTAGTTAGACTGCTGTGAGGCCTAGGGCGTCGCTGACTCCATCCAGCTCATAACACTAGTTAGGCGGCTGTGAGGCCTAGGGCATCCCTGACTCCATCCAGCTCCCAAACTTAGTTAGGCGGCTGTGAGGCCTAGGGCGTCCCTGACTCCACCCAGCTCCCAACACTAGTTAGGCGGCTGTGAAGCCTAGGGCGTCCCTGACTCCACCCAGCTCCCAAACTTAGTTAGGCGGCTGTGAGGCCTAGGGCGTCCCTGACTCCACCCAGCTCCCAACACTAGTTAGGCGGCTGTGAGGCCTAGGGCATCCCTGACTCCACCCAGCTCCCAACACTAGTTAGGTGGCTGTGAGGCCTAGGGCATCCCTGACTCCATTCAGCTCATAACACTAGTTAGACGGCTGTGAGGCCTAGGGCGTCCCTAACTCCACCCAGCTCCCAACACTAGTTAGGTGGCTGTGAGGCCTAGGGCGTCCCTGACTCCACCCAGATCCAAACACTAGTTAGGTGGCTGTGAGGCCTATGGCGTCCCTGACTCCGCCCAGCTCCCAACACTAGTTAGGCAGCTGTGAGGCCTAGGGCGTCCCTGACTCCACCCAGCTCCCAACACTAGTTAGACGGCTGTAAGGCCTAAGGCGTCCGTGACTCCACCCAGCTCCCAACACTAGTTAGGCGGCTGTGAGGCCTAAGGCGTCCCTGACTCCACCCAGCTCCCAACACTAGTTAGGCGGCTGTGAGGCCTAGGGCGTCCCTGACTCCACCAGCTCATAACACTAGTTAGGCGGCTGTGAGGCCTAGGGCGTCCTTGACTCCACCAGCTCATAACACTAGTAAGACGGCTGTGAGGCCTAGGGCGTCCCTGACTCCACCAGCTCCCAACACTAGTTAGACGGCTGTGAGGCCTAGGGCGTCCCTGACTCCACCCAGCTCATAACACTAGTTAGACGGCTGTGAGGCCTAGGGCGTCCCTGACTCCACCAGCTCATAACACTAGTTAGGCGGCTGTGAGGCCTAGGGCGTCCCTGACTCCACCAGCTCATAACACTAGTTAGGCGGCTGTGTAATGCGTAGAACCTTAATACCCGTGGCCCTGTGAACGCTGCATCACTTGCCAACGGATCTGTACACGCAATCATCTTCTGCATGGAAGGCGCGTCTGCGTAGATAAGATGAGAAAAAGATCAGATATATGAGAGTGATATCAAAGAAGCTTAGAAGTTTAGAAGAAAACCCTTTGACAAGTTAGCACAGCGTATTGTCAGACGTTCAACAAGATTCCATTTCTAGCACAATGGAACACTCGGGAGCCACAGAAATCTTTTCAGCTGGCAGATATTACATGTCTTTATTGTATTGTTGTTTTTTTGTTTTTGTTTTCAAATATGTATTTTTTCAAGCAACTCTCACTCCAATAATTAATTTATTTTTCTCTGCTGCTCCGATAAAAATTCTAAGCGTCATGACCTTGACCTTCGACATAGATATTTTAACGTTCGCTAAAACAAAACGTATATAAAAGAGAGAGAATTCATTAGTTTATTGACTCAGTCAAGGGAGGCATTGAGTTAATTAGACAAACTTTGGAGGTATTTAATCTTTTAAAATGTTAAGTCTTACAAATATTCTTCTTCTTCTGCGTTATCAACAATTTTTGAAGGGGAATTTAGATCACAAGCCCTATATCCGTGATGTATTGCTCTGTGGCTGTCAATTGGCTCAGTCCACCATACAGTTTATCGTGGAGGGTAGCTTCCTAGGGCCAAATGGCCGCCCGGTCGTGGAGGGTAGCTTCCTAGGGCCAAATGGCCGCCCGGACGTGGAGGGTAGCTTCCTAGGGCCAAATGGCCGCCCGGACGTGGAGGGTAGCTTGCTAGGGCCAAATGGCCGCCCGGATGTGGAGGGTAGCTTGCTAGGGCCAAATGGCCGCCCGGATGTGGAGGGTAGCTTGGTGGGGCCAAATGGCCGCCCGGATGTGGAGGGTAGCTTGCTAGGGCCAAATGGCCGCCCGGATGTGGAGGGTAGCTTCCTAGGGCCAAATGGCCGCCCGGATGTGGAGGGTAGCTTGGTGGGGCCAAATGGCCGCCCGGACGTGGAGGAACAGATTCCATATAAGAACAACATTAACACTGAAGCAATCTCAAAACAAAACTCTCGAACCTAAAGCCAAACATTTCTCCATTCTATGATAGAGAAATGTGTTGTTCTGTAATTAGTCTACTGGTTTCTAGCAAGACTTTATAAAACTATGGCTCACTGACAACATGTCACGTTTACATTCAGTGAAGAAATAAATGGCTTTGTACGCCTAATCTCATAGATATAGGACAAGTTTGTTTGTAGTATACACACATCTATATCAGAGTTGTAAACAATGTGTAATAGAGGATTAAATGCATTTTTTAAAATGGTATATTTTCTTTTCTTATGTTATGTATACAGACGCTCCTTCTATGCAGAAGATAACTGCGTCCACACCATGTTCAAAGAAACCAATGAGTGGTACGTTTTACAAAACAATTATAACAGACACTTTCGCCAAAATTTTGAAAACAAATGTGTTAGGCCCCCGGCCTTGAAGGAATAGACATTAGGAGCTCAATGCCCCATACCGTACGTTAATATGGGCTATCAAATTTGTATGTGCCAAGTTTGTGCACAGATGTTAGGCCCCCGGCCTTGAAGGACTATATATTAGAAGCTTAATGCCCCATAGTATTTCAATATGGGCTATGAAATTTGTATGCGCAAGTTTGGTCAAGATCATTCCATTTTTGCAATCGTTAACACTTAAACAAATTATATGTATTTTATTAAAAGAAAAACAACATTAAGGGCCCCCAGGCCCAATCGGTGTTGGAAAAGAACTTTAGAATACCTGTTGATTTCATTTGGATCTTAATGCATGCATAATGTCAATATTTTACATGGTTTTATAAATACATAATAGGGATAAGGTCATAAATGCTTACAAAAATATATATATGTAATTTGGGCCCCTGGCCCCGAGTGAATGAACATTAGAAGTTAAATGCTCAATAATATTTGAATATGGGCTCTCTAGTTTGTATCTTCCCAGTTTGGTTTGGTTAATATCCATCCATATGCCAAGTAGCTTACGCTTAAATTAATCTTTAAATAGCTAATATAAGAAGAAATATTTTGGTCCGGTCCCCCCCCCCCGTTCCCCTTGTGTGTCAATGCTCAACATTAAAAAAAAACAAAAAAACAATGAAGCATACTTAACAATGTCCTTAAATTTCATTATGATCGAATGAATGGTTTAGTAAGCTATAAAGGACAAACATATATACTTACATAATTTGACTTTATATATGTATTTTCTACAAACCCTTTTACCTCCAGTACTTAAAACTTAAAATATTTTCACCCAACCATAATGCCATGAAAAAATACTCTGACGTAAAAATAAAGAAATTTTCTTTTAAAGCTGTATTTCTCCGTCTTATTCAATTTATTCCGTTAATTTTCAAGTTCATGTTTTTAGAATCTCTAATGATAAATTTCACTTTCCAGCCCCGTCAATCCCCACCTCACGGTTGATTTCGTCCAGTGTCTAGCCAGCCATTGTCTCTGGACGGGTCATTAATCCTCTATCTGTGTACCCACGTGACATACTGACATGAACCGTCCATGTCCTGGCTGCATTGGTGGCGACCGCAAATAAATAACATTTCCCCCTCCCCCCCCCACAGTGTGGCCAGCCGTCAACACTTCTGTATACAGGGTCACGTGAGACACCACGTCACTTCCTCTCCCGCTTGATGCCCCGCGTCAAACTAATCAAATTAACCGTTCACCCAAACACACTTCAATGATTACAACGGTTGAAATCAATACTTTATTTTTCACGCTAATAACTTAATACAATAAAATGTTACCTTTAAAAAAAATAAAAATAATAATTTAAAAACATAAAACATTGACAATTGTCACAGCTTTATTTCGGTTGATGCTGTCTTTCGTTTTTTTTTAACCTTTTCAACCATTTCTTCTTTTTTTCTTTGATTATAATTATGGTTCTTTAATCAAATATAAAGTGGAAATGTCATAATAATTATAATTTAAAATAGTATCTATACTGAAACGTTTGAAAATTGACCAATTCAGCCAATGTCACAAACTATGAACAGTCTTTGACAGGAACTCAGAAAGATAAGGATGGCAAACTTGAAAATGCATAACTTTACTTCTTGAAAAAATTTTATTAAGCAAGAACTAAACGTTCTATAGATTTTTATTTGTTACTAGAACTAGAAGGCAAAATCTTCGAATATGATCATTTGAATTTATCCTGGTTGCAAAGACTGTTGACTGAAAATGTTTCTACCAGAAATGACATGAGACATGCAGGACTTCACTCTTAAAACATATTCAATAGATTTGCTTTGAAAAGTTCCATCAATATGTTTTTAAAAAAGTACAATGAATAGATTGGCTGGAGGTCAAAGGTGAAACATTTCATACAAAAATAGAAAGATTAATACTTTTTAAAAAAAAAAATTTTTTTTCTACAGCAAAAAGAGTTTTACACGAAAAGTTTTTAAAGTTATTGTTATATTTTTGTGTTTCAATCTCAAATAACTCTGCTATGAGTATAGATTGTCTGGTCTGAGTTGACTCAAACATTAGTGTATAAATCTTATATGTTACAGACATATAGAAGATTATTGCGTCCTACGTATTTCTATGGTTTGTGTTTGGTCCTGTTTTCTTACTAGAGTTTTAAGTGATGATAAAGTATTTGTTTTCTAGTATCTTCAGGCAACCCATCCACGCCCGAATACCGGACGGAAAGAAAGAAAACTTGTATATGTTTGTTCTTGCATACGGGATAAGGAAGGTGTTTTTATCTTTATGTGTATCTGAGGGTTGTATTATGTTATCTTTGTGTTGTATTTCTAAATTAGAATTAATTGCCTTATGTATAATACTTATTTACTCTTTGCATTGTTAGTAAGTATAACAGACAAGATCATTTTTTTAAAGAAAAGTTTTACTTTATCTACAACGATTTCATTTCCATACAATTAGAAAGTTTGTTAAAGATTCAGTGAATACGAAACACATCATCACTGCTGAGTCTTACTGTACGCACAAATTTTCATTCCTTTGCCCCACACAAGTAACATTCTATAACAATAACAGAAAGAGAGACTGTAGATGGAAGGACCCACACAAGTAATTTTCTATATCAATAACAGAACTTGAGACTGTAGATGGAAGGACCCACACAAGTAATATTCTATAACAATAACAGAACTTGAGACTGTAATATGGAAGGACCCACACAAGTAATATTCTATAACAATAACAGAACTTGAGACTGTAGATGGAAAGACCCACACAAGTAATAGTCTATAACAATAACAGAACTTGCGATTGTAGATGGAAGGACCCACACAAGTAATATTCTATAACAATAACAGAACTTGAGACTGTAGATGGAATGACCCACACAAGTAATATTCTATAACAATAACAGAACTTGAGACTGTAGATGGAAGGACCCTGTTGCGTTCTGGGTTCTGGATATAATCTTATTAAGACAGACTCTTGTCGAATATAATATGTTCTTTATTGTGGTAGAAATACAAGTATAATCCTCCACTATCTGCATTACAATGAAGTCAATACAGCCATCTAGACATCCAATTCTAGGCATACAGGCTCACAGTGTTCACAGTGTTCGAGCAACCTCGATAACACAATGTCTCAACAAGCACAGCCCTGGCCTAACGTCCACACTCTGACGTTACTAGCCTCTCCGATGTTTTCTCCACTCGACTCTCACACACTACACAGTTCAACACTATTTATAGCCCTTGCGCGCACTCTCAAGTCATTGCCTGACATTCAAAAGTCCGTCAACTGAACAACTGAACACCGTTCAAACATTCTCACAACAACTCACAACAACTCAGTGAGAGTGATTCTCATACCTTGACACATCCCCCCTCTTCCGTTAGATTCTACTTGCTAGTAAAATCTCACAATCAAAACAAGTCAGGGTATGGAATCACTAAACATTCCTAACACATCATGAAAATAATTGGCCTTAATCCATAAAACAACATCATATACATACATCATATTCATAATCCCTTAATCTATTACATCATGGAAAACATACTACTGCCGCTTTAGCAAACGGAAGCAGTCCTCTACTCGAATTACATAGTTACATAGTCTCAAAAAATAATTCATTTTAGCAGCAATAAGAAACAAAATTTACACATGCGAGGTCTTACATTATTAGACATAAGTGATAATCAATTTTTATACCAATATACACATACAATATACTTATCTATATATACACCCGATCTCAGGTGAAAACAAATTATATCTATACAAGATCTCAGGGAAAAAAAAGTAATTATATATATACAAGATCTCAGGGGGCAAATTTTTTTTTTATATATATACAAGATCTCAGGAGAAAAAAACTACATCCCAAGAACAACATATTTTTACAAATTACAAAATTACCTATCAGGCAAAACAAAAAATGCTAGTACTTGTCCACCTCATGGGACCTTTTAAAGAGCAATCCCTGCTCTAATAATAATTTCTTTACCGGGACCTGTGCTATTGAGATCTCTTATCCCACTATAGCCACAGTCCTAATGGATATAGATACAGCCCGCCATTCCTGCCACCAGGAACTTGGTTGATTGTATTATCAAAAAATGCCCATCACTCCTGTTGTACAGGACGTAGTAAATTATATCACACCACAGCTTATCTCCCCTGACAATACAGGTCTGGATAAATACTATTTCATGATCCTGAATTATTGGCATAACCCACATTTTCATTGTGTAAATAATCAAAATCATAACATATCTACAACATGAATATTCAAGATTACTATATTGTGGGGAGTTTAGGGCGGTTAGGGCACTGCGTGTGTTTGGCCTTTGATGTGCCGCGGGACTACCGGGCGAGTCCAGGTGGCCAGAGCCGCTAGTCCAGGCGACCGGAGGTGCGAACTTGGGAATCAAAGCACGAGCGGGGCTTTGTGGACGGCAGCTGACCACGGGCAAATAGTCTAGCCCAGGTGTCAGGTATGGCAGACCGAGATGATACTCGGCCGTAAGGTAGATGAAAGGGCCGACAATTTAGACGGATCAGAACAGAGGAAAAGGGGGGGATTACTGACCATGACAGGGTACACCCACCTACCCCCCTCTTATCTAAGGGGAGGTACAAATTGATTGACGGTTGACTTTCGGACAGGAAAGTCTGGGGGAGGAGCCTGGAATGGACTAACGCTCGGACTGGGACTGACTGAACACACACGGAGGGAGAGACACGCAGGGAGAGAGTAGAGTTATGAAGTGGGAGGCAGAGGTAGACAGACGCATATGTAGAGAGATGCACGAATAATGAATGTACTGAAGTTAAGAGATTAAAAGTAATGAAGTGTACATTCTGCCTTGGTGTTTAGTGTTTAAAGAGTAATTAACAAAGTGTGTGAAGAGCAGAATAACAGTGAGAGTAGATAAGGAAAGATAACCAATAGAACAACCAACGGATCCTCACAAAATGGTGGCAGCGGTTTGGATATAACCTTGCAGCGTCTCCCAGGAGAAGTAAGCCTTGAAAATCTTCAAAGCTATTGTTAGCCTTTCTTCTACTAGTACAACAACAATGGCGACACCATATCGTCCTAACCCACCAACCTACAACGGGAGTTCTAACTGGCACTCGTTTATTTGCACATTTGAAATCGTTGCAAAAATACACAAGTGGAGCGAAGAGGACAAATGCATGTATCTGCAAATTTCAGCAACTGGGCCAGTTCAGGACTATATCCACTGTAATCTACAGGAAGAGGAGAAGAACACTTATAAGAAATTGAAGGAGGCCCTTGACAACAGATTTAAGGACCGTAGACCACCTGCAGTTTTCCAAAAATTATTGGAAAATCGAATGTTTCTCCACGCCGAAACCGCGGTCGAGTACGCGTCGGACATCAAACTTTTAGTCAACCGGAGTTTCCCAACGGCAGATGAAACAACTCGTGAAGCCTTTGGATTCAGACAATTTGTACGGGGACTCCCAGATCAGTTGATGAGGACACAAGTATGCCTTATGTCCAATCCTCAAACTGTGGACAAGGCGCGAGAGGTCCTCGACAAAATCCTAGACTTAAGGTACAATATATGTATGCCAAGACAGAAGTTTGCCTCAGTAGCCACTGACTTATTGGCTAGAGAAGTCAGTGCACAGATAGAGAAGATTGTGGTAGAGCCACCGACAGTGGAAGAATCCACCAAGGATGTGATGGCAGCAGAGCCACTGACGGTGGAAGAGCCGACCCGAGAGGAGATGTCAGTAGAACCACTGACAGTGGAAGAACTGAAAGGGGAGGAGATGGCAGTAGAACCACTGACAGTGGATGAACCAAACCGGGAGGAGATGGCAGTAGAGCCACTGACAGTTGAAGAATCGAACCTGGTGGAGATGGCAGTAGCAACCAGTGTCCAGTTACTAAAAGCAACTGTGGTAGTTCAACGGGCCATTACACATAGTGACATTTCGCCTGACTTGTCAACTCCATGTCTCAACGGCTTAACTAACAGCCTAGTGGAAACGCCTGGCGTTACCATGACCAGCAATGTGACACGGGTCACTTCGGGGCAGAATTACCCATTACTCGGTCTGCCACCGCATAAACAGATCAAAGAGATTGACAAGACGTCAGTCAAATTGCTTCGGCAACCGCATCGTCCAACTGTCAAATACCGTGTCATCAAAGGGACAACCCAGAAGGGGCGAGAGAAGTGTGACGACATGTTAAAACCAGAGAACAATTCGTTTCATGTTTGGGTTAAATTCCTGTTATCCGACGTTCGAATTCATAAAGGACATGATAAACAATTTGCTGACAATCCTTGGATACCAGAAGTCTACCAGGGCATTGGAAGTCAGATGGCTATGGCGGCTTAGTAAGGTCAGGCAAAATTTATTAATTATGTGTGTTGAGTACAATTGTTTTTCTTTTTACAATGCTGTCGAAATGTGTAACATGCTTGTGCTTAGCATGTTGTGGTTAAATTTAATTTTATTGTTTTGCGTGGGAAACTTTTGAAATTTTAGGATGAGGACGTAAGGTTGTACAGGTTGTAAAAGTTATAATTAAGCGAATTTTTCCCATTGATTTGTGTATGTGAAATTATAAGTGTCTTGTGAGCAGGTTGATGCTACAATCTGCCGGGAAGTACGGTTGTACTGATAGAAACATTTTTGAAGTCATTTATGTGATCATAATTGATGTTTTATAAGCAGCTTATTTAGTGGTAACATGCTTGCAATCGGCCGATAGAGGTTCTGCCGATGTGAAATCTTTTTTTTGGGGGGGGTTAAGATATGTGCGTGTTTTAAAGTTGATCTGATTGATGAGTCGGGAAAAAGGTGGAAATTAGGGTGATGAGTTACCACTTGACGAGATGAGGTTTTAGTAACATTGATTTTGGGATTTTTATAATTATGTTATGATGTAAATATGTTTGATTGTCTTTTGGGTAGAAAGATTATTAAGATTCTTTACCTGAGCATTTTTTGTGTGTACCTTGTTGTTTTACTGTTAACATTGACAGGGTCAATGTTATTATGATCATGCGCTTTAGGCTGACTAAGGCGAGTGACTTACATTGGGAGAATTGGGAGAGTTATGAAATTGATTTTTTTGTGAGGATTTTGCTGACGTATGCGTGTACATAAACCATGCTAATGATGAACTGCCTATATGTGTGTTATTGTAATGCTGTTATTTGAATTTTTGAGCATAATGAACCGCTGGAAAATGTTTTGCTGTATTATGCTATTATTTGATTTAGGATGATGATTTGACATAATGTTTTATTTGTGTAATGCTAGTAACGTACATGAACCAGGATTATGAGAAAACTGATATTTTGTTGTTGTTGTGTAATGTTATGCTTTTACTGAGTTTGAGAATGATGAATTGCTTAGTTATTGTTTGCTTTATTTAGTTACATGATTTATGTGGATTAATTGACAAACTGTGTTTTGGTTGTGTAATGCTGTTACACGAACAAGTTGGATGTATTGAATTGTTGTGCTTGGTTTGTCTCATGATATGACTTTGTGAAATATTGATAAAATGACTATGGTTGGGTTATGCTTTTAGCCCATTATGAGTATTTTTGCTTTGTTTTTTTTTAATGTCTATGTGTATTTTTATCGTCAGATGCAATCATCTGACTTTAACAATGTCTGTCAATTTTATCGGGAATTGACGTAGTTGATGACTTGGAAATGTTTTGAGAAATGTATGTAATTTTAATTTTTTATGTGTCTTATGCATTATTTGATGTTTTTTGAAAAGTTTACGAAAAGTTTATCCATATGTTTGACAACTCACTTTTGCAAAATTTCCTCTGCTTATGTTTCATGTTTATTTGGTTGCTTCTATAATGTTGATAAATTGACCAGGTGACATGGACTTGACTGACACACGTTAGTGGGGGGAGACGGTACAGAGGGGTAGAGATGGAGCGATGTAGGATGGTGAGCGCAGGTTGTGTTGGCGGGAAACACAATAGCCTCTCTGTGTATTTGTTTTGAATTGTTTGCCAGAGGGTCTTAGTCACTCGAAGCCAATTTTAAACAAACATACACCGAGAGGGTTCTTTAATGTCGAGGGCGACATAAATTTTGTAAGTAGGGGGACTGTGTGGGGAGTTTAGGGCGGTTAGGGCGCTGCGTGTGTTTGGCCTTTGATGTGCCGCGGGACTACCGGGCGAGTCCAGGTGGCCAGAGCCGCTAGTCCAGGCGACCGGAGGTGCGAACTTGGGAATCAAAGCACGAGCGGGGCTTTGTGGACGGCAGCTGACAACGGGCAAATAGTCTAGCCCAGGTGTCAGGTATGGCAGACCGAGATGATACTCGGCCGTAAGGTAGATGAAAGGGCCGACAATTGAGACGGGTCAGAACAGAGGAAAAGGGGGGGGGATTACTGACCATGACAGGGTACACCCACCTACCCCCGTCTTATCTAAGGGGAGGTACAAATTAATTGACGGTTGACTTTCGGACAGGAAAGTATGGGGGAGGAGCCTGGAATGGACTAACGCTCGGACTGGGACTGACTGAACACACACGGAGGGAGAGACACGCAGGGAGAGAGTAGAGTTATGAAGTGGGAGGCAGAGGTAGACAGACGCATATGTAGACAGATGCACGAATAATGAATGTACTGAAGTTAAGAGATTAAAAGTAATGAAGTGTACATTCTGCCTTGGTGTTTAGTGTTTAAAGAGTAATTAACAAAGTGTGTGAAGAGCAGAATAACAGTGAGAGTAGATAAGGAAAGATAACCAATAGAACAACCAACGGATCCTCACAATATTAACAGGTTACACAGGTTGCTTTAACTGACTACTGGTTCCTCATATAAATTCTTACGATATTTATTCCAGGATTGCCTCCAGCATGAGGTAATCTTACAGGGATAACCACTTATCCAAACTGTAATATTTCAGCATGATTGTATTTAACCCATTACAATCACTTATATCGCAATCATGTGCATCTATCAATACATACGGCCTATGGAGATAACAACTTATCTATCCATACCCATAATTATCTTTATAACATAACCATCATCATATCCTCATAATGATCAGCAAAAAAAAAAACATCTTCATACACAATATTTTAACAACATCATCATCTCATCGAACTATCAACATGAAAAACAAAATATGAGGTCTCTATGTTTGATTTTTTTTTCTTCCACATTCAACTCAATGGCCATGAATATTATGAAACCCTCATTAACACATGACCTTTAGTGAGACCCTGTCACATTGTCCTCAAAATAATTTTTCAACCAAGGCAAAACATAATCATAGACAAGTCCTCTTTAGTTATATTTAATCATCAACTTGTTAACAAACCCAGCAAACAAAAATCCTAGTCATTGTACTTGATGGTGGTATATTTCGTTTATCTTCTATTTCTACCAGTACACGCCCCTGGTTATCGTTATCCTGACTGCTCGTTTCCAACGTGAGCCTAGGCGGGACTTTTAACATGGCCATGTTACATAACCCCCAACTCTTGTCAAGGGCATCTTCTTTACCGTACATGTTCGTGGCGACCCACTCATATTCACGCCCGCTTATCAATATTTTTATAATGACCCTCACCATCAACCAAATTCTTAGCCACAACGGACAAGCACCCCGGTCATCTGATTCACAGTCTCTGTAATTCTCTCTAATTCTACACGGGTTGTGACGCCTATTGAGTTATTGTCGGTCACGGTCTGGTTATGTCTGGTCTGACCTGTCCCCACATAGTCACTCTCCCTGTCTTCTTGGTCACGGGAAAGGTTTGTCCCGCTGTCATAAACATAGCCCGTTTCTAACAAGTCAACACCAACTTCCCCTGAGCAGATGTCATAATTTTGCGTGAACCCACGGCAGTGGTTCTCATTACTTTTTTCATTTTCATAATTGTGGGTGCTTTTTTCTACCTTTCCTGCAACACACTTTGCAGTTTTTACCTCATTACATTCATCCAGTATCACTATAGTAGCTTTCTCCCCTAGTGTAACTCTGCTCTGTTCTGTCTTTTCATCTATCCTAACTAACTGGTCTACCGTTTTCTCATTTTGCTTATGGCCAACCTGTTGATTTTCAATTGATCCCTCTTTCTCTATTAGGGCTTCTTGTAATATCAAATTTTCATCATCTTTCACTATCAATTTCATACTTAATTCATAGTTTATTTCTTCTTTTTCTTTAATGATCCTCCACATTTCTGTAATGTCCTCTTCATTACTTGCTACTTTTCTGTTTAGTTCATCAATCTCCTCATCTTTCTGAGCCAATAATTCTTCCATATATCTTTTCTCTCTCTCTTTTTCTACTAGTTCAATCTGTAATCTCTCCAATAATTCATCTCTCTCTACTTCAGACTTCTTTAACTCAGTGTCCTGCATTATACTAGTTAGATTTCTCTCCATTTCTATGTTTTAATTTTCGTAATATTTTATCATTGACTTCAGATTTGTGTCATAATTTTCTCCTATTTCTATCACCCTTCTTAACTTTTCAGCATCTTCTCCTTCACTCAGACTAGCGTTACATGTAACTAAAGTCTCTTCTCTAGGAGCTAGTTCTATACTATCTGTATTTTCTAATATGCTATCATTTAGTTCTCTCTGAATTTTCTCTACTAACTCGTCTTTTTCAACTAAGTTAATCTTCACTTGGGCAATTTTCATGTTTAAATTCTGTAACTCCATTTCATCTTTATCAAGTTCTGTATTGTGTACTTTGCATTCTTTTACTAAGGCCGTTAATTTACTTTGAGCGCAGCACCATATTGCCTCTAGCTCACTCAGTGTATCTTTAGGTTTCTCTAGTGCTATTTCAATAATTTCTTCTCTTTGTTCCGCTTTCCTAGACTCTAATTTTATTTCCCTACTTTCCCTATATTTTTTTCCTGCAGCATCTATTTCTCGCAATTTTAATTTATGTTCCCTCTCTCTCTGTCTTATTAACTCCTCACGTTCTCTCTGTTTTTCTTCATATTCTCTCTGTTCCCTTAATTTTTCTTGTCTCTGTTTCTCGTCATATTCTCTCTGTCTTTGTCTCTGTTTCTCGTCATATTCTATCGGTTCCCTTAATTTTTTCTCGTCATACTCTTTCTGTTTTCTTACTTTTTCTTCTGCTTGAAATTCTTTCCATTTAGCCCTTATATATTCATTTAAATTCTCTCCCTTAAGTGTAAGTTTTTCCCCTGCTTTTCTAAATAAATCAATTTTCTCGTCTATTAATTGCAAGGATTCCATCTCTACTTGCTACTATTGTACTAGGACAAAGGGGTTGGAGGAAAAAACATA
The DNA here is from genome assembly GCA_002072015.1 of Radix auricularia. Classification (NCBI taxonomy): domain Eukaryota; kingdom Metazoa; phylum Mollusca; class Gastropoda; family Lymnaeidae; genus Radix; species Radix auricularia. Next base: position 759,603 of record MUZC01001432.1, read on the forward strand.
TCTAACATCGATTTCCTATTACACAATACTCTGAAGTTTAACAATCATAAAAAAATTATTATTTGTACTTGCCTTGATTGCCAGAACCAGAGAACACACTTTCACATATATGAAAAAAAATTACTACACCTTTGTCCATGAAATAAAAATAAATTGTTATTGTCCACACGACGACACCGTTGACCCTGGGCAGCAACGAGGAGGGGATGTCTCTCTCAAGGACACGACGGTCATCGACAACACACTGGCAGCAACGAGAAGGCAGATGACTCTATCAAGGACAGGACGGTCCCCGACAACACACTGGCAACAACGAGAAGGCAGATGACTCTATCAAGGACAGGACGGTCCCCGACAACACACTGGCAGCAACGAGGAGGCAGATGACTCTATCAAGAACAGGACGGTCCCCGACAACACACTGGCAGCAACGAGGAGGCAGATGTCTCTCTCAAGGACGGGACAGTCCCCGACAACACACTGGCAGCAACGAGGAGGCAGATGTCTCTCTCAAGGACAGGACGGTCCCCGACAACACACTGGCAGCAGGCAGCAACGAGGAGGCAGATGTCTCTCTCAAGGACAGGACGGTCCCCGACAACACACTGGCAGCAACGAGGAGGCAGATGGCTCTCTCACAGATTTTAGCTACAACACATCGGACCTGATGACTGCGGCCGACGCTTCAATGTTCGACAAGAGTCTCCAGAAGTCCACTGACGTAGCCCCAACTGTTGCGTTCTGGGTTCTGGATATAATCTTATTAAGACAGACTCTTGTCGAATATAATATGTTCTTTATTGTGGTAGAAATACAAGGATAAATCCTCCACTATCTGCATTACACTGAAGTCAATACAGCCATCCAGACATCCAATTCTAGGCATACAGGCTCAATGTTCACAGTGTTCGAGCAACCTCGATAACACAATGTCTCAACAAGCACAGCCCTGGCCTAACGTCCACACTCTGACGTTACTAGCCTCTCCGATGTTTTCTCCACTCGACTCTCACACACTACACAGTTCCACACTATTTATAGCCCTTGCGCGCACTCTCAAGTCATTGCCTGACATTCAAAAGTCCGTCAACTGAACAACTGAACACCGTTCAAACATTCTCACAACTCACAACAACTCAGTGACAGTGATTCTCATACCTTGACAGACCCACACAAGTAACATTCTATAACAATAACTGAACTTGAGACTGTAGATGGAAGGACCCACACAAGTAATATTCTATATCAATAACAGAACTTGAGACTGTAGATGGAAGGACCCACACAAGTAATATTCTATAACAATAACAGAACTTGAGACTGTAGATGGAAGGACCCACACAAGTAATATTCTATAAAAATAACAGAACTAGAGAGACTGTAGATGGAAGGACCCACACAAGTCATATTCTATAACAATAACAGAACTTGAGACTGTAGATGGAAGGACCCACACAAGTAATATTCTATAACAATAACAGAACTTGAGACTGTAGATGGAAGGACCCACACAAGTAATATTCTATAACAATAACAGAACTTGCGATTGTAGATGGAAGGACCCACACAAGTAATATTCTATAACAATGACAGAACTAGAGAAACTGTAGATGGAAGGACCCACACAAGTAATATTCTATAACAATAACAGAACTTGAGACTGTAGATGGAAGGACCAACACAAGTAATATTCTATAACAATAACAGAACTTGAGACTGTAGATGGAAGGACCCACACAAGTAATATTCTATAAAAATAACAGAACTAGAGAGACTGTAGATGGAAGGACCCACAGAAGTAATTTACTATAACAATAACATAACTTGAGACTGTAGATGGAAGGACCCACACAAGTAATATTCTATAACAATAACAGAACTTGAGACTGTAGATGGAAGGACCCACACAAGTAATATTCTATAACAATAACAGAAGTTGAGACCGTAGATAGAATCAAGGGGAAGATTGTGAGCATCGGGTTTTCCCAGCTTGCGAAATGAGATAATAATGAGTGTTACCACTTTGATGTTTGTTTGTGTTTCTTTTACTATTCCTGGCTTCTCGCGTCTGGCTCCCGCTTATGGACGACAAATTACAAGCAGAGAAAGAAGGAAGTGGTGGCCATCGACCAATTATGTTATTACTGGGAAACGGGAAAAACTGTTAATATAAAAATATAAAAACAAAGTCAAAATTTTTACGGGTAAACTTTTGATGGTCGTTCTGTGTGAACTGTTTGCTCGGGGCCCCGAATAGATCAATACACGTTGAATAGATGAATACACGTTGAATAGATGAATACACGTTGAATAGATCAATACACGTTGAATAGATCAATACACGTTGAATAGATCAATACACGTTGAATAGATCAATACACGTTGAATAGGTCAATACACGTTGAATAGATGAATACACGTTGAATAGATCAATACACGTTGAATAGATCAATACACGTTGAATAGATCAATACATGTAGAATAGATCAATACACGTTGAATAGATCAATACACGTTGAATATATTTCTATAATGAATATTATAAAAACACTGTTCGGGTTGATGGGTCGAGGTTGTAAGTTCAACTCATGGTTACTGATTAATACATTGACGTTTTACAAATCACCTGTTTGAAAACATCCTGAGAATAGTTTAAAAAGTATAATAGAGGTGTTAAAATTAGGGCTGCGGAATTAATAGATTAATTTCTCGATTAGTCGGTAATTTAATTTTTTATCGATTAAAATTATTTTAATCTATAAAATATAGATTAAAATTATAGAAAATCTTTACAATGACATAACGAAATAACCGATTTATCAATAAATAATCAATTATTAATAATTAAAAATAGTTGCTTTTTTAAGTACTAACTTCTCCTTTAAAAAAAAAAGATTTAAAAGTGTAAACTTAAAAATAAGATTTTTTATAAGGAAAATGATATCAAAAATTAAACATTGTTTTAAAATAATTAATAATAACAAAATTTTAATTCATTGACATTATATTGAACTACTTATATCTAAATGAAAAATGTGAATTGCCGGTTTTTGTTACTTCCCTTGAAATTGTCAGTTTAATGACGTCATATATCTTATTTTTAGATTTAATCAGAGTTATCGATTAATTATTCAGTAATTGTTCAAAATTTAACGATTAATTTTAAATTAATCGATAACAGCCCTAGTTAAAAATATTTTAATTTCTGTTGATAAATAACCCGAAGTTCGGTTCACAATAAACCGCTAAAAATTCAGGCAATACAGAAACGATTACCCAACTAATCTATAATAGTCTATATGTTTGCTCAAAATAATTATTTTTTTTTTTAAAAAATCATCACTGTGAGATGTTATCATTGTTTAAACAAATATCAAAACTAATTTTCGGGTTTGAATGAAAATAATGGCAAAACCCGCTAAAATATCATCTACTTCAAACATTGATCCTCTTCAAGTAGTCGACTCACTCAATCTTCAATAACCCACCAAAATCTTCCCCCCTCCAACCTTTCTCTGAAGTTCTCTCCAAGATCGCCGGAACCAGGCCTCAACCAATAATGGCACTTTACAATAGTTTCAACAAAACCTTTGAACTCGGCTAACCCCCCCCCCCGACATTTTAATAGACCCTTCCATTCTCAGAGCCAGAACAACGCTATCAGATGGGCTTCGGTGGACTCAAGTGTATTTTCAACACACTTCAATGGGTCATCGGCCACACGAACAGCCTCTTGACCGGAAGACCACGTCTCTGAACAGCCCATCAGATTTATTAAGCACAAATATTCAAAGATCCGTGTCGATGGCCGAAACATTAAGGTTAAAATTGTGTCGTTAAAATTTAGAGTGAAGACACATCTTGCTCTTTTGTGAACTTTTTAAAAACTGTTATTTATGTAGCGAGTTCATAGAAGGATTAATTCTTACTCACTTGGAAACAAAAATTCAAAAGCTTCATTGTATCCGCACCATTGTTCAGACACCGCACGAGTCTGTCCTGCGGAGAAGAAAATGTCGCGAAGTTTGAATGTACTTCTAAATACGGTACAATAAAGATGGTACTTCAATTACTACGCCAGTCGTTCAGATGCCCGTTAGTTCAACGACATTTCTCAACAGCTGTCTCCTCCAATCTCAAGGGCCTGGAAGAAGAATAGTGACATATTTTTTTGGGTCAATGGTCAAAACAACTAACGGTCACTGTAATTTAAAGGTGTTTTACCTTGGGGTATTGACCGTTTTGTCCGATGCTATAAACGGCGTCCATTAGTGACCAGGGCTTCAACAAAAGAACAGGATTATAATCAGAAGGACTCTGGACAAAGAATTCTTGTTGGCGATTTTTCTTGAGTTTCAGCCGGTAGGTTAATACGTCACATGACTAAATATATATTTTAATTTAACATAAATTTTCTTATCTTATCTTATCTTATCTTTATCTTATCTTATCTTATCTTAGTTTATCTTATCTTATCTTATCTATACAGAAGCTCTTTCCAAGCAGAAGATATTTGCGTCCACAGACTATGAAGGAGGGCAAGCGATGCAGCGTTCACAGACCACGGTTGTTAGGGTTCCATGCATTACCCATAGGTGAACTCAAGGACGCCCTAGGCCTCGGGGGCAAATCTTTACCTTCGCAAGGATTCGAACCCGTGACCATCGGTACGCTAGTCGAGCGCGCTGCCCCTATAAAAATACACCCTGTAAGAGTACGGCTGTCGTTCAACACTGCCAATCAAGACACTATGACTTGGTCTGTGTGACAACTGATTTTTATTTGCCGTTGCTTTAAATTTTTTGCCGTCCCGAGTTCACCCCAATAAACAAACATGCAGCCACCGAGCTCAGACCAGTGGCGTCACTAGGGGGGTGCGGTGGGGGCGGGCCGCCCCCGGGTGACACTAACCCTAGTGACGCCCCCGAGCTCAGACACTCCAAGCGCCATTCTCAAACTAAAACATTGAAACCTCTCCAAACTCGACTGTTAGGCGTGTTCCTAAAGTTAATGTATATAATTTACTATAGATACATTTTGATGTACACATTTAGCAATCTAATTAAACTTCATAAATCTATTGTATAGCATTGAAGTTTTTTTTAAAAAATAATTGAGAATATATAAAATATTTTGAAAATGTCATGCATATTTCGCAGTTCATATAGCGACTTAGGGTCTTGGTTGTGATCAGTGGCGGATTTAGCTTTGTCTGCGTGGGGGGGGGCAGGAGAATTTTAGGGGGCGCCGCAAATTTTTACTAATATCAGAGCATTGGGTAAATACTAGGGCTGTTAACGATTAATTTAAATTTAATTGTTAACTTTTGAAAAATTAACGATTAATTAATCGTTAATTTCGATTAAAGCCAAAAATTTTAATTTATGATGTCATAGGTAACACTCATTTCACGTTCTTGTTGAAAATCTAAATAACACTGGATGTCTCCTTTACATGTCTACTTTTCAACAACTACGCAAAAAGACAAGTGTGTTGACATTATTTGGTTCAAGTGATGAGCGGATCAAATTGACAATATAACCAGCCGTGCTAAATAATCATTCACATGGAGCTGAGAAAACTTAAACTGGTATGCTCAAAACGGTCTTGGCAAGGAATGGCCTTATCGGATATCGGTGTTCATTAATTTTCCACCATTGTACAGGATTAATGGATTCAAGAACTTCCATCTCCATTTTGTAACGCAGTAATTCACCAGAAGAGCTGTCGTCATTTCTTTTTCAGAGTCAAACTTCATTACTGCCATTACCAAAATGTTCGTGTAATCTCCAGAAAATTATTTATCAGCCGCATTTGAAAAAATATATAATTTTTGTTAACTTTTTGACTTCAAATTATTTTTAAGTGATGGGTCGATTAATGGTTAAAAATAATTTAATCCTTAAAATTTTTAAGGATTAGTCGAGAAATTAATCGTTAATATCCTCAGCCGTTTTTAATACTAATTATTAGCCTACTAATTTAGTAAAATTTCCAAATCAACAAACAAGTCAAACAGAAGAAACAATATAAACAGATATGTTTTCAAAATAGTAACGTATATTTATTTCAGTAGTATATTTATTGATCTAAGAAAGAAACTTAGTTTATGCGAATTTATATAGAGCCCTGAGCCATATTTAAATTCCTTTCTACGTGGAGCGAAACGATTTATCGTTGATTCAAAGTCAACGTTCTCACCTAGATCATGTTCATTTCAAATTAATGCCAATCCAGACAGACGTTCGCTTGTCATTGATGAGCGCAAATAATTTTTGATGATTTTCAATCATTGATAACAGGAAGATTCAAGTAAATGTTTATAGAAAATTGACAAACAAGAGAGACCTGATGCCATTTATTTTTCAATCAAGAATGGTAGAAACTCTTTAAGTTGTAGCTCAATAGATAGTGGTGGACGTTGTGATGCATGCAAATTTTTAAAGGTATAATATTCAAGAATGCTTCTTCTAGGTTAATGTGTTTGTAAATTTTGCATAAACTTCGAAGAGGATCTGTATTTTCTTCCAACATTTGTGATGGATCAATACATTATACATAAATAGCTGCGCCCCTAAAGTCATTAAATCGATCATCTATTTATTTTAGAAGTGTATCCAAGCTAGTGAAGTACGTTTCAGATTTAAAACTGTTAGTTAGATCATTAGCCCTTTCATCTCTACTAAGTTCACCTGCCTTACTTTTATTTTCTGCAATTCGCGTTTCTTTAAATTTTGTTTTTAACATCTAGTTTGGAACAATTTTCGTTAATAAATTATTAGACATCTACTTTCAGAATTTTAAAAAGCTTGATCGCTTTTCATTTCAACAAACTTATTTCTTCCAACATCGATCAATCGTTTTGTAATTGCAATGTCAATACTCTTGAGCTGCATGTTGTTTAATAACATGAAAATATCAACCAACTTTTGTACAAATAGCATCAGAAAAAACAAAAGAATATTTTGTTATTAAAGCAGATAGTCCCATTGCTTCTGCTCTGACACTTCCTTTATGTTATGTCGATGGCCTTGAAATTATATCTTCTAGAGTGGCTAGAATAGTAGAGAATGATCCAATAACTGCATCAACTGCATGCTTACGGCCAACGGCTTGCCCATCTTATATCAAAAAGTCATTTCAGAGTATATACTGTTGATTCATATTGAGATTTTCGATTTTTTTAAAGAGTATGTAGACGTTGTAAACTAGACGTAAAGAATACGTTTTAGTTGTGCCAAAAACAACTGTATACATCACTGTTTACAGACATTGCTTTGATAGCGACCAAATTCAAAACATGAGTACAGCAATGAACATAGATGGCATTGTATGAAGGTTTGAAGGCCACTCTTAGTTCAAAACATCACAGATGAGCCAACATATGCCTTTCCTCCTCAGATTGTGATATCAATGTCTCGCTTTTGTAATATGTAGTTCCACAACATGTCCTGATTTTGAAACTGAACGTAAAATGACATCTTATCAATTTCTAATATATCAATGGTCCGTCTAATCGATAATTACAGAAAATACATGTTAATTATCAATTACTGCCGATAATTCAGATGCAAATGATTGAATTAAATCAATCTGCACATCATGACTTAAATAAATTTCATTTTTCTTTTAAACTCTAGATGACTGTCCAAAGTGGAATCATAGTTAGCTTATAAACTTGTGATTTAACAAATATTTCAAGTATTTCTACAACTAACATCACTAAAGTCTAAAGCAAGAATTTTCTCTGTGTACTCTGAAGAGCAAACCTTGTTTTGCTAAAAATCAAGAAAAACGTCACGTTTATCATTCATTTCTATGTTTCTCTATTCTTTTCCACTTAGAGACGCTCCTGACTGACCAAACCAGATATTACAGTTTGGAAATACGATATTTAGCAAGCCAATATTGTCGTATTGCAGTTTAGTGTTGATTAAATTTTTACGTGTCTCGCATTTAAAATTTTTTTTTCTCTGGTTACACCTTTTTAGTGTTCATGAGGGCGTCTCAGGGGGCGCCATTTTAGACCCAACTGGAGCGTGGGGGGGGGGGCGACCCGCCCCCCCTGCTCTATAGCTAAATCCGCCACTGGTTGTGAGCCAAGAACAACCAATATGTCGAAACTAGATACAATTTAAGCCCGTTTAAAAAAAAAATACCCCCCATAAACTTTACATTTAAATATGATATATAACATTATTTTTTTCCCGAACATTCTGATGGATTCAGTAAGCGGAACTAAAGCCCTAGCTGGAAGCAAATGCCCGCAGCTTGCCCAGTCCATCTCTTAAGCACACGCTACAAGTTATATTAAGAAGCCGTCAGTGAGCCACTACTACTACAGCCAATCCTGAACAGCCGTGAAAGGTCGCTAACAACACCACAACAGTTAATGGCGATTGTTGGGTCAGTGAGCCACTACTACAGCCAACCTCGGGACGGCGACATTGTCCGTCATCGATTCCGTGGGACAGGATACATGTCAATGGTTTGATACCAGGTGGGTCGGTTGGTGTGTCTGTCTGGTGGGCACCTAGTACTTGTGTCATTATTAGT
>MUZC01001433.1:0-21028 GCA_002072015.1 Radix auricularia
CTTTCTGTCAACCACTAGTTTCTCTACAATAATGACACTTTCTGTCAACCACTAATTTCTCTACAATAATGACAATTTCTCTTAACAGTATCTCTAGGTGGAGTTGATGGCCACCTTTTGATGGTCGAAGATGGACGTAGAGCCAGATCATTGACTGTGTGTGCAGACAACTTTAACGACGAAACTGGACAGCGCGCTTGCTGGATAATTGGCCAAATGTAAGTTACGATTTTTATGAATGCAGTGGCCAGTGGTACCTCGACATTTGTATGCTTCGATATACGAATAATCCAAAAAACTGAATGCTAATTAAAAAAAAGTGTTAAATATACGAAAAAATTCAAGATACGAAAAACGTGGAGTCGGAAATCCAACCAGAACTCACATTCCAAAGTATATGATTCCATTTTTTTAATACGGCTCGCGTTCCAATCGAGAATCTGGCAGATGTGATATTTATAACAAAAAAGTAGTTCTTCAACTTTACTTTGTGTGCTGATGAAGATAATACATTAAATGTGTGCAAAAACGGAAATTGTATTCTCAATAAAAACAACTTTTACTTTATCAATGAACCACAACAGCGTAGATGACTGTCACATCACATGAAGTTGGAGTGGTGAAGATGTGGTGCAGGTGTGTTGTAGGCGCAGTGTAGGGGTCGTAAAGGCGTGGTATATGCGTGGTGAAGACGTGGTGTAGGCGTGGTGTAGATGTTGTGTGGAGGTGTTGTAAAATGTTGCTACTTTTGGTGTTATGTTGGAAAGATGTGGACGATGTGAAGGCATATGGCTTTTAAGACTTTGAATAAAAAATTGATTTTCTTTTTTGATACATTAGTTTGTTGTCACCGGTATGACACTGTTTGACATTGCAATATAACACTTTTTGACATTTCAATATGACACTGTTTGACATTGCAATATAACACTTTTTGACATTGCAATATGACACTGTTTGACATTACAATATGACACTTTTGACATTTCATTATGACACTGTTTGACATTACAATATGACACTTTAGACATTACAAAATGACACTTTTTGACATTACAATATGACACTGTTGACATTACAATATGACACTTTAGACATTACAATATGACACTTTTTGACATTACAATATGACACTTTTTGACATTTCAATATAACACTGTTTGACGTATCAATACCCCATGCCACAGTTACATATACGTAAACCAGCTGAGTCATTTTCATTCAACATGATGAAATAGGCTTTGTAGTTTTAATATATTGCATTATTCCGTTGTATTATAACTTCTAATTACTTTCATAGCTATTTTAGATTCGATATTGTTTTGTCTTAAGGGCTTTCAAGAATTGGACGGCAAGGACACATTACTTTTCAGATAGTAGCCTACATCTTGAAACAAATGGACGCCTAACGACTCCATTGGGGCACGGAGATTTCGTGTAAGTATTAATTAGAGTTGAGTTGGAAATTTAATGGCAATGATGTTAGACCTTAGCTGCTGAACTGACCACAAGTTAACAGTTAGACCTTAGCTGCTGAACTGACCACAAGTTAACAGCCCAGTAAAGTTCACTAGAACCCAGTTCTAACACTCACTGTGGAATCTCAGCCAACGAAATGGTGGCAAAACTTAGCTGAGAACCTGGACGCAATATTTCTGATCATTAAAAAAAATAAACTATTAGCCTTAAGATGACAAAAGGCAAATGCTTATTTAAAATTTATAAAATTAACGAAGGGTGGAGTTTATTTAAAGTAGTGTATGCCGGGAAAAATTTATCGAAGTTGCTTTTGATACCCTCGAAAATAGCTCAGCACTTTTCGGTTTTGTTCATGTGGCTCATAAAAAATTAATTCGCTGAAGTGAGATTGCATTACGTCATATCCTTGAAAGGAAAACTGTTAACATACTCTCATCACCTCTTAGTGATATTGATGTGTTTCATTATACACAACTTTCAATTTAAAAAAAACTATATTAAGAAGAGTTAAGGGAACACTGATCTGTATTTCCTCACTGAACTTTTAAGGTAAGTAAAATATGATTGTTAACAGTTTTTTTCTTATATTACAAGAATGTATTACGTCACTTTTCAGAAAGAAATGTCCCCAGGAGGGAAAACATGTTGTCTTAGAATGCAAGCTGGACATTCCATGTACGTACAAATAATTAAGATGTCCCTGTTAGTACTGTTAGAGAAATATATATCAGTTCGCCTCTACTTTTTGAACGGTGGACCATTTGTTTTTATTTATACAAGCTACACACCATGTGCACACAGACATAACTCGATTAAGGCAAAGTTCCCTAATTATACTGCACTAACAACTTCAGTTGCACACGTTATCAATATGTGTTGTTTTTATTTCTTACTACGCATGAAAGAAAAAACACATACAAATTTTTGCTCTTCCCGTCCGGAATATCAGACGGGGAATGAATGGCCTGGAGAAATCAGGAAAACAAATACTCTATGAAAATTAAAAATTCTGATAAAATTCAAGACTAGACATAAACCATTGATAAGCGTAGTATGCAATTATCTACTGTATATATGAATCATCTGTAATTGATAAGATGAGATAATTTGTAGCTCACCTAGAAACATACTGTGTACTTTTAAAAATAGAGTCCCGTATATTTAACAGCCTCTGGTCCCCGTCCCACAGATGTACCTCCAGGTAACCTTGAGCCAGCTGATCATGCCACGTGGCCCTGGGTGGCTTACGTCAGACAAAGTGATCAACTTTGTGGGGCTGCCATCATAAACGACATGTACGTCATAACATCAGAACACTGCATACGGTGAGTGCAGGGCAACTTGTCATGGTTCAGTGTTAACATATCATGGGTTCAGTGCTAACATGTCAAGGTTCAGTGCTAACATGTCAAGGTGCAGTGCTAACATATCAAGGTTAAGTGCTAACATGTCAAGGTTCAGTGCTAACATGTCAAGGTGCAGTGCTAACATATCATGGGTTCAGTGCTAATATGTCAAGGTTCAGTGCTAACATGTCAAGGTTCAGTGCTAACATGACATGGTTCAGTGCTAACATATCAAGGTTCAGTGCTAACATGTCAAGGTTCAGTGCTAACATGTCAAGGTGCAGTGCTAACATATCATGGGTTCAGTGCTAATATGTCAAGGTTCAGTGCTAACATATCATGGGTTCAGAGCTAACATATCATGGGTTCAGTGCTAACATATCATGGGTTCAGTGCTAACATTTCAAGGCTCAGTGAAAATATTTCATGGGTTCAGTGCTAACATAATTATGGGTTTAGTGCCAACATAATGATGGGTTCAGTGCTAACATAATTATGGGTTCAGTGCTAACATATCATGGGTTCAGTGCTAACATAATTATTGGTTTAGTGCTAACATAATTATGGGTTCAGTGCTAACATAATTATGGGTTCAGTGCTAACATTTCATGGTTTCAGTGCTAACATATCATTGGTTCAGTGCTAACATATCATGGGTTCAGTGCTAACATACCATGAATTCAGTGCTAACATATCATGGGTTCAGTGCTAACATTTCAAGGATCAGTGCTAACGTATCATGGGATCAGTGCTAACATATCAAGGTTGTGTGCTAACATATCATGTGTTCAGTGCTAACATATCATGGGTTCAGTGCTAACATATCATGTGTTCAGTGCTAACATATCATGGGTTCAGTGCTAACATATCATGGGTTCAGTGCTAACCTATCAAGGTTCAGTGCTAACATACCATGGGTTCAGTGTTAACATATTATGGGTTCAGTGCTAACATATCATGGGTTCAGTGCTAACTTATCATGGGTTCAGTGCTAACATATCATGGGTTCATTGTTAACATTTCAAGTTTCAGTGCTAACATGCCATGGTTTTTGTTAACATGTCACGGTTTAATGCTAACATATACTTGTTTTATCCAATGTTTAATGATAGCATATTTAAGTATCCATGATTTGGTGATAACAGCTTTTATGTTTAGTGCTTCTTTGTCATGTTTATGTTGTACATGATTTAGAACTAACTTAACATGGCTTTACTAAGTTATCATGTCTATGATAGGAGTCATTACAGAAGCTTTGTTTCAACCACTCTGTTAAAGAAACAGACCTCGTCAACAAGTAAATGGGCCGTAAACATTTGCAAAGATTATTTAAAGTTATATTGCATCATCATTTCAAAACTGTTTTGACGTTTCCATTGTTAAGCATTGCCTTTTTCAAATCGTCAGCTTCAATGTGAAAATTTACAGTAATGTTGGTTAATATAATATTTCATAAAACTGTTTGTTATTTTTTTTTTTTGAAAAATGTTGACTAAAATGTCCTTTCAAAAGAATGTTATCATTTTGAACTTTATATTGTTTAATCAATTTAAAGTAATTTTTATTTTTTATTTTTTATATAATATATAATAAGATATATTTAAAAATAATTTTTTTATATTATTTTTTTTTCAAAATGTTATTTCAACAGATGCTTACAGTATATTATTTCAACAAATGCTTACAGTGTATTATTTCAACAAATGCTTACAGTAATATACTCAGCTTGGAGGCTGTGGAAGTTGTAGTTGGTTACAACTTTATTGCCGGAGTCGATCTCAAGCTTCACCGTTACTTCTCTGACCTGGTGTTCGGTGTGAGGTTGACCTCATCTGACCACGAGATTGATCATAACACCATCGCCTTGATCATGCTGAATCGGCGCATCGCTTTCAACAATTTGGCCAAAGCCTCGCATCTCCCAGACAAGAGTGACGACTTCTCTAAGACCAAAGCCTGTTTCCTGGTGGGTTGGGGTTCTATGTCCTGTCCTTCCAGCGGTGAGGAATAAAATATTTCTAATTTAATCTATTCGATAAATTTATTGCTACACTCTGTCGAGAAGGATTGGCCTCTACGTGGCTCGACAGACGAGTAGGGTCGCAGAGTTGACCACGACCTGAAACTGACAACTCCTGGCAGGTAATGCCGAAGTCCGATATGTTAGGTGTTAGGTGCTAGTCACATATGATTACAGTCGATGTACGAATTTTAAGCAAAGCACATAGATGCAATGCCGATGATGAAAACCAGTGGGTGTCGGGTTACTCCGAAGTGACCGTTTCGTTCCAATCAATTTACTAGCAACTGAGCTACTGGTTTAGGGCCAGGTGTGCTAGTACGGATTAGCAAAAAGAACCACTAAGAACACAGCGGACGCCAGCTGTGAGGAAACCTTCCAGTGGGGGCTACACCCAAGGTAGGTCACTGATGATCACCCGCATTGTGGCGGTCCTAATCTTAGATACTCGTAAGCTTTGCCGGGTTGGCGCCGAAGTAATAGCGAGTCGAAGTAGGGAAAATTCCTCCCCTCCTTCGGGAGGTCAACTTAGTTGATGGCGTTTTCGAACTAGTGTCCTGGAAACCATTCCGAGGTTGGAGGCTTCTTCGTCCAATAGGGGGCCAGAGAGCTGATGGGGTTTTCCGGGAGGCCCCAAGAAGAGCGCAGGCTTGGGACTGCTGATTTTCTTTCATATGTAGGGCCATTTCTACGCTTTTCTTTATTTCGTAAACAAGAAAAATAAAAAGCTCATAGATCTAAATGGTAAATTTATTGATGTTTTAAAGTGTATGCTTATGAGGTCGTTCATCAATGATTTTTAGCTGAGTGCTTTGTATGTTTATGAGGTTGTTCATCAATCATTGTTAGCTAAGTGCTTTGTATGTTTATGAGGTTGTTCATCAATCATTGTTAGCTAAGTGCTTTGTATGTTAATGAGGTTGTTCATCAATGATTGTTAGCTAAGTGCTTTGTATGTTTATGAGGTTGTTCAGCAATCATTGTTAGCTAAGTGCTTTGTATGTTAATGAGGTTGTTCATCAACCATTGTTAGCTATGTGCTTTGTTTGTTTATGACGTTGGTCATCAATGGTTGTTAGCTAAGTGCTGTGTGAGATTGGGGGATATTAGAGTTCCAGTATAACTTGCAAAATAGAGGAAGTACGTTTCTTTAAGGAAGTAAAAGTTTAAGAGACATAATATATTTTTAATAAAGAGAAATACTTTTTAATGAACGACTTAATGTGTAAAGTGTTGTGTTTGTGTAGGTAATGTGTGGGTACAATGTTGTGTTTGTGTAAGTAATGTGTGGGTACAATGTTGTGTTTGTGTACGTAATGTGTGGGTACGATGTTGTGATTGTGTAAGTAATGTGTGGGTACAATGTTGTGATTGTGTAAGTAATGTTTGGGTAAAGGGTTGTGATTGTGTAATTAATGTGTGGGTAAAGGGTTGTGTTTGTGTAAGTAATATGTGGGTACAATGTTGTGATTGTGTAAGTAATGTGTTGGCACAATGTTGTGCTTGTGTAAGTAATGAGTGTTTACATTGATGTGTAAGCGGATTACTGTAAGTAACTAGGTACACGCTAAATCTAGTGATCGAAATATTTTTAGGCTAGAAATAATCCAACAATAAGTAGTGGCATTATGATTACAAAATTAAAACTTTACATTGAGGGTGAAGCTTTTTATTGCATGTCCGAATTGTAATGGAGTGTTTTTTTTAAATTTGCCTTGGCTATCTATATTTCTAACTGAATGTCCTGATTTCTTTTCTTTGTGAGCTAAGTCAATCCAAAAAAAATGATGTTATCACTTTTTTAATGGTAGAAATAACATAGACTTGAAATTTGCCTCCTACTTTCACACATTTGATGAATTCATATTATGTGATATCAAAGTTGAAACTGGAAAGCGTCTTAACTCAACGTTACTATTTTTAGACAAGTTCTGGGTTACATATTTTTTATAGTGGAAATATAGAAATTTCAATACGTTTGCTGATTTCTTAGTATGATAATGTTAAAATACATTTTTCTCTTTGTCAACTCCATCAAACGTAAAATTAATAAATATCTTTAGAGAAAAGCCCTTACAAAATATATCTACTTTTAATTAGGCACGGTGGTGGAGTGGCAGCGTTCGACTGTCGTACCGATGGTTACGGGTGGAATCTATGTAAAGGCAAGGATTAGTTCCCGGTGCCTAGGGTGTCCCTGAGGCCCCCAGCTCCAAATGGGACCTTTAACACTAGTTAGTGTTTCACTGGGTCACCCAGCTCAAAATGGGACCTTTAACACTAGTTAGTGTGTCCCTGAGGCCCCCAGCTCCAAATGGGACCTTTAACACTAGTTAGGCGGCTGGGTAATGCATGGAACCCTCATAGCCGCGGCCTGTAAACGCTGCATCACTTGCCAACAGATCATCCGTCATGGTCTGTGGACGCAATTATTTTCAGCATAAAAGGAGCGTCTGTATAGATAAGATAAGAAGAAGACGTGATTATTATCTTAATGCAATCGTTTCAAATGAAAACCCCGAAATTTTTTCGAATGATATTACGCATATTTTGTGCTCAATTTCTTATATCGTATGGCGAATCTCTTTTCTTTTAAGAATTTGAGATAAGACGGTTCTGCTTGGAAATCTTTAATAAAGGTGGATTTTGTTTGCAGGGCATCTTTATTAAGTAATGTAAAATACATTTTGATGTTGCATTTGATGGAAATAAAACATTCGTATGTGAACCCAAATTTAACATTCGTATGTGAACCCAAAATTAACATTCGTATGTGAACCCAAATTTAACATTCGCATGTGAACCAAAATTTAACATTCGTATGTGAACCCAAATGTAACATTTGTATGTGAACCTAAATATGTCAGATATGCGGTTACAACAAAGGAAACTAGTTCTATGGGACTCAAAGCAATGCAACGATAGCACACTACTGAATGGTACGTTAAGAAAAAACCAGGGATGTGCAGGATTCCACAATGGTGTGGTGCAGATCGGAAGGGTGAGTAGTGTCTAATGGGAAACAAAAAAACTATGTAAGAGATGTGACGATCAAGTCAGTTTAGATAATAGAATTACGTAACACGGTGCACTATTTACAATGCGATTAGCACAAAAGATGTTCAACTGACGATCAAGTCAGTTTAGATAATAGAATTACGTAACACCGTGCACTATTTACAATGCGATTAGCACAAAAGATGTTCAACTGACGATTAAGTCAGTTTAGATAAAAGAATTACGTAACGCGGTGCACTATTTACAATGCGATTAGCACAAAAGATGTTCAACTGACGATCAAGTCAGTTTAGATAATAGAATTACGTAACACGGTGCACTATTTTACAATTCGATTAGCACAAAAGATGTTCAACTGACGATCAAGTCAGTTTAGATAATAGAATTACGTAACACCTTGCACTATTTACAATGCGATTAGCACAAAAGATGTTCAACTGACGATCAAGTCAGTTTAGATAATAGAATTACGTAACACGGTGCACTATTTACAGTGCGATTAGCACAAAAGATGTTCAACTGACGATCAAGTCAGATTAGATAATAGAATTACGTAACACGGTGCACTATTTACAATGCGATTAGCACAAAAGATGTTCAACTGACGATGAAGTCAGTTTAGATAATAGAATTACGTAACACCGTGCACTATTTTACAATTCGATTAGCACAAAAGATGTTCAACTGACGATCAAGTCAGTTTAGATAATAGAATTACGTAACGCGGTGCACTATTTACAATTCGATTAGCACAAAAGATGTTCAACTGACGATCATTTTGTTTTCTTTTCGGTTCTTATTTTTTTTTTAAAGATCCTATGAATCGTCTCTTAGCAGCAATGAACATAATCAACTATAAATAAAACTATTACTAAAACGTTTAAAGAAATCATACTTCAGTAGCCTTGAATAGAATCAACCATAAATAAAACTATTACCAAAAAGATCCACCTTAGATGCCTGAATTAAATGACAAGGAAAAGTCCCCCCCCCCCCACACCAAGGTCTTGTCTCAATCAAACGTGTGAAACGTCTCAAGTGTAGTAAACGACAGGCGCATCCACTGGCACGGGGTCTTCAATAGATCGCTACCTAGTCGTGCTCCCAAGGACGTGCTATGCTCAGATCTGGTATTGCCCATAAATACAATTATAAATGGATCTTTAAATTCCCGTTTTCCAAAAGAGCAGCTTTAAATTTTAATAAAGTATTTCTGACTTTCGTCCAGTTTTTATTTTATATGAAGCTATTATTGTGACAACCACTCTCCTCCAGAGGCGTCACTACGGTATGTGTCACCCGGGGTGGTAGCTCATCGTGTCACCCGGGGCGGTAGCTCATGGTGTCACCCCCTCATGATTTAATCCATAGAACTCCTCCGTGTTTTCCAGTGCCAAATAACGGGAATATATAGAATTTTATGGTCTGGTGTCACCCCCCTGATGGTGTCACCCGGGGCGGCCCGCCCCCTCCGCACCCCCCTAGCGACGCCACTGCTCTCCTCATTTATTGTTTTGACAACCACTCTTCTCATTTATTGTTTTGACAACCACTCTTCTCATTTATAGTTTTGACAACCACTCTTCTCATTTATAGTTTTGACAACCACTCTTCTCATTTACTATTGTGACAACCACTCTTGTCATTTATAGTTTGGACAACCACTTTTCTCATTTATAGTTTTGACAACCACTCTTCTCATTTACTATTGTGACAACCACTCTTCTCATTTATTAATTTGACAACCACTCTTCTCATTTACTATTGTGACAACCACTCTTGTCATTTATAGTTTGGACAACCACTTTTCTCATTTATTATTGTAACAACCACTCTTCTCATTTATTATTGTACCAACCACTCTTCTCATTTAATTTAATAAAATTCTAAACTTACTTTCATTTTCATGACTCGAATGTCATTATTTAGGGAGACTCTGGAAGCCCAATTTTCTGCAATGATGAAGATGGGACGTTCAAACTAGTTGGTATTATGTCACCAGTAGAAGCTGACTGCATGGAAACAAGGCTTATCACATTCACGCTAGTACAGCCATCTCTTGAGTGGATCTCACGAAAAACAGGTGATCTATGTGTGACAATACAGGTCTTATATGTGTGACAATACAGGTCTTATATGTGTGACAATACTTGTAATGTATGTGACAATACATGTGATATATGTGTGAACATTCAAGAAATATATGTGACATTACAGGTCTTATATGTATGATAATATACGTCCTATATATGTGACAATACAGGTCACATGTGTGTGACTAGTAAGGTCATAAATAGGCGTAACAATAAAGGTCTAATATGTGATACAATACAGGTTACATATGTGTGACAATGTATATATAGGTCATATAAATGTGACAATACTGGTCATGAATGTGAGACAATAAATGTCTTATTTATGTGTGACAATACTGGTCATATGAATATGACAATACAGATGATATATGTGTGATAATATGGTCTAAGTTTATTTTTAACAGATTTTTGAAAATCCAGTCATTTTTATAACGGTGGCATGGTGGGAAAACATGTAAAATTCGTGAAAATATTTTATGTGTAAACTGATCCTGGATAATCGTTTTACTTTTAATTGTAATGCCAATTATTTTCAACATTAGGTAACAAGTATGTGATTTCTTTGAAATTATTTTTTAAAAAATAATGATAATAGTAAGTCAATAAAACAATT
Organism: Radix auricularia; assembly: GCA_002072015.1. Taxonomy (NCBI): domain Eukaryota; kingdom Metazoa; phylum Mollusca; class Gastropoda; family Lymnaeidae; genus Radix; species Radix auricularia. Next base: position 10,573 of record MUZC01001433.1, read on the forward strand.
TAATTCAGTAATTGTAATTGGCAAAAAAAAAATAATTTAAGAAATAAAACATCAAATAATTAAATGAATACTCCCCAGAGAAGCGCTTAATAAAAAAGAGCCTTTTTCAACTTTAAAACTTGTATTAATTCATAAATAATGAAACTTATTTACAGAATGCACCTATACATGCGATAACGGACATTGCTTATATGAAGAACTCGTGTGGTGCGATAATATTGATGACTGTGGGGATGGAAGCGATGAAAAATATATTTGTGGTATGTAATATTATTCCTGTGTTGATGAAAATAAACGTATTGATTTAATTTGTTTGAGTAAAATGTACAAGGCGTTTCCCTATGCGTCTAATTGATTACACGTCACATATAAGGATAAGTGTGGGCCACAACGGATATGTGCAGGAGGCAAACATTTTACGTTTGAAAGAAAAGTCTGTAAAAGATAAGATAAATATCACCGTTAAAGAAACCATGCAGCGAACATAATGACACGATTATAAAGAAAACTACTTGCAAGCTTTTACTTCCCAAACATTGTTAAATCTACAAACACCGAGAACCCAATATGATTTTGTGAAGATAAAAATGAAGATTTTTTTCCTACGCAAAATTGGACTATAAAAATTCTATGAAAATCAAACGCAACGCTCTTTATACAAGGCCAAACATTTAAATGAATACAGAATTTCGTTTATCCATCAAATAGCTCAGCTTTGTAAGCGTATAGATAAAGGGTCTTGTGGACTGTGTAAAATTACTGGCTTCATTCATGTGTTAAGGACATTGCCTTTACTATTTTTAGTTGAGAAAAGAGTGCTTTAAAAAAACATTGGTTGACTGAAAGGAGGCGTAATTAGGAATGATTTGAGATAATAATATTAATAGACTCAATGAAGCTAACTTTTCACCCCTAAAGCTGCACTGGCCTCAATAATAATTTAAAGTTGTGTTTTGTTGGGAAAAGTTTTATTTCTGTTTAAATAATGCGCCAAGGATTCTGTTATTTCAGGTAATGCATCCATCGATTGCTCGCTCGAGGATCAATTTCTGTGCGGGTACCGGATCTCTGGGAAGGTTGAGACTCCTTTACGTCATAAACTGAAATCTCCTTTGTTCAAAACCCACGGCGTAAATCACGGTACAAACACTTGTCACTAAGCAAAGTGTGGGTGAGAGTGCCATCAAGATGACAGATAAGTAGATGGATAACATGCAAACCAGGTATATATGAGCCTGATATGACGTCACAAACAGGGTATGTATGAGCCTGACAAGACGTCACAAACATGGTATGTATGAGCCTGACAAGACGTCACAAACATGGTATGTATGAGTCTGACAAGACGTCACAAACGGGGTATGTATGAGTCTGACATGACGTCACAAACAGGGTATGTATGAGTCTGACATGACGTCACAAACAGAGTATGTATGAGTCTGACAAGACGTCACAAACATGGTATGTATGAGTCCGACAAGACGTCACAAACGGGGTATGTATGAGTCTGACATGACGTCACAAACAGGGTATGTATGAGCCTGACATGACGTCACAAACAGGGTATGTATGAGCCTGACAAGACGTCACAAACAGGGTATGTATAAGCCTGACAAGACGTCACAAACAGGGTATGTATGATCCTGACAAGACGTCACAAAACAAGGCTGTTGTCTCGTCACACTCATACTTGCCTTTTTTGCATGTTATCCGTCTACTTGACACTTAGTCAGCCGGGTGCATGTGTCCAAAAAAAATCTTCAATGTGATTTGTTGGCTATTTACTGATTACACAAGCCGATTGTTGTACTTAAATCTACACTTCTTCTTCTATAGTTTTATTATTACTAAATATTCACATTCTTTGCCACTGTAAATAATTACATTTTTGTTGGTCTGCAGACCGCTAGGTTTTTTGGTTTGCTAGAGCTACGTTTTTGGTCTCCTACAGCTAAGCTTTTGGTCTTGTACAACTAAGTTTTTGGTCTGCTACAGCTTAATGTTTTAGCTAAAGCGTATCAAACATTGATATATTTCAAAATAGCTTGAAAACAATGAAAGTGAGACAAATTTATGTGCAGTTTTACTTGTGATGACGCCACTGTATCATATAATCAAGTGGGTCAGTTCCTGAACAGAAATGTCGACTCAACATTAAACGTTTATCACTTTTGAATTGGTAGCACTTTTCACACAGCTGCTTCGACAGATCGACTCAATCATTAAATAATAATTTTAAAAATACTGTAAAAAAACAAGTTTTTGACTCTAAGTCCTTCATATACGAGACATAGCTAAAAAGATGTTCATTATAATACTAAGGGCAAAACAATCCGAAAATACAAAATTCTAGTTAGGGCTCGTACATTTTTTAAATATAATGCGCATTGATCGTGAATATATTTTCAAAAAAGTATAGTCAATATAATGCGCACCTTATTGCGCGACAGGAAAGGTTGTTGAACATAATACACACCACATCGCTTTATCTAAAGAAATAACATCTTAGATAGAGATAAATAAAAATAATTTAAAAATTCAATTATCGATCTGAAATTTGGATACATCATTTTCATCATTGACATGCGTCTATCTGCAAGATTTCAGCTCGCTAGCTTACGAGAAAGTGGGTTAAAAATCGATTCAAAGTTTTTTCGGCAAGCAAGCACGCACACACGGTCGGTCGCACGGGCTCAGACACCACAAGTTAATATAAAAAAGTAAAAAACAAACGCACTTTTCTCAATTATTATTACTATTAGAAAATTGTGAACCTATTTTACGAAAAAATGGTTCAGCTTTTCCTTTTTGTGGTTTTAAAGACATAGTTTAAGTGTAAGCATCAATGTAGATGGTCTCGTTATGACTTTGTTTGACGTCATTAATCCACAGGTCATTGGGTGGCGATGTACACCAACAGTTCAATGAGATCTACCATGGTGACCCTTAATGACTCACATTGTCTGAGATTTTATTATCACTTGAGGAGTTCAAGCGGCCTGGGTGCTGTGATATATCACTTTGACGGCGAGGCCACAGCGACAAAGCTAGACTTCCGCCAGGTGAGAAGTGACTCAACTCTTTTGATATGATAAATTAGAATTTCGGAATTTTAAAAATTCTGGATTTAATAGTTTTGATATATCAATTCTGGAATTCTATAGTTTTTTAAACAAACACATTTATACACTCCACGAAATAAAAGTTTAATTGCTTTGTGTCTATCAACATTGCAAAAACACATACGAAAGCACGCACACACCATTCAAACATTATACCCATACTAGACACACTACCCACAAGCAGTGCTCGATTTAGGAAAAAAACAGTGCCGGGGATGAAAATTTTTTCAGCAGAGCCGGGGATAAATGCCATCCCCGGCGGGGATGATAGAAGTTAAAGCAGAGCCGGGGATGGAGCCTCACAGTGCCGGGGATATCCCGGTTTCCGCAACAAATTGAGCCCATCTACTAATCCTGCTACTACCACTACTACTATTACTACTACTACCACTTCTACTACTACTACTACTACAATATAACATGACACAACAAGTGAAAACAAATTACAGTATTTAAAATACAACACATAAAAAATGATATGCAACATGTTCTAATGTTGAAATATATTTTAATTTGTTTGTTTCATTTTTTTCTAATATCTTGATTGAATGTACAGTTTTTAATAAAAAACTAGCTTGTAGCTGAGATGGAATTTACTTTAAAATGGAAAGTGTGTTGTTTTCGTTTTTTAACTAATAGATATTGTTGTTGATGTTGCTGCAGTAGATGACGATGTTGTTGATGCAGTAGTTGATGTTGTAGATGAAGTTGTTCTTGATGCAGTTGTTGCTGATGGCGTTTGTTGTTCATGTTATTGATTATGTTGTTGTTAATGACGATGTTATTTTTTTTTGTCGTTGATGTTGTTTTTTATGTTTGAATTTACAGTTTTTAGTATCTTGTGTTGTTGTTGGTGTTGCTGCAGAAGATGATGTTGTTCTTGATGTAGTTGTTGCTGATGGCGTCTGTTGTTCATGTTATTGATGATGTTGTTGTTAATGACGTTGTTATTCCTTTTGTCGTTGATGTTTTTTTTTATATGGTTGAATTTACAGTTTTTAGTAGCTTGTGTTGTTGTTGGTGTTGCTACAGAAGATTATGTTGTTATTGATGCAGTAGTTGATGTTGTAGATGAAATTGTTGTTGATGTAGTTATTACTGATGGCGTTTTTTGTTCATATTATTGATGATGCTGTTGTTGATGACGTTGTTTATGTTGCTGTCGTTGTATATTTGAAATTGGTCTAATCAATTCTAAACAGTTATTTTCTAAAAATCAAAACTATTTAAACAAATTATGGCGCTGTTCCATAACTACTTCTTTTGTTTGTTTGCCAGAAGGTAGGTCGCTAGCAGAATGCCTTCCGTCTTTTAACCACTTTGTGGCATACAACCTGGCATCAAAATGTGGAAGTGGTGGCCCATTAATTTTAATAAAAAGCAAGTGATTGATAGTTTCAACATCTAATGAATTCCGAAGAGATGTGTGAGTTAAATTCATCGCGCTGAATCCTCGCTCACAATCAGCAGTAGATATTGGCAGAACATCTAATCTCTTGTACAAATCATTAAGTTCTGCATCAGCATCATGACCATCTTTTGTCATGCGAAATTGGTGTACTATGGCTGAAGTATGACGTGCTTCAATTTTCAAAATTTTTTGAAGTTCCATAATTTCACGATCTCCATACAACATTAACTCTTCTGTGTTTTTTGGCCAATTTGCCTTACATAAAACTTCAGCATGTTTCAACACTAATGTGCTGTTGTCAAAACGGGAGGAGATGTTGTCAACCAAACTTTGAAAAAACTGTTTCTTAAAATTGTGAAACTTTGTTTGTTCCGCTTCTGTTGGTGGCATAAGCTTGATTTCTTTGAAAGTACTTGTGCAAGAAAACTCCTTTAAAAAATCCTGACCACTGACACCATCATATTCTTTGAAGGCTGACAATGTTTTTATAGCATTTGAAATCTCAGCATTTACTGTTCTAACTGAGGATGAATTTTTTTGTAAAAATAGTGACAAACTTTTAACAACTTCAAGGGCTTCTTTGATTATTGTTAGTTCGTAAACAAAAATCCATTTCTTCAGTTTAAGACTTATTCCACTGCATTTAGTTCTATCTCGAACATTTCTGCTCATATCCAAACTGAGTGTTTCAAAATGTTTCACTAAAGCTGGATAGTTTTGCCAGATTGCTTGAACACTGCGCAAAGAGGATGCCACCCAACGAATATCAAATGTACGACCAATGTTTAGTAACTCTGTGTGTACTTCTTTTGCCACAATTTCCAATTGATTTCTATTCTTTGGCGATCGTGAAAAATGCGAATATAATGATTCTGCAAATATCTGAAAGTGTGAGAGTTCTGTAGATGTTTTTAATACATCGTGAATAGCTAATTCCAATTTGTGAGCCATGCAGTGAAAAATAACAAAATCAGTATTCATTTTCTGTTTCAATAATGCCAAAGCACCTTTCATTTCACCTTGTAAATTACTTGCGCCATCAGTGCAAATTCCAATAAGTCGCCTTTTCAGTATATCATCTGTAAATCCAAACTTATGTAGAACTTCAAGCAATGAATTTGCAATATCTTCACCCGTTTGACTAAGCAGTTCAAAAAGATCTAAAAACCAATTGTTAATTTCATTGTTATACGCTATTCGTATNATTCGCATTCTTTCTTTTCCATGCAAGCCTAAATTTTTTACTGAAGTACAATATGTACAGATTACTTTTCCATCGGCAGTGGCTTGGAGCCATGGTCTGCTTTTCTGCCATGTTTTGAATCTTGCTAGGGATAGTCCCTCAGGAAAAAATTCACCCTGTATGGGCTGTATGTTTACTTCATTAATTAATTCATTCAAATTTTTATCGGCATTCAATGTATTTACAGGTTCATCACATGTATTTTGGAAATATTCTACATTTTTTGGTCTGATACTGACATAATGAATCTCAGTAACTTGGCCGATAACCACTTTACTTGCATCCAACAATGATTGCGTTCTGCATTTCACAACCGTGATGTGCCCATTGTCATGCCAAATGTGTATATCTGTTCCCAAAATATCTGCTGTGGCTCGCACTATTGGTTCATCACACCAATGCCCATCCAATCTTTGGCATTCTAAATATGCAGTGAAATCTTTATAATCTGCTTTAATTAAAAATGATTCTTCAATGCAATTTGGATGGTTTTCTAGATAAGTCACTACATCCTGTCTCAACTGCCAAGCATTGTATGAAGATATTGGATTTACACAACTGGATTGTTGAAGTTGGTCGATTATGGCGTGAAAAAAACAGTTACCATCACTTGGTACATCAACAACAATGCATCCTCGCTCTTCAACTATTTTTGTCAGATTTGTTAGAACAACATTGGAGTCCCCGATGCCTGAAAATGAAAACAATACAGTATGAATTACAAATGAATGACTGTCAGAGCAGACACAGTTCTAGAAGTAGGATGGAAAGCCAGTTTTCAGACCTGCCTCTCCAATAAACATTGAATAACATCCCCACACCATACCATCCCTTGATCTATTTAATGGCTTATTTGAGGACCAACTCCTAAATCTGCCCCTGTGTCAGTGTATTGATATCAGCATCACCAAGAACAAAATCATTTTAAATTACATCATTTGATTAAATTTTTATAACATCTGATGTATCTTAGCCTATTGATTCTATCTTTCTTGACAGCTTATATAATAACACTGTTTACGAGCTAATAGATTTTTTCAACTTATTATTTTATATTAATAATAATATCAATCAATATATATTATATATTCAACTGCTTATGAATTTTGATTTTAATTTCAAATCAAACTTATTAAAGCCAAATAATAAACTTATAATAATTATTTAATCGGTTTATTAATAAATTATTAATAATTAATGACTTACTACAAGACGTTGTCTGAAGAGGCTGAAGATCGTCACTGTGACATTTCACTCTCCGGATTACAGCATTTTTCGTAAAAGAAAAATTTTGTTGTGTTAACGTTTTAAATTTTTTACAAGACGGCTCTTTAGACATTTCAATTTAAAACGAAAATTTAAAAATATTATTTTAAATATAATTCTAATAAACCGCGCTTTATGACAAACAAAAAGTGAACTTAAAATTGAAACCAAAGATTATAAGAAAACGAAACAATTAGAATTATTTTCACTTATGTTTATATAAATTAATTCGGTAGATGGAAGCGCAGGTACCAAATTTTTCTATTAAATAAAAAATTTCGTGATTGAAAATTTGACCCTGCTGTAACTTACCGTTACCACTTATTCGGCTTAAAAAACCAGTGCCGGGGATAAAAAAAATTTCTGCAGAGCCGGGGATAAATGCCATCCCCGGCGGGGATGGTAAAGGTTATAGCAGAGCCGGGGATGGAGCCTCGCAGTGCCGGGGATATCCCCGGCATCCCCGGCGGTAAATCGAGCACTGCCCACAAGACACATGCAAGTTCCAGCACACGTACTAGGATACGTCACGCTAAATTACTCAATATCCATTCCGAAGACATATTAGATAACTCTTGTAGGTCAATAAATTAAAGGATTATCTCCCGTTTATCTACTGTAGAAAGCACTTAAGTTGCTATGAACAGAGAAGGTGTCCAGACTGTCCAGTTCCTTTTCCAAATTTAACCTTATACAAAAAATTAAATATTTTATGTCAATGCTCAACAGATTAATTTCGTATTCAAATCTTAATTTTACGCTGATATCCTTGTAGAAAATTGAAAGAAAATCATAAATGTTCGAGATATTGTTATTGACAATTAAAAGGCTAAATTAAGCACACTTTTTTAAAAAATGAAATCGAAATCAATTCCTCTTAACAAAAGTCGTTGTTCTAAAATATTTTTAATTTAGGGCTGTGGAAATTAACGATTAATTATTAGATTAATTGTTACAAATTAATAGACTATGATCAATTAAAATTATTTTTTTCTCCAAACTATTAATAATATAGTATTATTATTATTTAGACGTGCATACGTAAACAAAAGGTTTTTCCATCCTTATTTCTTGCATGGCAAAAGGAATTGGCTGTGTTGCGTTACAAAATTTGGGAGACATAGAGTCTACATGGAATTACCACAAACTTAACCGATTTCGTGAAATAATGAATCGCAACATAATGGGATCTATATATGGATTTATAATTATATAACTAATCGAAATAATCGATTAATCGATTAAATATGTTCCCAATTAATTAAACAAACTTTTTAAATCACTACCCACCCTAATTTGAAAGGAACTTAAAATGCCTCAATGTTTTGTTGTTGTTTTTTAAAGTTGTTGTTTTTTTTTTGTTTTTTTTAACTCTTTGCGTTTTACTTTTATTAATATTTGAAGGAAATGCTTGGCGTATTGTTATTCAACAATGGTTCAGCTTAGGATGAAACAAGTCTATCAGATCGACGCGTTTGTCAAGGGCCTAGGGAATCAATCTGAATTTTTTCCTATAACTTCAAATATGTCAGCGTCTCAAGCCACCACCAGTTTCATTTTATTTTAAAAAGGCTTACTGGTCTCTTTAAAAAAAAAAAAAAAAAAAAAAAAAAAAAGAAAAACCTTACGATTAAATTCTTTTTTTTAACAGGTTACGTTCTCTTGAGGACTCGGTAATTTTCTTCCATTATCTTGTAAAGCTAACATCACAATGTGGCCCACGTTTTCTCGTATTAGATTGCAGTGACTGGTTGTTTTTTTTATGGCTCAGTGACTTATTTAAATGTGATGCGTTTTCAGTTCCATCACTATTTGAACAAATGCTACATTAAAAATGAACATTTCGTTTATTTAAAATTTTGATGACCTTGTACATGTAACATTAAGTGGGTCCCTTCAACTTGACACTTGTTGACAGGGAGTGGGTTGGGGGAGGGTGGGGTTCTCAAAATGTTCCCAAAACAACGTAAGACTCTTATTCGGCTCGAAAACAAATTCTTATTTTCCTCTTTTTTACGATTAGGGCTCTGATGGGGACCTGTGGCAGGTCGGAATGTTTGATGTAGATAAAGGCCCATTTCAAATGATCATCCGAGTGTACTATGGGGTTTTCTCCCTTGATGAAATTCGCCTGCTGAATGGATCCTGTGCTATAAGTGGTCAGAAAACTTCCGTTGATATTAAGAGAAATTTTCAGTTTATTTTAGCCCATGTATTTTGATTATTAAATGAAATTTAGCTAGGCAAATTTAACATTAATTTTACTTTTAAAGTAATGTCTCATGTTTTGAAACATAATTTATTTTCCATGCACTTTTAAAAAATATAATTTACATTTATTTTTGTGAAGCCATTAGGGAAAGGCAAATATCGTCATCATTTTTTTTAGTGCTTTGGTGTCCATTCTTTCTCTCCTGCTCAATCGCTTTAACAGAAATCATTTCTGTTTTATCGAAAGGCTGCTTTGAAAACGAATATCGGTGTTCGATAAAAGGCAAGACAACCTGTATATCCATAAATGACAGATGTAACAATATCGTGGATTGTGAAGGTTCTACCGATGAGCAAAATTGTCAATGTAAGTATATTAACAGAATCATTTCCGTGTAAATAAATGCAATAGAAAACAAACAGAGCTGTAGCGTTTTAAAAAATAGCATTGTCAAACCATGTTAATAACGTGCTACATTTGACAATAAAAAATAATGAGTAGTGCAAAAACTATATAACAGATTTGAATTTACGCAATTTTAATGAAAACAAAATAGTTTTAAGCTGTCACTCTGTCAGAGCGTCCCTATAGGTATGTCTAGTCCACTTGCTTTCAGATGCGCATCCTGTATAATAAAGGTAGTTGTCTGTTCGGCCCACGATATCGATTGGTCCCTCAAACTCCTACAAATTCCTACAGCCAATCACTAAAGGAGAAAAATTAAATCTCATTTGACATTACGCGGATGTTTAAAACGAGTTATTTTTGGTGCGGTATTTTTGTTATATTTCAGTCCTGTGTTCCCATCTTGAAGTGTGTCACTCCTGTTAATCGCTGCTGTTACTCTAGACAACATGCCACCTAAACGTCAGCGGAACGACAATGGATGGGCTTCGTTGCTGGCACTTTATATTACACGGAAACATAACAAATAAACCTAACTGAAAGAATACTGAAATGACGTTCACTTTAGGCACAATATGCTGAAAACTCTCAGACCTTCTACAATCGCTCTCACGATGACGTTTACAAAACCAAATCCTTTTTTGCACAATTTCACACGGGCTAAAATCAAAATAAAATAAAGTTTAAAAAAAAAAAAAAAAAAAAAAAAAAAAAACAAACTTATCCGCGACCTCACAAACAGCCCTCCGTGCGTGGCTCACAGTAATGTTACGAAGGAAACTTGATCTTCAGTGAGA
>MUZC01001433.1:23635-53152 GCA_002072015.1 Radix auricularia
TTTAAAAAAAAAAAAAAAAAAAAAAAAAAAAAACAAACTTATCCGCGACCTCACAAACAGCCCTCCGTGCGTGGCTCACAGTAATGTTACGAAGGAAACTTGATCTTCAGTGAGACATGTTATAGTTTAAACCATTGAAAATATTTATACCAATAGCAGTATACAATGATTCTCAATAGTTATAGACGTGTTCCTACTTAAAATAGCCGGCAAGATTTCACAATAGTTCATGGTCATAGTGATTAGATTTAACACACGCAGACATAAATCTTTTATGAAACATTTGAAGAAAACAAATTTATCCTCAGACAAATGTCAAGATACCGAAATTGTAACTAACGAAAGATGTACATCTGGTGAAAGTTATATGACTCCTCTTCCAAGTCCAAGCTTTATGTGCAATGATACCAAGTGTTTAGATCAGGTAAGTGTTACGTCATTGTCTGGGTATTTGTACAGAACACAAGGACATGTCAACTCAAGATAAAAACCAACACCTTTGAAAAGTTTATAAATGTAATAACTGCAAGTCGAATGTTCTTCAATACACAACTGTCAGGGGTATGAGAACCACTGCGTTTTTGAGTTGTGCTTTTGCCTGGTCACAAGCTCATGTTTTGAGCTGTGAGCCACGTGGGAATTTTGTTCATTCCACGCAAGGACAGTCCAGGCCACGGTATATAACTCGTGTGTCTCGATGTGTGGAGGAGACAGACAAGGAGTTATGTTGCGGAGAGCAGTGGGGTGTTGACAAGTCCCCGGTGAGAACACGAGAATACCCGAACTGTTAGAGTTGCCGTGTTGGCCGGCTGGACTGTACGCCGGGTCTAGATTGTAACTGAGAAACACGGAGATAGGTGTTAGTGAGAAGGCCCGAAGGGTACATAGTTGACAAGTGTCTATGAATGTAAATAAAGATTGCTGATGAGAAAAGGACTTGAGTTGGATTATTGTGCAACAGTTGTTGGTGTGTAAGCCTCGGGACCTAAAACCCTAGACAAAGAGACTCGACAACAACCACCGCAGATCTCTCTCTCTCTCTCTCTCGTAACAACTGCCTTCACCCTACGTCACGTTCACTCTATTACGTCATACACTTTCATACAGTGCGCACCGCACCAAAAACAAGTATCAACATTGAAATGTCAGGGAAAACCCCATTACTCTATAATGTTTCCCTTACAGTAAGTCTATCTAATAAGCTGTGAAATGATAACAAGTTTTTAGATTAGGTACGTTAAAGTTAAAGTTAAAAATTGATTTTATTTCTTCTTGCCATGTTAACATCATGCCGAACGGAAGAAAAAAAAATTATTTAAAAATATTTTTAATGTATTAATAATGATGCTATTTAAAATAATGATTTATTGAAGTTATTTTTTTTTACTTGTCCCAGATGTTTGAGAGGATTGATGCTGATTGTGACAAAATGAATAACGAGTTTCTCTGTGCGTATGTTTACCCTCGGTGTAAGACGGGTAAAATAGCACTGCTGCCTTCTAGACAATTTTGTGAAGGTAATTGTGCTAGCCATTCGATAAACATAATAATTTCATTATAGTATATGGCATTCTACCTAGCATCATCATTTTTCCCCAGGTCCTTAAATGAATCCAGAATCATTAGTTACACAATTGAAGGAGAGACATAATAACTGCTTCTACATAATTTACAACCGTTATCACAAGTACTAGTTCTAGTTGTTTGTATCAAAATCACGAACTTATGTTTTATTTTATCTTCCCATTTATATAATTTATGTTTTTATCATTGGCTCGTGTGGATGACCCATCCTCTGCCAGGTCCTCCCTTCACGATGACCCATCCTCTGCCAGGTCCTCCCTTCACGATGACCCATCCTCTGCCAGATCCTCCCATCACGATGACCCATCCTCTACCAGGTCCTCCCATCACGATGACCCATCCTCTGCCAGGTCCTCCCTTCACGATGACCCATCCTCTGCCAGGTTCTCCCATCACGATGACCCATCCTCTGCCAGGTCCTCCCTTCACGATGACCCATCCTCTGCCAGGTCCTCCCTTCACGATGACCCATCCTCTGCCAGGTCCTCCTTTCATGATGACCCATCCTCTGCCAGGTCCTCCCATCACGATGACCCATCCTCTGCCAGGTCCTCCCTTCACGATGACCCATCCTCTGCCAGGTCCTCCCTTCACGATGACCCATCCTCTGCCAGGTCCTCCCTTCACGATGATCTATCCTCTGCCAGGTAGCCCCATCACGATGAAAAATCCTCTGCCAGGTCCTCCCATCACGATGACCCATCCTCTGCCAGGTCCTCCCTTCACGATTACCCATCCTCTGCCAGGTCCTCCCTTCACGATTACCCATCCTCTGCCAGGTCCTCCCATCACGATGACCCATCCTCTGCCAGGTCCTCCCTTCACGATGACCCATCCTCTGCCAGGTCCTCCCATCACGATGACCCATCCTCTGCCAGGTCCTCCTTTCATGATGACCCATCCTCTGCCAGGTCCTCCCATCACGATGACCCATCCTCTGCCAGGTCCTCCCTTCACGATGACCCATCCTCTGCCAGGTCCTCCTTTCATGATGACCCATCCTCTGCCAGGTCCTCCCATCACGATGACCCATCCTCTGCCAGGTCCTCCCATCACGATGACCCATCCTCTGCCAGGTCCTCCCTTCACGATGACCCATCCTCTGCCAGGTCCTCCCATCACGATGACCCATCCTCTGCCAGGTCCTCCCTTCACGATGACCCATCCTCTGCCAGGTCATCCCTTCACGATGGCCCATCCTCTGCCAGGTCCTCCCTTCACGATGGCCCATCCTCTGCCAGGTCCTCCCTTCACGATGACCCATCCTCTGCCAGGTCATCCCTTCACGATGACCCATCCTCTGCCAGGTCCTCCCATCACGATGGCCCATCCTCTGCCAGGTCCTCCCATCACGATGACACATCCTCTGCCAGGTCCTCCCTTCACGATGACACATCCTCTGCCAGGTCCTCCCTTCACAATGAACCTCCTTCTTCCAGGTCCTCCCTTCACTATGAACCTCCCTCTTCCAGGTCCTCCCTTCACAACGAACCTCTCTCTTCCAGGCCCCCCTTCACGATTTCCTCTTCTCTGCCAGGTCCTCCCAGTTTGGGACGTCGATGTGTCTCTAATGCATATGACGGTGTATTTCAGACGAGGCCATCGAACCGATCTTTTCGCTTTTACCATCTCGCTCTATATGTAATACTATATTATGTAAACATATGTAAACATTTAGATTCGATGTTTTCGATTTGCAAAAATCAGCACTGATTGCAATATTTAGACATAATTTGGACCTCCATATATTGGAATCGTAGCAAAATTTTCCCGTGTTAGCCGGACAATCTTTGAAGCTATACTTTAGCCATTTATTCGATCAATGTACTTATAAATGTGAAATAAGAATGTGTATTTCTGCTACTTCACAATTAGCTTGATTACATTTCAGTGGAATCAGCCAAGTGTGTAACGATTAAGCCAAATTGCAATTTGCTTCCTGACGAGGAATTAAACACGAATGTGGATGAATGTCTTCAAGCACCTAAAAGTAACCAAAATTAGTGTTATTATTTTAAAAACATATCTCTTTGAAAGGAAATTAATAGCTAAACGTGTCATTAAAATAGGTCTGGCTGACTATAGCAATCAACAGCATATTTACTTATTCAAATATTATTGTTTTTGGTACCCAAACTAGTTTATATATGTTACTTGTTTTTTTAAATATAAAACAATAAATGAATTATAAAAAAGAAAATATTTACATGCAAACTTTTGTTCTTTTGAGATCAATCGCAAATATTTGTTTTTCTACAAAGTTCCAGCTATAAAAACTCTACGAACTTCTCTTTTAGTTAAACGAGGAATGACAGAGAGAGTGTACATTATATACCACATTCTAACAGCTGCATTTACTCGAAACAATGTTTTACATGAAATGTTTGGGAGTCAAACGTGATTTATCTTGAATGTTGAAATATAGCCTAGAATTCTGTATGTGTGCAAATGTGCCTCATAATTTAACTTCTTTTATGCCCTCTATACTACATCTTCTTTGCCCCTCTAAAATACCAAATTAAGGGATAAATACTAATAAATTACCAAGTGATGCAATGATCTTCTTTCTCCGAAGATTGCAAAGAGTTCGAGTGTAAGAGTAACAAAGAGTGTATAGCTATCAGCCGCCAATGTGACGGATCTGTCGATTGTGAGGACGCATCTGATGAACGCTGGTGTAGTACGTAGCTAAGCGTATATCGCCCGCAGTTGTAATCATTTGACTATTTTCTATATAATTTAATAGAATCATATTTGATTTTAAAAATCTTTCTTTCTTTATTATATTTCTGCTTAACCCTATCTTTCCTTCGCAGGCTGACATTCTCCATCTCTTGCTCTCGCCCCTCTCTCTATTTTGCTCTCTCTCCTCCTCTCTCTTTTTCTTCTCTTCCGCTCTCTTTCCCTCTCTTCGTCTCTCTCGCAATTCTTCCTACGACGTTTCACTCTGCCAGTTTCATAATTCAATAAAAATTGTGATAAACCTGAAGTATTTTCTTTATTTATAGATTTATGTATATTTATTTATTTATTTGACAAATCACATATCCATTCAACGCAAAAGGATTTTAACTTTCACACGAAATAATTATAATAATATTAGCAGTATTATGTTTGAGTTTAAAATATACGAGCTGACAGAGAAAAATACTCTAAAATTAATAAAGAACATAACTTTGCAAAGATAACCTAATACAACCCTCAAATAGACATAAAGATAAAAACACCTTTCTTATTCCATATGCAAGAACAAACACATACAAGTTTTCTTTCTTTCCGTCCGGTATTTAGGCGTGGAATGGGTTGCCTGAAGAAACCAGGAAAGCCACCACTTTATCATCTTTTAAAACTCTAGTAAGAATACAGGACTAAACACAAACCATAGAAATACGTAGGACGCAATAATCTTCTGTACAGAAGGAGCGTCTGTAACATATAAGATAAGATAATAAACATTTGCTATAAATATTTTAAAAAATTGACATCTCTACTCCTCTGAAATTATTGTTTCAAATTCCCTAGTCTCTAAGATCGCATTCAGAAAGTCTCTAAACAAAAGTCTCTTGTTTTTATTCTGTTTATCGTAGCAATGCTTCAATTTGTTATTGTCAATGAAATCCTGGTGGCGTAGGTGTTTTGTTTCTAATCCACAGCCGACATCAGAGATAGTCCAGAATCTCTGGAAAGTAAGTCAGCATGAAACCACAAACACAACCATCCGTGCAAATAACGTTATACTATCTACATGTAACGATACTCTAATAGCACATACAACGATATATTACGTTCATACTAACGATATACAATTTACATATTAGTATATATTATATTCATATAGCAAAATACTTTGTACATATACCTATATAATGTGCATATTTATCTTGTAATAAAAATACACATAATTTTAGCTTTTATAACAATTATTTATTTGAACATTTTACGTTTCACCTACTTTTCTATCCATAATCCAACCAAACAACTTTCTATCCGTCTGCCTGTCAGTTCACCAACATTAGTAAAAAAAAAAATTAAAAAAAATTAAAAACGTTAGCAGAACTTCAATATTTCCACACAAAAACAACGTAAAAAAGTATCACCCTAGGAACCTAACAAAATGTCATAAAATATTTCCTTCCTTTGTTTGGTTGGCTGTCGTCGTTCATCTTTAACTGAACATTTATTCATACCCCATTCACTCTCTTTTCATGAGGTTTATTTTAATGCGTTTCCCCTTTCACAGTCGAGTGCATGGAACAAAGGATTGCATATTGTGCGGATCTCGGCTTTAGCTCTATCACCTACTCTCCAGAGCTGGAATATGCCAACAAGAGACTACAACAATATTATCAAGTTTTTTCTCACGCAAGTCTTTTGGCGACTTGTCCTCACCCCATGGCCAGGTTTTACTTTTGTGCCACTCAATTTCCCCTGTGTAGAGAGAATGAATTTGAGAACATTCAACCATGTGCTGATTACTGCCAAGGTTTGAAGAAACGTGTTGATTATTATTGCTAAGTGTGTATATTTGTGTGTCTGACATTTGCCTCAGATTTGGTAACATCACTTGTATGTTAGCTGATAGATCAATTCTATGTCAGCGGTTAATCTGCTTTCTGTCAGAAAAAAACATGTTTTGCTCTAATCAGCCAAGTTTTATTTCCGTGTAAGAAATTTTAAATAGTATCAGGCTTTTTAATGACAGCAAATGAATTTTTTAATTCGATGATCTTTAATTCGATGATCTTTAATTCGATGATCTTTAATTTGACCCATTGGATCTTAGTTTGAACATAAAAACTTTTCTACATGCACGTTGAAATGCCTAGTAGTAAAAGTATCACATCTTTTATTGATGAATTTCAACAGAAATAGCCCATGTCTGTCCGCATATTGTCACTGAAAGTGAATGTGACGCGATTTTGAATAACGTTGGACACGAAGTTTGTATTGATAGTAGTTTGAGACCCACTGCTGTCAAGAAGACAAGGAAAGCACCAATCAATGGTGTCCTAACAAATGAGGCTGACATTTGGGCAGGTCAGTTTGGGTGTTACGTTACATCTCAATTATCGCTCATTACATGATTTGAATTGTGAATATTGCTGTGTAAGAACAGCAGTAATATGAATATTGTTTTGTAAGAACAGCAATAATGTGAATATTGTTTTGTAAGAACAGAACTAATGTGAATGTGGATGACTAAGATTGGCCCTCGTCGACTCGAATGTTGTTAGTGATTGTCACCAATAAATTATCTTTCTTCATAATTAACCTGTTAACTCTTGGCTGTGTGGTATGTGGAGGCCGTGTTTGAAGTAGTTCGGGGGGGGGGGGTAAGAAGGGGTGGTTATACGGTGAGAAAGGGTGTGTTTAGTTTATGTGTTGTGGTATGAGAAAAGCATCATGTATTAATTTTCAACATCATAATCTCAGCGACATCAGTAAATGCAGAGTGGACGCTGCGAACATTAAATAGTATTTATTAACAACTATCTAAACTATTGAAAAGTAATCCGATCCCTGCTCTATCAGAATGCCAGCAGAATCAAATCCAGTGTCCGAACAGTTCTGCGTGTTACATGGATCATTGGATTTGTGATGGAGAGAAGGACTGTCCTGGTGGGGAGGACGAAGACGGCTGTAGTGAGTAGCGTTGATTTGAAAGATCATTGAGCAGAGCTGCACCAGTTGTTTTCATAATAGATTTATTGGGACTAAATTTCCTTTTTCTTGTGTGTTATAAATCTCATACATCATCAACAACAAAACATTTAAATTTAAAATAACAAAACAAAAAAAGACGTTGAGTACATAATACGGGTACCCTATTTTAATAAGTCTATTCACACATAATTTAGTCCATAACAATCTAATTTTATTTATCTGAAGGTTCCGTACATTCTTCTTGTTTGTAAACTGCTTGATAAAACTTAATCTATTGATACTGTTTGTTCTAATTGGCTAAAACTCTTTCTGCCGTCCACACAAAAGTGAAATGATAAAAAAAAATTATGTAGACGATTCTCACCGGCAGCATGTCCTGGGCTAGATGAATGGCGGTGTGCCAACGGAGAGTGTGTCCAGCTGTCCCAGAGATGTGATGGTGCGCCCCAGTGCGAGGACCGCACAGATGAAAGGCGATGTAGTAAGCATATCATGCCATGATGGTAATTAACAAAAAATGCTACGTATCCGGTGGAAAACAAAATGATTTATGCCAATTAGTTAACAAGGCATCCACAACTCCTAAAATTATTGTATTTTTTATTTACTAAACTGGATAGGGGCGAGCATTTTCCAGATGCGATTCCTTTCGTCCTGTTCTTTAGTGTTATCCAGTGGGGATTACTTTCCCTGCTAAAATCCCTATTTCACCGGGAAACCCTAATGTGCCTGCTTGGGTTTCCTTCCCGTATGTACCCAATCCAAGAAGACATCCATTACTTTGGGTTAATTCATTTCCAGTTTACTCGTCCAATCAATCTTGGCATTAGTTAAATGATCTTTACTCTCAATTTATTCTGTTGCGGTGCAAACTAAATAAAACCATAAGCGAAGGATGAAATTATCTTCTGATATCTTGTTATTCACGGGAACTAGATTCTTTAAACTTCCCCCTTCCCCCGCTCCCCCAGCCGAGAATGGTGAAAAATAGCGAATATTTGATAATTCAGATTTATACAGTGTTAAACGCATTTCTAAAACTTATGAAGACACACTTAGTTATTAATACATACATAATGTATTAATGAGGCATGCGGCGATGTATTTCACTAATGTATTTCCCTGATGTAATACTTATAATGAAAACACATTTTATTTTCAATTCCTACTATCACAATTTGTTTTTTTAATTAAACGTTGAGGACAGTAACCTAGCATAGCATCGTTACCCAATAATGTATTACTGTACCGTAAAGTCATTTTCTATGCGTACAATATATGTATTAGAATGGACAGAAAATGGAAAAACATTTATAGGCGAGCTTAGGCAGATAAATACACTACGCACGTTTCATGTAATGATAATTAAGTACACTAAAATACAGTACAAATTAGTAATATTTTGCAATAGGATAAAGAATATCAATTGATCGTCACAAATATATTCATTGTTCAGGCATGTGTATATATTATACACGAAGAATATGCATTAAGCAAAAAGTACTTATATTGTGATAATAGCTGAATAAGAAAATTAATATTGTTTTTCCCCCACAATTAACAAATAATAATAAATAAAGAGATGCGATAGGGTTAAGAACCTAAGCCGCGAATATGCAAATCAAACTATTCCGTATGATTAAACCAAAGTATTGTAAATAAGAGCTCTTTGAGATTATACTTTTTTACCTGTGTCCCCACTAGTCTTTCCAAGTACCAATGACAGTGCAGTACAACTGGTAACTAATGGCTCTATTCTGATGACCCTGTGTGCTGAAGGTTTCAACCAGAAACACGGTGAAAGGGCGTGTCTGAAACTTGGGACAGGGTGAGTTACTAAACCAGATTTAAAGGGAAAGAAATAAGATTTATGGAAGTAAATTATGAAATTTATTTTTTAAACAACAATCAATTAAAGGCATTTTTAAAGGTAATAAAAAAATAGTCATTTACGTTTTTTTCAATTGCTATTGAAATATGATAAATATGTTTTCCAATGAATGAACATTGTTTTGCTGGCTTGTTCTCTTATGTGATATAAAATAGCGCTCTGGTTCATTCCCAAGGGGTATCAAAGACTGGCATTCAGTGTGGAACATTTTCAAAGAGCCAGCGTTTGTTCTTAACCTGAATGGGATCACAACAAGTGTTTTAGGCAAGGGAGATAGTCTGTAAGTTATGCTTAAAATTTGTAAACTTGCTAAATTAACGTCATTGATCATAAAATGAGATGTTCTATAAAACATTGAACACACTTCTTGCGAAAAATCAAACAGTTTAGTATTGCCATTAACACACTCCTAGCATAAACCAAACAGTTTAATGGTGCATTGAACACATTTCTTGCACAGATCAGTTCAATGGTGGGATGAGCACATCTCTTGCATACCCCAAACAGTTTAATGGTGCAATGAACACACTTCTTGCATTAACCACACCGTTTAACGGTGCAATGAACACACTTCTTGCATTAACCACACCGTTTAATGGTGCAATGATAACATTTATGTCCACTTGTCCACTTATACAAGCCTTCAATCATACATTAGACGATACCATAATATTTATGTAACAGCAATCGCCTCCTTGTCTAAATTGCACCGCAACTCTTGCGTAATATCGTTTGTAGATGTTGGTAGGTGTACGTATAGATAAGGAACAAATTTAAAGAAAAAGAGCTGCCAGATGCTTTACTGGAGAATCTGCAAAATATTAAAAGAGCACGCTATTAGTTAAATCAATAAATCCAGAAAAATTAGAGAATAGAATAGCTAAGTGAAAATAATAAATAAAGAAAATTTGAAATTTAACAACAAAGATAATCAAATAGAACCATAGGAAGTCCTTTATGGAATTCGGGTGTGGTATAGTAAGCCAGATAAAACCTGAAACACTAACACACATTTGAACATTTGAAACTCTTATAAAAATGCACGATTAGACATACATCAGTGATAACCGTAGGTCAGGGGCGTATTAAGACTGCACGGGGCCCCTGGCTGCAATCAAACGGGGGCCCTATCCAGCCAGCGTCCCTTAAAATATGATTGCTAACAGCTAATATAAGACTGTAACTAAATATTAATAATGAAAAAAGAAACGAACACGAAGAAATAACTGTTTAAAATGTTCGCCGGTGTGTTAAAAATTGAGTGTGAAAAGAAAAACGTTTTCATTCCATCGCTGGAAATCGAACCTGACACCATTTGTATCACTAGCCTATGCCCTTTTCACACGACCAGCGGAGCTTGTCTAAATTGAGATCTTTAACTATATTTTATACTATATTCTCGAAGTGAGCCAAGTTTTATAGATTATTAAGACTGTCAGGTCTGAATCGCGCAGTGTTAAGAAGTCGTTAGATATTTCCCGAATCGTGTTTTTTTTTAGCCAAACTTTTTAAAATGGGAATTTAGGAATTTATAAGGATTTGGCCTAACATATGGGAATTTTTTAGATTGACAATTTAAAAGAAAATAATTACATTCTTGGATGAACATAAAATACAATAATTTGAAACATGCTCATTTTCAAATAAGAAATACTTTTTTGTGTTGGTTCGAGGCTCTTTGACGTCATATTTGTTTATTTTTAGCGTTTCTAGGTTTTTTATTTCGGATCTAGTTTTTTTTCTGACGTTTTTGCTAGGTTTTTCCCAACATTGTCACTGACAGTAGACTGCAGACAGTTTACAGTCAGATTGTGTAAATGTATTACTATTAAATAATTTGATTAATTAGTCTGAGCCCGAATCATCATAAAATGTTTGTTACAAATAAAGGACCAAATCATTAATAATATGTAAACATATAACAATCTATGTAACCATGTATGATTGATTCATTATTAATAAATTTCAAAACATTCATTTTTAAAAATATATTTTTATCAATCACAGACAAATTTAAATTACAAGAGTATCCAAATAACTTTTTTACAAACTTCATGATGCTAAAATTTAAAAGTATAATCTAAATTTTGGCTTTGTAGCCAAGTTGTAAAAAAAGTATAGATTAAATAAAAATTGAAAGTACCCTGTTAAAAATTGCCTTAAAAATGCAATAAATATTTTATTTTTTTTGGAAGTCAAAAGTCATTAAGATGAATGCGAAAGCATTTAATTGAAGTTGCCACTTTTCAGATTTTTCCCCAAATTTTTAATGCATTTCGGAATTTTTAGCCCAAATTTGGGAATTTTTTTACCCCTGGTTGGGAAAATCTGGCACTTAAGACTTCGCAACTCTGAAATCGCAATCAGTTTAATAGATAATGTTTATAAATTTATTTAATTTATTATATTTTCAAGGGTTCGTGCAAACATCTGTACACTTTTATTATAAAATATAAAAAGTTTGGGGGCCCCAAATCGTCGGGGGCTCGTGGCTTTAACCCGCTCAGCCCCCCCCCTTAATCCGCCATAGCCGTAGGTCGCAGTAATCTTTGGTCAAGAATGAGCGTCTGTAACAGGTAAGATGGGATTAGTCCATGACCAATCCGGTGCAGTCTGTAACAGGTAAGATGGGATTAGTCCATGACCAATCCGGTGCAGTCTGTAACAGGTAAGATGGGATTAGTCCATGACCAATCTGGTACAGCCGAGAAAACTGATAAATGCAAACAAGCTGAACTCAGTGAAAAAAATATATCCGAAAATCAGAGACATTATACAATTTTGATTCATTAAACACCCATTTCCAACAGTGATGGCGAACATATGTCACGCGTGCCACAGACGGCACGCAGAGCCTCATCAGCTAGCACGCAACTAAAATATTACTTCTTTAATCGCACCACTGTCCAGGAACTATGTGTTGGCACTCTGCTATATAAAATTAAGTTTTAATTGATTTATGGGCACGCGGCCCCAAAAAGTTTCGTAATCACTGACCGAGTGTATATCATCGATAACCATGCTGTCATTGTCTTCAATGACTTTGAAAAAACATTTTGCTATTGGCCTTTTTATATGTGTTTTGCTTGTTGCACTTTTTGTCACTTTGTAACGAACTCCATTACGGGTTGTCGTCCTGACTCCAGCCGCATAATTACCATTTTCCTTAAAAGCCACACCCTTCAAAATCACAATTATACAGATATATGCTTCTATGACCAGCCATGATGACAGAGAAGTGGAGTCCTTCTATGTCCAAGTACAGAACATCATGGATCAAACACCAAAGAAAGAAAGATTGAAGTAGGTGTATGCACCAACTGGGCATATGACGTGTGGGCGCTCTTGCAGTGACCTGACCAACGATAGGGGACTTCGAGTCTTGGAATTCGCAAGATATAACAACCTCCTGCTAGCTAACACACTTGGCCAACATAACAACCTCCTGCTAGCTAATACACTTGGCCAACATAACAACCTCCTGCCAGCTAATACACTTGGCCAACATAACAACCTCCTGCTAGCTAACACACTTGGCCAACATAACAACCTCCTGCCAGCTAATACATTTGGCCAACATAACAACCTCCTGCTAGCTAATACACTTGGCCAACATAACAACCTCCTGCTAGCTAACACAGTTGGCCAACATAACAACATCCTGCTAGCTAACACACTTGGCCAACATAACAACCTCCTGCTAGCTAATACACTTGGCCAACATAACAACCTCCTGCCAGCTAACACACTTGGCCAACATAACAACCTCCTGCTAGCTAACACACTTGGCCAACATAACAACCTCCTGCTAGCTAACACACTTGGCCAACATAACAACCTCCTGCCAGCTAACACACTTGGCCAACATAAAATATCTAGAAGATGGACTTGGCGCTGCCCCAATGGAGAACATAGTAATCAGATATATTACATACTGGTCAGAAAACGATTCAAATCATGCATTAAAACAAGTAAAACTAGAAGTTTCCTTGGAGAAGTTATTGGCAGTGACCATAATCTGGTCCTGATGACTGCCCATCTCCACTTGGCTAAGATAGCCAAACAAGGCAATTCACGACTATGCTCTGACCTTGACAAACTGAAAGACCCCGAAATCGCAGAAATGTTTAGGGAAGGGAAACCATTGGGGGAAAACTTGTGCCACAGACCGGACTAGATGACTCCGAGACGGACATGGACACAGACCTCAAAATGTATCACAGAACAAGAAATTATCAAAAGATGGACCAAATATTTATACGTTTATAACAGCATTTATATTTTTGACGCAATTTACCCAAAAGTTGTAAGATTAATTTTCGTTACAAATAAAAAAAATCCCTTCCGATTATAGTACTAAACGTTAAGAATGATATTTACTGAATAAACTTTATTTATATTTCAGGAGTTCCTGTCCTAATGGCAAGGCCGTTTCATTGGAGTGTATACCGCGTGGTATGTACCAGAGAGTAACATACTGATTAACTAGGTCTTATTACTATCAGAGTAGAAGACACTACACAACAACAAATGCGTGCAATAGTTAACTGAGTAATACGAGTTCTTTAATAACTTGAACTTCTTTCAAACGTTTATAGACAAAATTAATTCACAGAATATAAGAAATTAAACACATTTTTCAACTAAATTCATATTTAATTTAGATCTAATAGTATTTTGTTTCACATTAAGTTTACATTTTATAAGATACTGTGGTATTGACTGCAATATTCCTGATCCTATTAACCATGCGCTTGAGTATCTCTTGACGCAATGGAACCACTCAGTCAGTTCTGCTCCATTGACACATTTTCATGGTCTGTTATCTCTCTCAATGGAACCATTCAGTCAGTTCTGCTCCATTGACACATTTTCATGGTCTGTTATCTCTCTCAATGGAACCACTCAGTCAGTTCTGCTCCATTGACACATTTTCATGGTCTGTTTTCTCTCTCAATTGCACCATTCAGTCAGTCTGCTCCATTGATACATTTTTGTGTTCTGTTATCTCTCTCAATGGAACCATTCAGTCAGTTCTGTTCCATTGACACATTTTTGTGTTCTGTTATCTCTCTCAATGGAACCATTCAGTCAGTTCTGTTCCATTGACACATTTTTGTGTTCTGTTATCTCTCGTAATGGAACCACTCAGTCAGTTCTGTTCCATTGACACATTTTCGTGCGCTGTTATCTCTTAAATTATTATCAAAGTCGTCGCGTTTACAGTCCCAAAACAAAATCGTTGGTATTAACGACTTTTGTTATTTAACGACTTTTGTTATTTAACGACTTTTGTTATTTAACGACATTTGTAATCTAACAACTTTTGTTATTTAACGACTTTTGTTATCTAACTACTTTTGTTATCTAACAACTTTTGTTATATAACGACTTTTGTTATTTAGCGACTATTGTTATCTATTAAATTTCACTTTTGTTATATAACGACTTTTGTTATCTAACGACTTTTGCTATATAACGACTTTTGTTATATAACGACTTTTGTTATATAACGACTTTTGTTATATAACGACTTTTGCTATATAACGAATTTTGTTATATAACGACTTTTGTTATATAACGACTTTTGTTATATAACGAATTTTGTTATATAACGACTTTTCTGGCTGTGAAGATTGTTTAAACTTGAAATCTATGTGTGTAACTGTCTATAGAGAACAGTTTATGACACAATGATCTTCGATATTCATGGAACGTCTGTTATATATAAGATTTAAACTTATTAATTAGAACTTGTTGTTAACCTAATCATCAAATGATTTTTTTTTTATCCATCGTATGACTCTATAAATTATCTAGAAAATAATACTCTTAAATAAATTAGCTAATAATTATCTTACCTAAACTTTATAATTAAGCTCTTACCTAAACTGGCTAACAATATCTCTTACCTAAACTGGCTAACAATTCTCTTACATAAACTGACTAACAATTCTCTTACCTAAACTGGCTAACAATTATCTTACCTAAACTGGCTAACAATTCTCTTAACTAAACTGGCTAACAATTCTCTTAACTAAACTGGCTAACAATTCTGTTAACTAAACTGGCTAACAATTCTCTTACATTAACTTGCTAACAATTCTCTTAACTCACCAAGCAAAAGATAATCTTCACCAACGACTTTGACTATTGTCGTATGTCAATAACGTAAATATTTTCTTATCTTTCCCAACGTATAATTTCTCATCCATCAAACGTCTCTCAATAACAGACTCGATGTTTAGCATAATTTTGTATCTCCCAGGCTGTGGCCGTTCACCAACAATCATTACTCCATCAAATGTTGAGCCAGCTGACCGTGGCACGTGGCCATGGATGGCGTACATTGGAACTGACCAAAACAAATATCTGTGTGGAGCGACAATCATCAGTGAATCACGTGTTTTAACTTTAGCTCACTGTGTTGTGTAAGTCTTTTTATTCTACCATATTTTATCTGTTTTCATTGAGTTATTTGATGGTATTATCCTCTCCTTGTTTGATGCCCCGTGTTAACTTGTGCCTTGTTAAGTTATAACTTCATCTACTGACAGTCTTCAATTAATGGAACTATTTTTAAGCCTGCGTTTTCTCACAAGTTTCATGAAAAAATATAACAAATGGTCGTTCATTCATTTTGCAGTCAAAATTTTTTAAGTTGATTCATAAACATTTATTTGTATGTTTTGACATTATCAGCCAACAATTCATGTTATTCAGCTTTATGAAATGAAATTTAAAGGTCCTTAAAATTGTATAAAGCTTTTTCCTCGATAACAGGCCATAGGCTTGCCTTGTGTGTATCGTTTTCACCATTAAATGTTGATCTTTTTTTTTCAAAGCAATTTGACAGACTGGTCAAATATTTTTATTGGAACTGGATACAACTTTCTGCTCAATAAAAACTACACAGAAAACGGAACCAGCTACTCTCCCATGTACAAGGTGACCACCATCAAGTACCACATCGATTACCACGGAGCGACCAACCCCGACACTGACATTGCCGTGCTAATCTTGAGGCAAAGTATCGTTTTCAACAGGGACACAGAGCCTATTTGTTTACCAGGCAGAGATGACGTCATATCACGGGCCAACGAATGCTTCCTGGCAGGCTGGGGTCGAAGCACATGCAAACCTAAAAGTAAGTGCTGAATTTTGAATCAACTGAAACTTCATGATCAGAAATAACCTTCTTAGCAACATCTAAATCCTCTATACTTGAAAACACTTTCTGTAACATCAGACCTTTAGAAATAAGCTGACCTAAACGCTTTGTAATTGAGCTTTCATTAAAATCAGTCACCGTAGATGCAAATAACTAATCACGTATTGTTAAAATTGTGAACGTTTAGCTGTTCTTTGAATTCAATCGATTCAGTTATTCATTAAACCGATTTTATTGTTGCAGTAACGCGCTTGCAACAAAGGAAGGTAACCATACTGGATGTACACAAGTGCAACAGCAGCTCGCTACTGAACGGAACTTTGAGACGAGGAGAGCGATGTGCAGAGTTCTACAATGGTTTTGTGGAGATTGGAAGGGTGAGTAACGTCAAACAATAATTCTAATTAGGGCCGGTGTCACGAAATAAAGTCTCCCCCAAAATAAAGTTTCCCCCGGAGAATTTATTTTAAAACAAAATCGCCCCCGGAGAAGTAGTTTTAAAATAATGTATCCCCCTTTAAAATGGATCCTCCCCTTAATTATTGGAAAATATAAATAATTGCTGTATTCCATTTTATTACTTTAAATACAGTTTGTTCTTGTTCTTCATGCATTTGTGTATGATTTTTGGAAATTCAACAATCATAAGCTTAGTCAGGGGCGTAGCAATTTGTGGGCTTAGTGGGTGTATGCCTGGATACACACATTTTTAGAGGTGGCTAATTGCCCAGAGTTATTTAAAAGAATAATAGACAAATGATTTGAAAAATAAAGATGATCAAGTAATACTAGAACGTCACATCGAAGTATTTGAACAAAAATTCTCTATTGAGATTTTTTAGTATCACCTGTGGCTAGGACTTACACGAAATTTGCGATTTTTATGTGTGCATTGTAATGATTCAAGAATATTATTACCGAATTTTGTCGGTAGCCTTTTTAAAGTTTTCAGCAGAAAATTTAACAAACTCAATTTGACAATATTTGTTAATTTATTTTTAAAAATGTATTTGACTTTTAAATCATATTAAAAGAGATTTCAAATGGGATTACTTTTTGTGTAGCCGTCTCAAGAAACACAGAACATGCCAAAACTAAGGCATACAAACATTAAATCACACGCTCTAACGATGAATGTCTTAGCTTGGGTTGGAGTCACTCGATAGTTGTTTTTTTTTTTCTATGACATAAAACAACGTGATCTGTGGAGATCTGGGCTGGTTGGGGTGAGGCGCTCGCTTAGTTAGTTTTAGATTCGTGTATAGGTGTGCCTTTGAATTAGATAGGCATAAAGTCAATTATCTTACAGAATGTAAGAGCCCAGAAGACTGAAGGTGTAGCTGAAAGGTGAGCTTTTTTATTGGTGACATGGGCCAGGAAAGCGCAAAGAGTCATTTGTTAGGCGTGCACGAGACTAGCATTGAGTAGATTACTACATGATGGACACGTACTGTCCATTTATGTTGTCATTCGAGTCATGGTTTACTGAACTATGAGGAAGACTGTGTAGGACACCTGCATGGTCTAATGGGGTAATCTAATGTAATATTCACGTACTTGGAGGCTCGAGGGAATTATGTATAGTTTAAGGTTGTACGATCATCAAGTAATCAATGGAAAACTAATTTAACCGATAATCAAACAAGTAAGTGAGGCAAAAATGGGTTTTTTGGGGCTATGACCCGAGTAGAGAAGAGATCGCAATAAAAGGTGGTGAGTTGTGTGGGAAATTCATTACAGAATTAGACAGAAAGAGTTAAGAGATTGGCTGGTCAAAATTCAAAACAGAAGTGGGTATTTTGTGTGCTCATTCATTTTAACATTCTATTGATTTTATCATGGATCCGTGTATAGTTGCGGATATCATGGATTATATTGAAAATAAAAAGTTGACGACCACGCACAATTGCCTTTCACAGCACAAATTACGTCTCCCATGGACAGTCAAGTCCTCATGCTTATACAATGTAAAAAGTCTACACAACAAGTGTCTTACAAAATTGTAATCATTTTTTAAATTTAAAAAATGCTTATGAAGAATACTTTTAACTGTAATTGCAATTGTTGCGTAATTCTCATCCTCGAAGTATTTTATGTCTACTAAAAAGAAAAGTTTAACTTGTAGTTAGTTGTAATTTTTTCACCCTGATTAGTCTAATATTTTAGAAATGTTCGCAATATAATATTGCAACATCAAAGTACAATTTAAAGACTTAATAAAATATGTTAAAGGATGTCTAGATTTGTCTATCATTAATGTCATAATTAGTTCAGACACTTTAGACAGATGAGGTATAAATTATACTGAGAAAAGTTAATGGTTGTCATGATTATTGGAGCAAATTTCTCAATTTTATGTAAAAGCCCGGATGTGAATTGATTTCCTACCCATCAATAAAATGTTTATAAATTTTAAAATACTTTTGAGTTCAAGAAAATGTTATGGCTGTTTAATGAAATTCAAATTCATAAAGAAAAAAATACATTGGAAAGTAAAAAAATAATTTCATATTCGTGATATGAGATTATCTATTCGTGCATGGTGATGTTATCAAAATAAATTCCAATAATTAAACATGCTTTTCTGAATTCTTTAAACATAATTTCATTTTAACATTCGATTTGTGTGCGTACGTAAACTTTTGACTTAATAAATGATGAAATTTTATTCCTTACAAATTATTTGATATAGATTCATTATAAACAGTTGAATACGCCTTTATTAATATGTAGAAAAGGTTGCGTGTTTATGTGCAGTTTTATTTTTAACTTGTAGTTGTAGTTATATAAATAGTCTAACAAATTATACCTTTGGCATATATAAATGACTGTTAAGAAATATTTAAATACAAGTAGCCAACTTTCAGTGAATTATTAGATTTTAAATTTGATATCAAACATATAGGAACCGCCTCTATGGAGCTATTACAGGGATTACTGCACTATTTAAAAATGTATGCCACCTAACAAGAAACTGCTTTGGCCGTGGAGTTAAAAAAAACCCACTGGATAATCAGGTCATGGGCTCAACAAGTCAGTGGCGTTGTCCCAGATATGGTTTCATAGCGTGCCGCTTCTTTAATTGGGTCACTCCAACCCCCTTCCCCAGCCCCACCCCAAATTCAACAGAGGATTTTTGGTGTCTACCGAAATTGTAGGGCTGATTAGCGAGATGGAGACAGAATTTCTCACCGTCTGAACACCTATAATTTGTGAAAATTTACCGTTTATAAGTTTATAGTAACAACACAACCCATCCTTCAAAGACACAATATTTACTTTTTTGTAAAAAAAAATTATTATTGATATCAACTCCGTTAGAATCAATTTGTACAGTGAGAAAAAATGAAAATAATTAAGATTTTAAAAAAAAATTGTTACGCCCATGAGGGGTGTAAAATGGAATGGTCCGCCCCACCTCCATATCTTTCTGTATCTACGCCACTACTATAAATAGAATTAGAGTAAACATGTGTGAATAATACAAATATAATTATGTGTTATTCTATTTTGAAATCTCTTTGTACTAAATGAAAAGGTTTTTTAAGGGGGGGGGGGGACGAATTTATTTTGGGGGATACATTATTTTACGGGATAGAATTTATTTTAATCGGGAGGAAAACATTTTCGCCCCCGGAGAATCCGTTTTAAAATAAAATCGCCTGGGGGAGACTCTGTATGGGGGAGGATTTATTTTGCAACACCGGCTTTAGGCAAAGGCAAACTAGGCAGCCGACTAGGGCCTCCGATTAATCTCATTATTAGTGGGGGCCTCGCAAAAGAATCTTTAGGTATCTATTTTTTAAATTTTCTATTGCATGTAGAGAAACCAAATTCACCTACCCTAGGGCCTCCGATTCCCTTAGGCCGGTCCTGTTCTAATATTATGCGTTGCTTCGGATAGGATGGGATCGAATATGTAATAATCTTCATGGTAAGATAGCATATCTCTTTGTGTATTTCTATAGGTGGTATCTAATATGTGGAGTGCATAATACACATGTACTATTTGATATAAATTGTACTATAAATTATGCCAACTTTACACTGACCTGTAGTTAATATCGTGACGTAGAGAGTAATAAACATTTTATAAATATGAATGAACGAAATATTTTTATAACTAACATTTTTCACATATTTTTTTGTGTCCCATAACCTTGTGGTCGTAGGGGTTTTAATGTTTCCATTAGAACTTTCTCGGGGCTTGGTAGAGTTTAGCGGCGCCCACCTCCTCTCCAGTGCTGCGGAGGACTTCTCAGCGATGGTCATTCATCATTTTTAATGTGGCTTTGCGTGGGCTCGATCCCACTTCCCGCAGCTTATGAGGCGCAAGCACTGCTGACCTCGATATCCAACATATAATTAAATATACAAATTAAAATATAGTAGCTACCTTATTATAAGATAATCAATTATCTAAATGAATATTAGCATATGCTTTAAAATCTTATTGGTTTTTATTCTTTGAACCCTATATCCAAAGGCTTCTTATCCTATGTCTGATAGTATGATATCTTATTACTGATAGTATCATACCTTATATATGATATTATCATTTCTTATATCTGATAGTATCATTTCTTATATCTGATAGAATGATATCTTATATCTTAAATTTTTATATCTTATATCACATTCACATAGTATCATATCTTATATCTTACATTTTCATATGTTATATCTGATAGTATCATAACTTATATCTGATAGTATCATATCTTATATCTGATAGTATCATAACTTATATCTGATAGTATCATATCTTATATCTGATAGTATCATATCTTATATCTGATAGTATCATAACTTATATTTGATAGTATCATATCTTATATCTGATAGTATCATATCCTATATCTGATAATATCATATCTTATATCTGATAGTACCATATCATATATCTGATAGTATCATATCTTA
Source organism: Radix auricularia (assembly GCA_002072015.1). Taxonomy (NCBI): domain Eukaryota; kingdom Metazoa; phylum Mollusca; class Gastropoda; family Lymnaeidae; genus Radix; species Radix auricularia. Next base: position 44,869 of record MUZC01001433.1, read on the forward strand.
TATCTGGTAGTATCATAACTTATATTTGATAGTATCATATCTTATATCTGATAGTATCATATCCTATATCTGATAGTATCATAACTTATATCTGATAGTATCATATCTTATATCTGATAGTATTTGATCGTGCTGTTTCTTAGATGGACACCGGAAGTCCAATTTTCTGCAATGACGATTTCGGCATTTTCAAGGCTGTCGGCGTCATGTCAGCGGTGAAGTCTGACTGTTTTCAGACGTCGATCATTATATTTAAAGCTGTTGTCGATTACGTGGATTGGATTAGAACCGCAACAGGTAAATATCAAATTGTAGTGAGTTTCAATGGAAAGAAATACAGGTAGAACAAAATGACTTTTGTGAACTTAATTCTCTATTTTGAGAATTTTGTATCAGAAAAAAAAAAGGAAAAAAAAATTCTACAGTCAAGTCATGAATTGTTATTGTTTCTATGTCCTGTTGTTTTTAAAACCATGACATGTCATTTATATTTCGTTTTTCGTAATACTCAATGACATGCCTATGTGAACAATACATTCACAGCTTGTGAGACCTTCAGATGTGCTAACGGGCGATGTTTGGCTGATGTCAGTTCAGTGTGTAACAATGCAGACGACTGTGGTGACAACAGCGATGAAATGCGAGGTTGCGGTGAGTTCTGTGTGGTCGGTGTGGTCAGTGCTGTATTTAGATCTTTTCCGAATTTGCGTCAGAAAGCCACCCCCAAAACCTTTTCAGGTAAAAGCCGTAAACACATTGGTCTTTGTTACAAAATGCTTTTTCGAATACTCATAGTGAATTACTTTGAAAGCTTAAGATATTATGCATGAGTGTCGGTGTTCAAAGCTGGCAGTTTGGGAGTCTTTACTGTTACAGGGCAGCAATGCAAGTCTAAAGCAGAATAATGCAGGGGCGTCCTTAGGGATTAGCAAGGTGTGCGGCCATCTTGGGTGACACCATCACAAGGGGGGGATAAAAAAAAGTTAAATATTGTATGTTACCGTTGTTTGGCACTGGCTGACACGGAGGTGGTTTATAGGAAGTCCTGAGAGGGTGACACTATGAGCTACCGCACTGGGAAACACCTTGAACTACTGCACAGTGTGACATCATGAGCTACCACATGTGGTGACACCATGAGCTACAACACTGGATAACAACATGAGCTACCACAATGGGTGAAAAACACCATGAGCTACCACAATGGGTTTTTACACCATGAGCTATCACAATGGGTGACAAACACCATGAGCTACCACAATGGGTTTTTACACCATAAGCTACCACAACGGTTGACACCATAAGCTACCACACTGGGTAACAACATGAGCTACCACAATGGGTGACACCGTAAGCTATCACAACGGATGACACCATGAGCTACCACACTGGTTAAAACCATGAGCTACGACACTGGGTAACGCCATGAGCTAACACTCTAGATAAAACCATGAGCTACAACACTGGGTAACACCATGACCAACCACACTGACTAACACAATCCCTAGCGATATCTTGAGGGTAATGTAGCAGTAAAATCTAACAATGCTGAACTCTAGATTTAATCTTTGATACCTCCAGAACATCATATTCTGGTGTAAAAAAAATATATATTAATGTTATTGTACGACAGACTAACAACAAAGGTTTTTACTAAAATTCGAAACAGGAAGAACAATTAAAAATTAAAATACATCTCTTCTAAAAAAAAAAATCGGCATAGTTAACGGCTAAAAATAAGCATAGCTATTGAAAGTTAATTTACAACATGTTTTTGTTTGAAAATGATGTGTTGATGAATAGATTTCATGTATGGCTGATTGTTAAAAATCATATCAGAGCCAATAGTGTCATTACAAGTCACTATTGTCATTACTTTAGTGTCATAACAAGTAAATAGGGATAATTACAAGTCAATAGTGTTATTAAAATTCAATAGTATCAAAAACTCGAGGAGGTCCCTACCTTCAAATACCTAGGGGCTGTAATATCCGATGAAGGCTCAAAGCCAGAAATTCTTGCCAGAACGGCCCAAACAACTGCAGCACTAAGCAAACTGAAAAACATCTGGCAAAGCAAGAAGCTCTCCCTGGGATCAAAGATTCGACTAATGCGCTCTCTGGCAATGTCAGTCTTCCTCTATGGTTGTGAGGCTTGGACGCTCACCGCAGACCTCCAAAAAAGAATTATTGCGCTTGAGATGAGATGTTTTCGAAAGGTATTAAACATCTCCTACACAGCGCACATCACGAACGAAGCGGTCCGCGACAAAATAAGTGCTGTCATTGGCCCTTACGAGGATCTTCTCACCTCAATTAAAAAGAGGAAACTACGATGGTACGGACACGTGTCAAGATCTAGAGGTCTCTCAAAGACGATATTGCAAGGCACAGTCCAGGGAAGAAGGAAAAGAGGCAGACCAAGGAAGAGTTGGGAGGACAACATCAAAGAGTGGACCGGCCTTTCATTTAGCGATTCCCAGAAGGCAGCTCAGAACCGTGACACTTGGCATGAGTTAGTGCGCAGCTCAAAATGGTGCCCCAACGACCCAGCGTTGGGTTAAGGGACAGTTCAGTTCAGTTCAGTTCAGTATCAATTAATTAGTGTCAGTACAAGTCAATAGTGTCATTACTAGGCACAAGTGTCATTATTTTTCATGAGATAAGTGTACATTTTTTATGACGTGCTTAAGGTTAATGGGTCAATTAGGAGCGATTAATAAGTGATCTCTCACAACATATTTATTTAGAGAAGTTAGTAGAAGAACCATGACCTTAGTCAATAAATAATTGATGACAACTATGTTGTATTTGATCCGATTAAACATCAAATAACGTTGGTCGAGTTACATGCGCGCTCAGCTGGCGTACCGATGAACACTGGTTCCAATCTCCATGAATGAAAAGATTTGTTCTCGGGGCCAATGGTGTTCTGAGTGCACCCAGCTCTGGATGGATACCTGGAAATAGTTAGGGAAACAAAGGCGGCTGGGGAATTGTGTGTAATCCTAACAGCTGTGATCGCTGCGTCACTTGCCAACAGCCCGGCATGGTCTGTGATCGCATTACTCTGCTGAATTTAAGGGGTATAGACTATATAGCTATGAAAAAGTTTTATTTGATTTTATCATATTTTTAATGAGTATTTAAATCATATCAAACTAAATTTTTGACGTGATTAGTAGGTTATTTAGAAAGTATTTGTTCCAGCTATCAGATGTGTGGTCAATATACCAGTATTGACATGATTTCAGAGCCGGACATAAGCTGCTCATTCGATGAAGAATATTTGTGTGGCTACAGCTTTGACCAAGACAACGTTAAACTGTTGACAAGCGGGATAGATGACAAGCAAAGGAAGTACCCATTGTGTGATCACACCGTTGGCAGGGTCTCAGGTAAAGTCATGTTACACCTACCTAGTTGCTGGTCACACCTTTGGCAGGGTCTCAGGTATAGTAATGCTACACCTACCTGGTTGGTGGTCACACCTTTGGCAGGGTCTCAGGTATAGTAGTGTTACGCATACCTGGTTGGTGGTCACACCTTTGGCAGGGCCTCAGGTAAAGTAATGATACACCTACCTGGTTGGTGGTCACACCTTTGGCAGGGCCTCAGGTAAAGCAATGATACACCTACTTAGTAAGTGGTAATACCTGTGAGAGATGTGTTGATGTTGTTGTGCTGTTGCTGACTGAGTTGCGACTAGGCTGAGCTGGGATTTGAGCTTTCATCCCAAGAGCCAATTGAATTTGATGTGACCTCAGTAAAATGTTTTGGTCGTTTACAAACCGGATCATTGTCATTAAACTGCCGAGAAAGTTCTTTTAAAAGTATTCTCCAATCCTTTAACAGGATTTCTTGTTCAATTTTTATCATCAGTTGTGACAGAGGTTTTCTGACCTGTTGCTGGCTGGGTGGGTATAGCGTCTTTAGGGACACCTCGTATGCTATTGTTATTATGAGGGGTGCATTTCCTATAGATTGGATATTAGGTCCTACATGAGTTGTCCTAGTACAATGTACTTTTTGTTCTGATTCAGTTGTGTCTGGAAGACCTCTCCAACTAAACTAAAGAAATGTTGGTTATTCAAATCATGATTTGGGTATAACGAGGTATGACCTTGGCTTGGACACTGATGACACGACCACTACTGGCTGCCTCTAGGATTTTTTAAATGTAATGTCATGTTTTTTTTGTTTGAACTTTGATACGTGATGGATAGTACACACACAAGTTTGATAAGATTCAGCTTTTGACAAGTTTGAGACCAAGTATTTGCTTTGAGCGTGTCTTGGCTATTTAAAATTCCAGAAACCTCTGTTTTGTCTTTCACTGTGCATTTGATTGATACTTTGAATACAATAGGCAATGTTTCACCACTATATGTGATTAGCCATGCTGTTGATTTATGACAGCTTCCCATTCTAAGTTGACAAAACAACATGTGTGGCATATGGCAGTATATTTACTTGTGCACCTGTGCCCAGTGTGAACTCTATTTGTTTCTGCTCAAAGCTTACCGCTGCTTTCCATTCACCGCTCGTTCCGTGTTGCGAGGACACACTTTTAAGCAGAAAGTTTCTTGACTGTAGTCAACCATTTTTCTAGTTGACGATTGACAACTTTTACTCGCTTTGATTTGCATACTGTAGAAAAAATTATTCCGATCTCCACAGTTGTGGGATAATTTTCCATAAACAGGACACTTTCTTGCTTCATCTTTTTTGCCACAATATTTACACTTGCCTGAATTCACATGTGTACTTGACCTCACAGCCTGCTTGACATGTTGACTTGTTGACATGTGCGAACGTGATTTCTCGCATGCTTTTAAATTGACCTTTTGCACATTCTTTTCTTCATTTAAAGCTTTGAGTTGCCATTCCGATTGTCTCAGCAACTCTGCCATATAATTTCAGCTTTGTTAAAATTCATGTCTAATTTTCTCATTAATCTAGCCCTGAGGTATTAATTATTTACGTCAGCCACTATTCTGTCCTTAATCAGCGACTCTGTTAAATTTTAGAACTCACTGTAATGAAACAACCGAAACTTTCTCCCTCACCTTGATTTCTAGAGAAAAACATGTTTTTCTCTTGACTGTAACATTCTTTTTTTGAAAACAATAATTCTCAAATATTTTAAACAAACACTTTACTGAATGAAAATCTGTGTCACAATCGTCACATTCCTGTACTGTATTGTATTATAAACTTCCACTGCTTCACGGCCTATTACGTGCAACAGTGTCATGCTCAGCAATTTTTGGCTTCTTTTGCCTAGTCCACTGGCTATCTTGTATATCTGAAAGGACTGCTTAAATCTCTTCCGGTGGTCAGCGTCATTTTCATTTAGCTTCAATGGTTACGGCGGGATGAGTCGGTCCATCTGACACCAGTAATAGTTATGGAGTCAGTACTTCTGACACCAGGTTTTAGTTATGGATTCAGTACTTCTGACACCATGTAATCGTTATGGAGTTAGCACTTCTGACACCATGTAATAGCTATGCAGTCAGTACTTCTGACACCAGGTAATAGGTATGGAGTCAGTACTTCTGACACCATGTAACAGTACTTGTGAGTCAAGTAATATCGCTTCGACACTTTTTGGTCTGGTTGACCACTATCTTAAATGAATCCCTTTAATCAACTCCTTGTTACATCGTGAACCCTACATTCGTCAAGCCAGTCCCTTCTCTAGTTCACGACTCTACACTATCACAGTTCACAGCACGAACCAAGTGTTTCATACTCAGGGTCTCGGGTGAAGTCACCTTACACCTACCTTGTTGATGGTCACACATTTTGCAGGGTCTCAGGTAAAGTCATCTTACACCTACCTTGTTGATGGTCACACCTTTGGCAGGGTCTCAGGTAAAGTCATCTTACACATACCTTGTCGATGGTAACACCTTTGGCAGGGTCTCAGGTAAAGTCATCTTACACCTACCTTGTTGATGGTCACACCTTTGGCAGGGTCTCAGGTAAAGTCATCTTACACCTGCCTTGTTGATGGTCACACCTTTGGCAGGGTCTCAGGTAAAGTCATCTTACACCTGCCTTGTCGATGGTCACACCTTTGGCCGGGTCTCAGGTAAAGTCATCTTACACCTACCTTGTTGATGGTCACACCTTTGGCATGGTCTCAGGTAAAGTCATCTTACACCTCCTTGTCGATGGTCACACCTTTGGCCGGGTCTCAGGTAAAGTCATCTTACACCTACCTTGTTGATGGTCACACCTTTGGCAGGGTCTCAGGTAAAGTCATCTTACACCTGCCTTGTCGATGGTCACACCTTTGGCCGGTCCTCAGGTAAAGTCATATTACACCTACCTTGTCGATGGTCACACCTTTGGCCGGGTCTGAGGTAAAATAATGCTTTGTTTTACCTTGTATGTATTGCAGTCACAAATCTTTATTATGGTGTTGTAGACAACACTATGTAATATGTAAAGCCTTAAATAATATTTAAAGTTTATGTAAAGGGAATTTTAACATTAAAATAAAATATTTTCATTTTAATAATAGAGACGTTAAGCAAGGGTTAGAGCACCTTTTCTTATTTAAATTGAACTGGGCTTAAAACATGGATAAAATGTATCTTTCTTTATATTTGTACCACGAATTATAATTTATAGAACATTACCTTTATAGATCAAAATCGCATTAATTTCACATTTTAAGAATTAAAATACGAGAAAAACAATGTTTAAACAAATATTCATTGATTGTCCAAGTCAAACCGCTGGTAACATGAAAAAAATACCATGGCAGTAACATAAGAACCCGGGTTTTTGAGCTGCTAGTTCATTTATTTCCATCGGTTCTAATATCTACTTTACATCTAGATATTGCTGTACCCCTCTATTCCTTCACATTTCTCCACTACCCCCAATATATTGATTAAATAAACGCAGGTCGTTGGATCTCACTGGAAAAGATGGGTTTGATGAAATCACCAATGGTCACGTTGAGCGAACCCCACTGTTTACGTTTCTTCTACTACGTCAGACAGCGCGTTGAATTGGGCGCCTTGATGTATCATTTCGACGGCGAGAATTATCACGCCAAGTTTGATCTCAGAAACGTAAGACTGTGTTTTAACGTTGGTCACTTAAACAAGAAGTATGGAGTCTGTTAGGTCACATGCATTTTGTGTTTTGAAATATTTTTTTATCATATTATGTCGTTTAGACAATTACGTCCTTACAAGTTTGTGTGTTTTGTTAGGTTTAACACTGTCAGTTATGGTGTTTGTGTCGTCACAGTCAGTTATGGTGTTTGTTGCTTCCCAGCCAGTTATGTAGTGTGTTACGTCACAGCCAGTTATGGTGTTTGTGACGTCAATGCCGCTTACTTGGTGCGTTACGTCACAGCCAGTTATGTAGTGTGTTACGTCACAGCCAGCTATGGCGTTTGTGACGTCAATGCCGGTTACGTAGTGTGTTACGTCACAGCCAGTTATGTAATGTGATACGTCACAGCCAGCTATAACGTTTGTTACGTCACAGCCAGTTATAACGTTTTTTACGTCACAGCCAGCTATGGCATTTGTGACGTCAATGCCGGTTACGTAGTGTGATACGTCACAGCCAGTTATGTAGTGTGATACGTCACAGCCAGCTATGGGGTTTGTGACGTCAATGCCGGTTACGTAGTGTGCTACGTCACAGCCAGTTATGTAGTGTGATACGTCACAGCCAGTTATAACGTTTGTTACGTCACAGCCAGTTATAACGTTTGTGACGTCACAGCCAGCTATGACGTTTCATTAAAGAAAATAAAATGTACGTCTAAATCCGCATCCGGTCAAAACAGCGACAGTCAAAACAGCGACGGTCATAACAGCGACTTCAAAACAGCGACTGTGTCAAAACAGCGACGGTCAAAACAGCGATGGTCAAAATAGCGACTATATCAAAACAGCGACTGTATCAAAACAGCGACTGTATCAAAATAGCGACTTTTTTCTTTTGCTTGTGATAATGCAGATTTTTTGTAGAGAAGGGACAATATAAAATTTAAAATAATCAACTGGAGGTTTGTATAAATAAATGTTGGTGTGGTGTTTTAAAGAGTGTATACACAGTTTCGACCCTCGTTTTTACTTCGCAAATAATTGTTTTTTTTTTCTTCTAGTTTTTAAAAATAAAAATAATAGGGTTTAATATTAGATCTTTCCAAATCTATCCAACTCCTTCACCACTCCAATCCGATATCATTGGATAATAAAAAGGCAATGTGTTCAGACTTGTTGATGGTCACACCTTTGGCCGGG
>MUZC01001433.1:56317-76960 GCA_002072015.1 Radix auricularia
AGGATGGAGGTATGAAAGGATGGAGGTATGAGAGGATGGAGGTATGAGAGGATGGAGGTATGAGAGGATGGAGGTATGAGAGATGGAGGTATGAGAGATGGAGGTATGACAAGGTGGAGGTATGACAAGGTGGAGGTATGACAAGGTGGAGGTATGACAAGGTGGAGGTATGAGAGGATGGAGGTATGAGAGGATGGAGGTATGAGAGGATGGAGGTATGAACACCAGTAGTCTTTTTCTGGGGGATTTTTTAAGAGGGTTCGTTTCTGGACACTTTTCTTTGGCAAGATAATAATAGCTGACCGGTGTTGACCACGGTGAGCGAATGGTAATGTTTAAACGTGTAACATGCTGCAGATGTGTCTGGCCAGCTTCACATTGACAGAAAACGTGCTCGCTGGGATGGCTCGGAAAAGAAAACAGAGGGCGTTCCCTTCCGAGCACTTTTGTTGAGATTTTGGAAACCCATCAAATTAAGTCTTTTGTGTTTAGGAGTGTCAAGAGTATCTGAAGTTTGGAGTTGGTTTCCACGAGACAATTAGCGTTAAATTTTTTTTAGCTTATCTATAAATATATAATTCTCCTCATGGTTCAACCATGCCGGACACCAACGTGTCAAACCCCACCGACCAATCAGCTGGCCAGAAAAGGTAGCTCAGAGGGTGGGGGTCATCGAGACCAACAATGCGTTCAATTCAGGTCAATAGAATAGCATGTATTTCGAAGTGTTGTGGTTATTACATTCGCCTATAACGCGGAAGTTCGTAGGTTCAAGCCAGAGCTAAGACATTAATTTTTTAATTTTTAAAAATGTTTTGTTTGTGCCCGTTCATTTCCCACTTTCGTTTCGAACATGACTTTGCTGTAAATTTTGTTTCTCGACATTGACATAATAATGTCATGCTTTCCGTTGTGCTTAGTGACGTAAAAGAAGTCACACACTTACCTCAAAAATTACTTTCATAAAATGAATACTTTAGGTGCCCTCTTTTGCTATCCATGCATGTGTAAACTGTGTGTACCCGCAGCACTGTGTACCTCACTGCTCCTGTGTTCTCAGTCCCTTTGAATCTCATACGTCTGAGCCACTTGCCTTTCCATTGATCTCTTCGATTCCGGCTGGTTTACTTTGCTAACAGGGCCAAACGTTAAAAAAAGAGTTGTCTGTATATCCCAAAACCTGTTTTCAGCCATGGACAATTGTATGTCTCTCTCTCCAGATTTCCTTCTTTTCATTTACTCACAGTAGTTTGCCCAAACACACCCCCTCGGACTACTGTGACTTTCAGGAAGTCTTCACCCGTCACAAAATCATTAGCGGCCGGTTGGCTAGTTGTGAAATAGTTTGTTATGTCCGCTAGGTAACCGCAAGACTCAAGTTCAAGAAATGTAATCTGTCCGACAAGGGGTCCTAATTTGATATGTCTGTCAAACAGTCATAATGTAATCTATCTGTCAAGAGGTCCTAATGTAATTTTTCTGGCAAGAGGCCCTATTGTAATGTCTGTCAAGGGGTTCGTATGCAATCTGTCTATTAAGGGGTCCTAATGAAATCGGTCTATCAAGCATCCCTAATGTAATCTGCATGCGAAGGGGTCCTAATGTAATCTGCTTGTCAGGCGGTCTTTTAATATTGTGGTTATATGTATTATTAGCTAGACAAGCATTAGAAACATAATTTAAGTAAATACATTAAATAAATACATTGAGGAATTAGGCATTATTCATTGTTCTCCCATTGATATGACTAATAATGTGAATGTTTTCCTAATCTACTGTGGTAGTGTTTATATAGATCCTGTTGCCAGGCTAAGAGAAGATATTCATCACTTTGAAGCTTTCAAAATGATAAGTTGATACAATTAAACTTATTGCATTCTGTTCTCCAAGTATAGATCGCCTCATGTTCTCCTAGTATACATCACCTCATGTTCTCCTAGTATAGATCGCCTCATGTTCTCCTGGTATAGATCGCCTCACGTTCTCCTAGTATAGATCGCCTCATGTTCTCCTAGTATAGATCGCCTCAAGTTCTCCTAGTATAGATCGCCTCATGTTCTCCAAGTATAGATCGCCTCATGTTCTCCAAGTATAGATCACCTCATGTTCTCCTAGTATAGATCGCCTCATCTTCTCCTATTATAGATCGCCTCATGTTCTCCAAGTATAGATCGCCTCATGTTCTCCAAGTATAGATCGCCTCATGTCCTCCAAGTATAGATCGCCTCATGTTCTCCAAGTATAGATCGCCTCATGTTCTCCAAGTATAGATCACCTCATGTTCTCCAATTATAGATCGCCTCATGTTCTCCAAGTATAGATCGCCTCATGTTCTCCAAGTATAGATAGCTTCATGTTCTCCTAGTATAGATCGCCTCATGTTCTCCTAGTATAGATCACCTCATGTTCTCCAATTATAGATCGCCTCATGTTCTCCAAGTATAGATCGCCTCATGTTCTCCAAGTATAGATAGCTTCATGTTCTCCTAGTATAGATCGCCTCATGTTCTCCTAGTATAGATCGCCTCATGTCCTCCAAGTATAGATCACCTCATGTTTTCCAAACCTCAGTCCAAAATGCTACACTAGGCAGCTGTTCAAAGCATGAACTTCACAGGTGTGTTTTCTATTCCTTAAAACACATAGGAGCCTGAACGATAAAAGCCCTTACTGTGAGCCCTTAGTGTAAAGAAAAATAATATTTCGCTGTTTAATTTCCCCTTTGACTCGACATAAAGTTTCCAGTCAGCTGTCTTGTACATGAACTAAACATTCTATAAACCAATTTCAAAGCGTTACATGTTGTTAAGTTCACAGCACACAGGAAGTCACGGGAAATTTGAGACTGATCCATAGACTTGTCATTAATCTTATAAGGTTTAAAACTTAAGCTATTGCTTGGTATCATATGATATTTCCAATGTTTCGATTTTTTCCAAGGTTTCACACACCTGCCAGGTGACACAATCACATAAGGGCCGAGATGTGACCCGCTTACAATCCGCCCAATTCGATATAACTGTTCACTATTACATAGAAAGTTTCGCGTATAAGCCGACGCAGCTTCCCTGGTTAGATGGTTTTCACAATGCATGTAAAGATTAGTATTGGTTGAATTAACTCTTGAGGTCCACTCTCGTTGACTTGTAAACTTGACTTGAGTAAGAGATGCAATACATTTCAATTGTGATACTGAAATGATTATACTATGAGTTCTTGGATCTCGCAAACTTTGGATGGGAGCTTCTCTTTTTATTGATTGATGTGCATTGGTTCAGTCAAGATATGACTCAGTCAAGTTATGGCTCAGTCAAGTCATGGCTCAGCCAAGTTATGGCTCAGTCAAGTTATGGCTCAGTCAAGTTATGGCTCAGTCAAGTCATGGCTCAGTCAAGTTATGGCTCAGTCAAGTTATGGCTCAGTCATGTTATGGCTCAGTCAAGTTATGGCTCAGTCAAGTCATGGCTCAGTCAAGTTATGGCTCAGTCAAGTTATGGCTCAGTCAAGTTATGGCTCAGTCAAGTCATGGCTCAGCCAAGTTATGGCTCAGTCAAGTCATGGCTCAGCCAAGTTATGGCTCAGTCAAGTCATGGCTCAGTCAAGTTATAGCTCAGTTAAGTTATGGCTCAGTCAAGTCATGGCTCAGCCAAGTTATGGCTCAGTCAAGTTATGGCTCAGTCAAGTTATGGCTCAGTCAAGTCATGGCTCAGTCAAGTCATGGCTCAGTCAAGTTATGGCTCAGTCAAGTTATAGCTCAGTCAAGTCATGGCTCAGTCAAGTTATGGCTCAGTCAAGTAATGGGTCAGTCAAGTCATTGCTCAGTCAAGTAATGACTCAGTCAAGATATGACTCAGTCAAGTCGTGGCTCAGTCGAGTTATGGCTCAGTCAAGTCATTGCTCAGTCAAGTAATGACTCAGTCAAGATATGACTCAGTCAAGTCATGGCTCAGTCTAGTCATGGCTCAGTCTAGTCATGGCTCAGTCAAGTCATGGCTCAGTCAAGTCATGGCTCACTCAAGTTATGGCTCAGTCTAGTCATGGCTCACTCAAGTTATGGCTCAGTCAGGTATGGCTCAGTCTAGTCATGGCTCACTCAATTTATGGCTCACTCAAGTTATGGCTCAGTCAAGTTATTGCTCACTCAAGTTATGGCTCAGTCAAGTCATGGCTCAGTCAAGTCATGGCTCAGTCAAGTTATGGCTCACTCAAGTCATGGCTCAGTCTAGTCAGGGCTCAATCAATTTATGGCTCACTCAAGTTATGGCTCAGTCTAGTCATGGCTCAGTCAAGTCATGGCTCAGTCAAGTCATATCTCAGTCAAGTCATGGCTCAGTCAAGTTATAGCTCAGTCAAGTCATGGCTCAGTCAAGTTATGGCTCAGTCAAGTNNNNATCGGCCTAACTCACGGAGATACAGGTGATTAGGTCCGATGTAGCCTTAGGAGATCTGCTAGTGTCCTAGCTGACACGGACGCTAGTTGCTGTCGCGTGGCAAGGGTAGCACTCCTCTCTACAGCAATCATACACAAGAAGGGGGACGGTGGTCCGACAGCTTCAAGTGTGTAGTACCTCTGGTCAGTCAAGTCATGGCTCAGTCAAGTTATGACTCAGTCAAGTCATGGCTCAGTCAAGTTATGGCTCAGTCAAGTTATGGCTCAGTCTAGTCATGGTTCACTCAAGTTATGGCTCAGTCAAGTCATGGCTTAGTCAAGTTATGGCTCAGTCAAGTCATGGCTCAGTCAAGTTATAGCTCAGTCAAGTCATGGCTCAGTCAAGTCATGGCTCAGTCAAGTCATGGCTCAGTCAAGTCATGGCTCAGTCAAGTCATGGCTCAGTCAAGTTATGACTCAGTCAATATATGAAACTTTCAAGTCATGGCTCAGTCAAGTCATGGCTCAGTCAAGTCATGGCTCAGTCAAGTCATGGCTCAGTCAAGTCATGGCTCAGTCAAGTCATGGCTCAGTCAAGTTATGACTCAGTCAATATATGAAACTTTCAAGTTATGGCTCAGTCAAGTCATGACTCAGTCAAGTTATGGCTCAGTCAAGTCATGGCTCAGTCAAGTCATGGCTCAGTCAAGTCATGGCTCAGTCAAGTCATAGCTCAGTCAAGTTATGGCTCAGTCAAGTTATGGCTCAGTCAAGTTATAGCTCAGTCAAGTTATAGCTCTGTCAAGTCATGGCTCAGTCAAGTCATGGCTCAGTCAAGTCATGGCTCAGTCAAGTCATGGCTCAGTCGTCATGGCTCAGTCAAGTTATGACTCAGTCAATATATGACACTTTCAAGTTATCGCTCAGTCAAGTTATGGCTCAGTCATGTAGCTGAGCATCGATTCATTAGACAGACTGTGAGAATCAGATACTCTATGCCACATTGAAAGTAAAGCACAGAAGGGAGGGGTATAATTGGAATATGGTGAATAAGAAATAAGTGTCAGATTTAAAATTTAGATTCAATATTAAAATGTTATTAAATTGAAATATTTTCAAAAGCCAAGCGTCGTCAACTACAACAATACCAACAAGGAAAGCTGTAACTACAACTACAAGAAACATAAAGTTATGAACGCATTTAGGCATATATTCTACATAAATCATTTTTATTACACTGAAAGAGTTTTGAAATAAACGCGCATGTATCCATTTCAAAGTGTTAAGCATAATTTATTATATCTTCTTTCTCTTAGCTCGCGAATTCACGTGTGACTTTGAGAATGCCAACAATTGTGGTTTTGTTCTGTCTGAAGAGCCGCCCAGTGATTGGACCTTGATAAGTCCTAAAATCCCGAAGTTGAGGCAGTGGAGGAAGGTCTTTAAATACATGGCAGGTAATTACAAGCACGAAGGCGAGTATTTCAGTGAGAATACAATATTTTTAAATATGTGTGATTTAAGAAATCTTTGATTTGTGAGAATAAATTCTAAGTGCGACTGTAAACTTTCAGCTGTACACAAATAATATGACAACATACCGTTAAAAAAAGAGTCAATTAATGAAAACAGTCAAAGGGTGTCAATACTGACATGAAGTCTAAGGTTGTCAATACATGAATACAGTCTACGAGTGTCAATACATGAATACAGTCTGAGGGTGTAGTACATAAAATACAGTCTAAGGGGGGAAAAACCAGATTTCGGTCTAAGTGTGTCAATAAATGAATACAGTCTAAGGGTGTCAATACATGAAAACAGTCCATGGGTGTCAATACAGAAATGAAGTTTAAGGGTATCAATACAGGAATACAGTCTAAGATATCAATACAGGAATACAGTCTAAGGGTGTCAATACAGGAATACAGTCTAAGGGTGTCAATATATGAATACAGTCCATGGGTGTCAATACAGAAATGAAGTATAAGGTGTCAATACATGAATACAGTCTAAGTGTTTTAGTACCAAGATACTGTAGAATTAAGTTTCAACCTTATCACTTACTTTACATCTTACCTCAATGAGAACAAATGTAACTTAAATGAAATTTTAGAATTAGATAATTTATTTAACCAAATTCTAATTGTAATTTTTTTTTAAAACTTTCTTCAAGGTTCTGTTTTGAGACTGAGAACATCGGGGAAGTTGGTGTTGAAACAAGTTTTACAAAGCAACAATATGAGGCACTGCTTGAGTTTCGTCTGTGAGTCGAAATCACCAGCCGAATTATTCGTAAGAAATCAATTAACATTTCATTATAAAACTTGCTGTATCTTTAGATTATTATTTAACTGAGAAATAATTATTTTTCGTGTGATCTCTCATAATGAATTGTCTAATGTCCACGGAAATGGTGGCGGGGGTCAAGGGGGGGGCCTCAGAAATGCAACTGTAAACATTTTTTGATAATTAAACAACCCGTAAAAACAAAGTTTTTGACTATAAATCCTTTATAAGTGAGACAGAACTAAAAGTTTTGATGATGTTTAAACATCTACAGACTGAACGTGACTGAACACCCAAATGCTGTAAAACCGGGACGGGTGGGGGTGTGGTCACCGATGGTTAAACTGAACTCCAGCAAACACATGGATGTAAACAACAGATGGCTACCATACATTTATTTTGCGTTAAACTAAAAGTGCATTAATTTACTTACGGTACTTTCAATCAATCTGAAATTTAGATACAATGCATTTTTAGGTGACACGAGTGTATGCGCAAAATGTCAGCTCGATAGTATAACGGAAAATGGGTAATTGTTTACTTTTGTTCTTCCACCATATGGACGGACGGACCAAGATAGAGAGAGAGAGAGAGACAGCCGACGGTGAAGTTAATATAAGGGATTTAAAAACTAAATGGATATTTAAATCTATTCTTTCATACCTGATATAATACATTTTTAAAAATCACCATGAATTCCAGTAATTCACAATTTCTTAAAATTATAACCGTCTTACTATTATAGAAATTGTTTTGAAAATGGGATTAAACTTTTTCAAAATATCTACTTTACCCAGGGAAATTTGTTTTTTTAGTTCACTGCAATTATACAGCCATTATTTTTGTACCATCTTTCGATTTACAGTTTTATTATACAAGTTATCGAACTAATTTAGAAAAACTCTGCACATCACGTAAACAATCCTAAAGTCCATTCTCTTAAGTAGTTCCTGCTACTTTCATACTTTTGGCCAGTTTTATAAAGACATTCTAGGCTATCTCTTCACCAAAAGACCTTCTCATCACTTTGACAAAATTCACACGTACTTTAAGTCCAGTACACAGCACTGTAAACCAGATTCCCGACAAAAGAGAGCTCAATAAATAACCATTTAGACACTACGCTGGATCTGCTCAAGCCATTCGTTTATAATTCACTACCCAATCACACCATTCATCAGATAGATGTTTCGTGTAATAACTTCCTGAACAATATTATAATGTCTTCATGCGGTACACCCAGCTGGTTCAAATTAATCTAGAAATAAATCATCTGTAGATAAAAACATTACACAAAAGAAGAAGAAAAACCACGTATATATTTTAATAATCCACTACTGATTATACCCACCTGAATATCAAACGTATTGATTTATAACATGTATTATAATGGTTTACTTTATAGGTTCGTTTTACTTTATGCATTTATTCATTCGTCTAAGGTGAAATATAACAGAAATTTCACAGTCAAGAAGCAGTTTGGAATATTTTCGTTTTTAAAAAAGTTACAAGCAATATAAAGGTCTATAATGTTTTACAACGTCACCAACACTGTGTTGAAATATGACTATTTATGTCTTTATTATTTACCTTGTGAATTTCTTCAGGTATACTTTTTGAACGATGGTTATAAAACTGTTTTTCGGAACGTAAACCTAAATCAGACGTCGGCAATGAGAATTGAGGTGGACCTCCCAGCAAGGGCGAAGCAATTAGTTTTACACTATGAACTTCAAGGAGACAGAGAGGAAACAGAAATCTTCTTGGATCAATTGACTATAAGAAATGGACCTTGTTGTAAGTTTAAATACATATATTTATCTGACATTATGGGAATAAGTAGCAAATATGGTACTATTGTATATATATAATATGGCGCATACGTTAGGAATTAAATATCGTATACATACTGGACAAACTTATCTTATCTTAGATATACAGACGCTCCTTCTATGCAGAAGATAATTGCGTCCACAGACCATGAGAGATAATCTGTTGGCAAGTGATGCAGCGGTTACAGGCCACGGCTATAGCGGTTCCACGCATTACCCCAGCCGCCTAACTATTGTCTAGTTAGGTACCCATTCGGAGCTGGGTGACTCGGGGACTCCTCAGGCGCCGAGAACAAATCCTCTCTTTCGTGTGGATTCGAACTCGTGACCATCAGTATGACAGTCGAGAGCGCTACCTCTCGACCACCACGTCAAACAATGTGGCACATACATTAGTTAGCAAGTATGGTACATTTTGTAGCAAACAATATGATGTGTTTAAAAAAAATTGCGCACAGTTATAAAATCATTAAAATATCACACTCACAGTGCATCATGTGTGACACTCTCACTTGTCCTCAATAGTATAGCATCATTTTTAGGCATTGTGGTGAAATGTGTGTTATGCGGCTGTAGTCTAGGGTATTATTATTATTATTATTTTACACACACAAGGATACGCTTCAGTGATCTCCGCAAATGATTAAGACCAAGAACCGTTGTATAATACAAATTATAATCTTTAATTTACAATATATACAATGACCAATTACTGGGCAGATAACGAGGTGCCCTTATGTTAACTTATTTAAACAAATAGTGAATAGGCTATCTAGATGTCATCATTACGGCCTGCCCTATGCCAATGTTTCTTTATATATAATACTTAAATTAAAGGTGTGTAGTCCCCGGTCACTGGTGGCCTGTTGCGCCGTGCTGGATGACGTCAGCTCTCGAGGTCAGTCCCGCCCCTAGCGCTGAGATGTTCTACGGTGTCTGTATCACGCAGCGACCTAGTTCTGTCTCCAGGTGACGTGATGACGGTGCTCTCGGACTGTTGTGCTTCTCGTGTTTACAAACACTGAAGCGGTCAGCTGAGTTGATAAACAATGAAGCGGTCAGCTGAGTTGACAAATAAGGTGTAGGATGCGATGTCGATCTGGGTCGATCGTACACGCTGGCACTTCTATCCTCGCGCTTTCAAAAGATAACTTCGCCCGTAGAGGACGGCATCGGCTCAACGGCGTAAAACACCGGTTGCCGGAAGGTTGCAGAGCACAGGGCTCTGTGACGATTGTGCTAATCGGCCTAACTCACGGAGATACAGGTGATTAGGTCCGATGTAGCCTTAGGAGATCTGCTAGTGTCCTAGCTGACACGGACGCTAGTTGCTGTCGCGTGGCAAGGGTAGCACTCCCCTCTACAGCAATCATACACAAGAAGGGGGACGGTGGTCCGACAGCTTCAAGTGTGTAGTACCTCTGGTCGTATTCCGGGAACTCAGATGTAGGCTATCTGACTCGGGCGTACCAGGAACCAGTTAGACTGGCGATTGCTGGCTCTTCCTAGATATAGCACGGTGACCGATCTTGTCTGACGAATACCCCGTGGCTGGGCAGTGGAAAAGACTGAATTGGTGTCCGTGCACGGTTTATATTTTGGATGGTCATGTGATTTCCATTATCCTTGATTGGTTGTGTCAAAAAATATGACCAATGGTATTAGGACTACCCTTATTCAGCCCCGTAGCGGAAAGTATGCACGCATTTCTGTCAACTTTTGCGATGGCTGTTACCCCCCCCTTCCTCTCGGGGTGGTTCAAGTGCTAGGGGTTACTGAGTCTAAGAGTCCGCACAAATCTCATCACAGGCATCTCGAGATTAAAGAAACTATTTAACCATGTACGATAATTCCTTACTGATACACTTACCAGGCGACCACATTACCATGCCACCTAACTTACCAATTCATAAGGCTACCATACTGCAACATTCACTAGGCTACAAATATCAGTTTTACATCAGCACTCGCAATAGATTACAACACCTACTAAGTCCAGAGAAATCTTTCTGGCAAAGTATACCCCGTTAAAATCTCGTATAGATTACACAATCTTGTAATAAAGCAATCACTAAAACTTCAAGAAAAAGAATGTGTTCTTTTCTGCAGAAAGGGAATAATTACTGTCTAAAAATGAATTAGTTTGAAATAAATCATTTATAAATGAATTTCATTTACAAAAGCACCTAATGCAACTAAAGTTCATAACCTTTGTAATTGATATCTTTAATTTAAAAAATGTATTTTGGTCTTAACCAATGTACCTATCATTTTTCTAGTTAAATATTGTCAATGTTTTGCAATGTTACTGATAGTTGCAGCTTGCCCGCAAGATACAATCCGATGTGGTAATGAGAATAAGTGTGTCCCAAAGTCTAAAGTGTGTGATGGGTTTGATGACTGTACAGCAAAGACCGACGAAAAGAACTGTGGTGAGTTATATGTCTAAAATAGACGAAACGAACTGTGGTGAATTCTATGTCTAAAATAGACGAAAAGAACTGTGGTGAGTTATATGTCTAAAAAGACGAAAAGAACTGTGGTGAGTTATATGTCTAAAATAGATGAAAAGAACTGGGGTGAGTTATATGACTATAATAGATTAAGAGAACTGTGGTGAGTTATATGTCTAAAATAGATTAAAAGAATTGTGGTATAGTTATATTTCTAAAAAGACGAAAAGAAATGTGGTGAGTTATGTGTCTAAAAGAGATTAAAAGAACTGGGGTTATATGTCTAAAACGAAGGATTACGTTGACAAATATTGCTTATTAAAATATCTTTATTTCTGTATGTGAAGTTTTTTTTTTTTTTGTTTTTTTTGTTTTTTTTTGAAGTGATAATATATCCAGCAAACACATTTTTTGAAATAAGAGATTATTATTTTATTTAGGATTTATATTTCTTATAGGGATGTTCATAATATGGCAGAAATCTATTAATAGAAATATTATATTAAAATGTATCTTTTTAAAGGACAAATTCATTAAAAAATTAATAAAAGATACAAGTCAATACGTTAATGTAGGTATATTGAGAATGATTGATCTTATCAGCTAATTTTTAATTCTTCGTTAATTTAACACAGCTTATTGGACTTGCAAAATAAAATATAATTTCGTAATTTTACTAAGCTAACAATTTTGAGAACATAGGGATTTGACTGTATTTATGCTTCAAAGCTTTGTTCCGCTAAAATGTAATATAAAAAAGAACATTACGAAATGAGCTATGACGTTTTCCGGTTTTAGAAATGAAGAACCCTATAGTTCTTGTCATTTCTAAAATCTGAAAACGTTTATAACATGACCTTCAGAGGGGGGCCAACAAGTGGTAAACCCCTTTATTGTATAACTCGATCTGGTTTGTACAGTCCGGTTGTCGCCGGAGTCGATTCCTCTAAAATGTTCAATCAATAATGTTAGACAATAAAAAAGTTATAAAACACGTATTAACAAGTTTTAAAATTTTAATTTAATATACAAATTAATGGAACTTTAGTACAGTAGTAATTTTCATTAAAGAGAAATATTTAATTCTGTCAGCTTGTAAACCAAGTGATTTTGCGTGCAGTAAAGAACAATGTGTGTCCCAAGAGAAGGTTTGCAACGCAAGACAGGACTGTCCTGATGGTGATGATGAACATGTTTGTGGTGGGTATTTTTTAAAAACATTTTCCTCCTATGTAAGTGAAACTAAATATGCTAAAACCATATCCTACGTTGTTAAGCTTGGCGAAATTTAAACTTGGTTTGAAAAAAGAAAATTTAACCATTATACTATTTAGCGACTTCAAATTTCGATGAAACGTCCATGATAATACTAAGCTTAAACTTCTAAATAAGGCAAACACTAAGGGCATTAAAAAAAATTAAGCGAACCAAACTGCAAACTGTCCCTATACACGTATCAGTGCAGCTACCTACACTAGTGCTTCTCAAAGTGACGGTTCGAGGGCCGGTGCCGGTCCGTTGGACATCCGCCGCCGGTCACATAAGTTATCAAGATGGGACCGAAAAGTCTAATTATAATCCTTAATTTTTATCTAATAAAATGAACCATATAGAATAATTTATTTTTTTGGCAATAAGCACATAAAATGAAACAATTCAAATGAAATAATTTATAATTCGCTACCAAGTCAGAAGAGAAAAAAATGCACCAGTCCCTCTTGGTGCAATGGAAAAATTGCTGCTGGTGGGCCATAATAAAAAGTTCGAGAAATCACTGACCTACAAAACAGCTTAACTTGAAAAAAATTATTTACATATTTATTATTATTATTTTAATTAATAAGAAGGAGTTTTTAAAAAATACTTAGGGCAGTTCATGTATAGATCTATATACCTTAAAATAACATGATAAGTTTTAAGGAAAAATTTCCCTTTCCAGCTTTTGAAAAAATAGCTCCCATTATAACTGCTTTTTACTTATTTTTTTTAAAATGAGGGGAAGAATAACATGGCACACATGAGCTATTCTACATTTAATGGTCGTATAATTTTCATATTGATGATCCGTAAATAAGTTTTCAAAGATGTGTCTTGAATAAAAATCTGAAAGCCTATAGACCTATAGTTGGAAAGTTACAATCGCATTGTGTAATGTGAGAGAACTGTAGTATCTCCGTGCAAAAATAAAAAGGCCTTAATTTGTTATCATTTTTTAAAAATATTTTTTTTGAGATCATTCTCTAACTTGATCCTCGATATTTATTTCTTTGTCTTCATAATATTTATATATTCTGATAATAAGAGAACAAGAAAAGTGCATCGTGTGACTTTCAAGACCCGTTTATTTGTGGCTACACGCTGGGCGGAAGTGTAAGAGATCACAGGAAGGTGCGCACTCATCAAATTTACAACGAGAACGTTAACGATTTCGTAGACAGTCCACCAGTTGGCATGGGAACGAGCAAAGGTTTGTTCATTAAACAAAGTTAGTAATTTTTGTTAAAGTTATCAACTACATGGATCATTCATAATTCACGGTTTCTTAAATGTTATTGACATCACAATTCATGCTGCACACTTTACCACAGAGATTGGCGTGTTTGATGAATCTTTTAAGCGTATGTACTCCTCAGATTATCACATGACCTTAGTCAATGCTTCCTTGACCTCCGTCATGTTCCTGTCTACTGGTCAGAGACTGAGGTTCCGGTATTACGCGTTTTGTGATATCAAGGAAAGAGATCACTGTGGCCGTCTAATTCTCTCTTACAAGTCCAACAACCAGACGGTAAAATTTTTGACATTTTATCTGATGCCACCAACTGACAAGTTGTTCATGGCTCTAAATATTCATATATTGACTCACACCTCATAGTGTTATGGTACTTAAACAGAAACATTTGGGCCCCCTCCCCCGGAATCATTCTGCGTCATTCACCAAGGCAAATATCGTCTTAATTAAAATTTAGCATGAGACCGCCTATTTTCATTAGCCATCCCCCCAGAACATAAATAAATGTTATAAAAGCATATCATTTTCTCCGTAAATAGCGTCGAATGTATGAGAACCACTGTTGTCAAATAATGAGGATTAGTGTCAATTGTATCGACCGTGAACCTTGACACCGTGTGAAAGAAAGTCTGATGTCTCTGGTTTTGTAGAATCGTATGGTAGCGTTTGCTTGCTCAAAAAGGAGAGAGCGACCGTGTGATGTCATTTGTGGTGTGGAGAGAGATGTGTGCACTTCGATTGATAATTTGATTTGGATTTACAATTTGATATACATAAGCATTATTTGAGACTCTATCTTATCTTAGATATACAGACGCTCCTTCTATGCAGAAGATAATTGCGTCCACAGACCATGAGAGATGATCTGTTGGCAAGTGATGCAGCGGTCACAGGCCACGGCTATAGGGGTTCCACGCATTACCCCAGCCGCCTAACTATTGTCTAGTTAGGTACCCATTCGGAGCTGGGTGACTCGGGGACTCCTCAAGCCGCGAGAACAGATCCTCGCCTTCGTGTGGATTCGAACCCGTGACCATCAGTATGACAGTCGAGAGCGCTACCTCTCGGCCACCACATCCCACTCTAATATGTGTGTGTGGATACAAGTGCAAGGGTTGAATATAGTATTAAAAAAATACGTATTGTAAGTTGAGCCTCTTTAAATTAACGAGTTCATTATCGGTTAATATCGAATTAAAAGTGTAAGGTATTAGTGTTTTAACTGCCATCCAGTTGGGCATAAAACCATAGTGAGACTCAAAAAATACCGAGCCCTAAGTCCTATTTCCAGCCATTTAAGACAGCCTTCGGGTGAGGGTGGGGTAATAGCGTGTCTACCCCAAGAAACCACAAGTCACGTGACTGTCCTTCTCTGACCCTTTCCATCATGTTTACACTTTTGGTCAGTTTCCGGGTAAGAGATCAACCCTGGCGTGACATCACGTAGGGTATTAGTACGACTCGTGCTAAATTTCAAGGAAACTGACAATTATAATTAGTCAGTTTCGAAATTCGAGCAAATCAAGAATACTTATCATAACATGCAGCATGTCATGCACTTTCTAATGTAACAATGAATCCACCTTGGAATAATGGACATTTAGAGGAAATAATTTTTAAAATCAAAGGCGAGACAAACGTAAACAAAACGTAGTGTGGGTAAGGGTTATAAACTACTTACGACAGAATTAAAATTAACACTTTGACACAATTGTTATTATTCAGATTTGTTTATGCTTGTTACCTGTGTTCTATTCTAATATATTGGCTGGCAGGTTATTTAAGTCACTATGTTTCGAAGTTCTTAAATTTTGACGGTTTATTTCTCTGAAAGGATTCTCTCTGGTCTGCCAACGCTGGCGCTAGCATGTCTTGGACAACGCAGTGTCTTGCTTTGCCTCTTGGACACATACAGATTGAATTCGCACCACATAATACGGCATCGAAAAATTCGATTTTGACCAGATTGGGTGTCGATGACATTTTACTAACTTCAGAAGAATGCTAATGGTTGAAACTCATGGAATAGCATTGACGAAATCGATTATCACCAGAATGAACGAAGATGTCATCCAACAATCAGATGACGATACTAGTAGACGAAATGCATAAAATTTAAATACAAAATAATTGAAAGCACAAAATAAAATGAAACCATTGATCAAATATTTTTGTAATTTTTTAAAAATTTTATTTACTCCTCAATTGATGTTGAATTTAGCGAATCTAGTTGTTGTTTTGTTTTTTTCTAACAAAAAGTAGATCCAATTGAAAAGTAATTCTGTCATAATTTAAATCGTGAAGTATTTTGCAAGCCGAGTTATGTATTAAATCAATCTCAAACAACGTGTGAATATAATTATGATTTATTACAATAGTCGAAGTATTAAAAAAAGAAACATTCATTTTTATGTAACAGTGTATTTACCTAGTGTCAATAACTGTACATCCTTTCGAAATCTGGACTGGAGCTTTGTTTACTTCCCAGCTAAAAAGAGAATTACTTTTAAAACTTTCAATCTTTAAGAAATTGATGGTTTGGCGTTTGAACATTGTTGAATTTATTGTTAGCCTACTATTTTAAGAACTAAATAACTTTTATTTTCCTAGCTGCTTATTTATGTCTCAATCGTCCAAAAAATTGTGTCTGGACCGCTTGCTCCAAGATTTGTCAATTCCAATTACACAAGAAATAATTCAACACTGCAAACATAAATAATATTTAATGGCCGAACTCCTCGCTGCAACACGCTCCATCAAACTTAGCTGTCCCACCTACTACACACATTCCCATGACGTCAACCAAAACAGCACCCTTTTGCAGGCAAAAATATATTTAAATTATTTCTTTCTGGGGGTCGGGGGCCCAAATGTAGTTCGCCTAATCTACTATTTCCCGTGTGTGTTGAAAAATGAAAATTTGGAATTTTGTTAAGTACACTACCACGATGAAGCAGTAATAAATAGTGCGCCAGTTTCTTGGGATTGCTGGTATAGACTTGCAGACACTATGCTTTTCTTGTGGGCAGTTGTATGTTGCATGCTCGAGAGTGAGAAAAGAGAAAAATCGTTTTGTACAAACTCCAAATGGAACTGCCAAATATGTTATCTACCACATTGCTTTAAGATTAATGTACCCTTTTGTTGCATGGAAATTAAAAAAATTGTGTACGCTTCTACAATAAACCTTATTTAAAACCCGTGAAAAAGCCAGATACTTGCATCTAGTATATTATAATATCTATATCTATTTAACTATATCTTAATATATCGCTCTCTCTCTGTATATTGTGAAGATCTGTTGGTTGTTCTATGTTTATCTATCCTTATCTACTCTCACTGTTATTCTGCTCTTCACACGCTTTGTTAATTATTCTTAAAACACTGAACACCAAGGCAGAATGTACACTTCATTACTTTTAATCACTTAACTTCTGTACATTCATTATTCGTGCATCTCTCTAACACATGCGTCTCTCTACCTCTGCCTCCTACTTCATAACTCCTTCCCTCTCCCTGCGTGTCTCCCTATCCGTGTGTACGTCCGTCAGTCTCAGTCCGAGCGTTAGTCCATTCCAGGCTCCGCCCCCAGACTTCGCTGTCCGAAAGTCAACCGTCAATCAAATTGTACCTCCCCTTAGGTAAGACGGGGGTAGGTGGGTTTACCCCGCCATGGTCAGTAATCCCCCCCTTTTTCCTCTGCTCTGACCAGCTCTCAATTGTCGGCCCCTTTCATCTACCGTTCGGCCGAGTATCTCGGTCTGGGCCTACCTGACACCCGGGCTAGATTATTTGCCCGTGGTCGTCTACAAAGCCTCGTTCGTCTTTTGATTCCCAAGTTCGCACCTTTGGTCGTCTGGACTCGCCCGTTAGTCCAAGGGCTCTGGCCACCTGGACTCGCCCGCGGCACCTCAAAGGCCAAACATACGCAGCGCCCTAACCGCCCTAAATTCCCCACACAGTCCCCCTACTGACAAAATTTATGTCACCCTCGACATTAAAGAACCCTCTCGGTGTATGTTTGTTTAAAATTGGCTTCGAGTGACTAAGACCCTCTGGCAAACAATTCAAAATAAATACACAGAGAGGCTTTTGTGTTTCCCGCCAACACAACCTGCGCTCACCATCCTACATCACTCCATCTCTACCCCTCTGTACCGTCTCCCCCCACTAACGTGTGTCAGTCAAGTCCATGTCACCTGGTCAATTTATCAACATCATGGGAGCAACCATGTAAAACATAAGCAGGGAAAATTCGACAAAAATGACTTGTAAAAAATATTATGGATAACTTAGTACTCTTTTCAAAAAAAAAAATCAAATAATGCATAAGACACATAAAAAAATTAAATTACATAAATTTCTCAAAATATTTCCAAGTCATCAACTACGTCAATTCCCGATAAAATTGACAGACATTGTTAAAGTCAGATAATTGCATCTGACGATAAAAATACACATAGACATTTAATAATCATGATCAATTAATAGCTAAAAAAAAAACAAAGCAAAAATACTCATAATGGGCTAAAACCATAACCCAAACATAGTTATTTCATCAATTAAAAGCACACAAAAAAAACAACAACAACCGAGTCCAAGCACAAGTCTTCTCATCTTTGTCACAAATCAACTCATATCATAAGACCAACCAAGCACAACAATTCAATACATCAAACTTGTTCGTGTACCAGGATTACACAACCAAAACCCAGTTTGTAAATTAATCCACATAAATCACTTAACTAAATAAAGCAAACCATAACTAAGCCATTCATCATTCTCAAACTCAGTAAAAGCATAAATTACACAACAACAACAAACTATCAGTTTTCTCATAATCCTGGTTCATGTACGTTACTAGCATTACACAATTAAAACACAATGCCAAATCATCATCTTAAATCAAATAATAGCATAATACAGCAAACATTTTCAAGCGGTTCATTATGCTCTAAAATTCAAGTAACAGCATTACAATAACACACATATAGGCAGTTCATCATTAGCCTGGTTCATGTAAACGCATACATCAGCAAAATCCACACAACAAAAATCAATTTCATAACTCTCCCAATTCTCCCAATGTAAGTCACTCGCCTTAGTCAGCCTAAAGCAGCGCATGATCATAATAACATTGACCCTGTCAATGTTAACAGCAAAACAACAAGGTACACAAAAAATGCACAGGTAAAGAAATCTTAATAATCTTTCTACTCAAAAGACAATCAAACATATGTACATCATAACATAATTGCTACCACATAATTATAAAAATCCCAAAAAGCAATGTTACTAAAACCTCAACATGTCAAGTGGTAACTCATCACCCTAATTTCCACCTTTTTCCCGACTCATCAATCGGATCAACAACTAAAACACGCACATATCTTAACCCCTAAAAAATGATTTCACATCGGCAGAATCTTTATCGGCCGATTGCAAGAATGTTACCACTGAATAACCTGCTTATAAAACATCAATTATTTACACATAAATGACTTCAAAAATGTTGATATCAGTACAACCGTACTTCCCGGCAGATTGTAGCATCAACCTGCTCACAAGACACTTATAATTTCACATACACAAATCAAGGGGAACAATTTTGCTTAATCATAATTCTAACTTTTTTTTTCAACCTGTACAACCTTGCGTCATCAGCATAAAATTTCAAAAAATTTCCCACGCAAAACAATAAAATTAAATTTAACCACAACATGCTAAGCACAAGCATGTTACACATTTCGACAGCATTATAAAAAGAAAAATAATTGTATTTAACACACATAAATAATAAATTTTGCCTGACCTTACGCCGCCATAGCCATCTGACTCTCCATGCCCTGGTAGACTTCTGGTATCCAAGGATTGTCAGCAAATTGTTTATCATGTCATTTATGAATTCGAACGTCGGATAACAGGAATTTGTCCCAAACATGAAAGGAACTGTTCTCTGGTTTTAACATGTCGTCACACTTCTCTCGCGCCTTCTGGGTTGTCCTTTTGATGAAACGGTATTTGACAGTTGGACGATGCGGTTGTCGAAGCAATTTGACTGACGTCTTGTCAATCCCTTTGAACTTTTTATGCGGTGGCAGACCGATTAATGGGTAATTTTGCCCCGAAGTGACCCGTGTCACATTGCTGGTCATGGTAACGCCAGGCGTGTCCACTAGGCTGTTAGTTAAGCCGTTGGGACATGGAGTTGACAAGTCAGGCGAAATGTCACTATGTGTTGAACATAGCCGTTGAACTACCACAGTTGCTTTTAGTAACGTGACACTGGTTGCTACTGCCATCTCCGCCAGGTTCGATTCTTCAACTGTCAGTGGCTCTACTGCCATCTCCTCTCGGTTCGGGGTTTCCAATGTCAGCGGTTCTACTGCCATCTCCTCCCGGTTTGGTTCATCCACTGTCAGTGGTTCTACTGCCATCTCCTCCCCTTTCAGTTCTTCCACTCTCAGTGGTTCTACTGCCATCGCCTCCTGACTGAATTCTTCCACTGTCAGTGGTTCTACTGACATCTCCTCTCGGTTCGGCTCTTCCACCGTCAGTGGCTCTGCTGCCATCACATCCTTGGTGGATTCTTCCACTGTCGGTGGCTCTACCACAATCTTCTCTCTCTGACTCTGGGCACTGACTTCTCTAGCCAATTGGTCAGTGGCTACTGAGGCAAACTTTTGTCCTGGCACACATATATTGTACCTTAAGTCTAAGATTTTGTCGAGGACCTCTCGCGCCTTGTCCACAGTTTGAGGATTGGACATAAGGCATACTTGTGTCATCATCAACTGATCTGGGAGTCCCCGTACAAATTGTCTGAATCCAATGGCTTCTCAAGTTGTTTCATCTGCCGTTGGAAAACTCCGGTTGACTAAAAGTTTGATGTCCGACGCGTACTTGACCGCGGATTCGGCGTCGAGAAACTTTCGTTTTTCCAATAATTTTTGGAAAACTGCAGGTGGTCTATGGTCCTTAAATCTGCTGTCAAGGGCCTCCTTTAATTTCTCATAAGTGTTCTTCTCCTCTTCCTGTAGATTACAGTGGATATAGTCCTGAACTGGCCCAGTTGCTGAAATTTGCAGATACATGCATTTGTCCTCTTCGCTCCACTTGTGTATTTTTGCAACGATTTCAAATGTGTAAATAAACGAGTGCCAGTTAGAACTCCCGTTGTAGGTTGGTGGG
>MUZC01001434.1:17211-32482 GCA_002072015.1 Radix auricularia
GTGTTTACGACGAAGTAAATATCTCATTGAAGGTCTAACAATATCTCATTGAAGGTCTAGCAATATCTCATTGAAGGTCTAACAATATCTCATTGAAGGTCTAACAATATCTCATTGAAGGTCTAACAATATCTCATTGAAGGTCTAACAATATCTCTTTGAAGGTCTAACAATATCTCATTGAAGGTCTAACAATATCTCAAATAAAATAATAATTTGACCTCAAATGTTTTTAAAAATTTCTATATGACGCTTTTCCAAAACATTTGGAGGAACGTTTCACAATTTTGTGTACTGCCAATTTTTATAATTTGTATCGAGGACGATTTTCTGTTCGAGTGGTTAAACACCCAGCAATTAGAAGTGACGTGGAACTGTGGAGGGCTGGCGCGATGGTCGAGTGGTGCACTCGTCTGGTGTACCGCTGGTGTTGGGTTCGAATCCACGTTAAGTCAAGGATTTGTTCCCGGGGCCAAGGGTGTATGCTTCGAATGGGTACCTAAATAATGGTAAGGATAATAAAGGCAGCTGTTGAGTTAGCATTAGACAATTTGACGTCTCACATGTTCATTTAATTAGAGAGAAAATTTGCTGGAACGGAGCATTTGAGCTCAATCCCCACAGTATGAGAATCACTTCGTTGGTCAAAGCTCTTCTTCCTAATTTTATTTTATTTTCTCCGTACGTAAAGACATCACCTTTCTTCTGCAGCTTCCTTGCCTCTTATTTAAGGTAAACACGTGGGTATGATTTCTTCCCAATACGGACATCTACTATAGATAACATTTTACGAGAGTGACTTCCTGCAGCCCTACGAAAAAGACAGATTTAGAGTGTCCGACTATTTGAAAATATTTGCTTCTTCATTCCCAAAAAGTGTGTTTTTGTCTGTTTCATGACTACATCTTCTGTTGATCTTCCAAGCCAGTATAACAATCCAGGCTTTCTGAACTATGAGAGTGGAAACATTGAAATATGATACGTCACTGTCAAAGCTTTTAGAGTTTGGGACCTAAATAACGGAGCACAGAAGAAAGGAGAATGAGTGTAAAGGATGACTGGTTGTTCAATCTAAATAATAATAATAATAATAATAATAATAATAAAATGATAATTTATATAGCGCTGTGTCCCAGCAAGGAGCCAGGCTCACAGCGCTTTACATGAAAACAAGGGGGGGGGGGAGGGATTTTATGAACTCAGTATCAGAAAGAATATCCCAAAAATAATTCTTGTCGATCCACTTTAAATCCATTCTATTCCCCTACTAAACAACACGAGGATTTCATCGGAAAAAAAAGAAAGTAGAGTAAACTACCACTAGAGAAACGCTATGTCGTACGAAACACTATTTCATTAAGCGTTCTCTGTATGTTTATTTGCTTGTCTAACAGAAAAACGAACATGCATAAGTCGAAATAGTCCATTTTTCAATATAATTTCATCGTTTCGTTTTCCGGGAAATACTATTTTGTGAGTAAATTTGTGTCAACATCTTGAACCTTGCGCCTTGTATGCTGTCAACTTCCCTAGTTGCAGTCCTATTCTGTATGATATATTAATCTTAAATTCTGACTGCTACTTGATATATGTCTTGTGTCTAATTGTTGTTAATACTCAATAATTGTTATTTAATATATCGTAGTATATTTGATTCCATTTTGTTAGAACTAGGGTAGAGATAATTATTATTTTTTGTAATTGTATATTATTTTCATTATTTCATCCCCCTAATATTTGTTCTGTTTAATTAATTTAAACTTTTTTATTGTGCCAAATAATTTTATTTTATTTTATTAATTGTGCAGATGACGTCATCTAAACTTCCCCAAAATCAATTCCGTAACTTTGTCATTACTTCATTTAGTCTTTTGCCAACAAATTTATCAAAGAATTGTACTGATTTGGCACTCAATATTTTTAAGTAGACTCGATACACCACACATGTCAATTTTTTAAACAATTGTATCCATAAAAATCTTGTTCCTAAAGGTTTTAAAACTAATTTTCATCCTGCTGCTGGTGCCTTTAATTCCTTTGATCGACTCAAACTTTCTGCCATTGACAAGAAATGTGCTCTTGGACGTATGAGGATTGTTTTGGACTCACACAAGCGTTTAATTTCTCAACTAACTATTAAAATAAACAAATTGGAGAATCAAATTCGTTTGAATACTTGTGATAACAGCTTGCTATTCAATCTCATTCACTGGATAATACACGGTCTCAATAGGGAGCTTTACAACTTATTATCTGAAGCCAAAAAAAGAAAGATTGAACATCTTAACACTGCAAATAATCCTAAACGTTCAATTTCTCAAGTAACGGATCATGAATCAAACTTGGTCGTCTGTATTCCACCGGATCTTCCACTTTCTGAGCCAGAAAGATCAGTTCTGAATAAAGGTCTTAAGTTTATTCCTCTTCGGGCCACAAGTGATAAATACCAATTACTGTCAGATGCCCATCGTTTCTTTCGTTCAATGAGATTGCAGCTTTACTTTTATGGTACNTAACGATGACGACGACGTTGAATTTCCTTTACATCGACAGCGTAAATCAACATGGACCCCTGCTTCTGATCAATCTAAAGCACTCGACCTTTATATTAAAAGTACAGAAAATCAAATCCAAAACATTAAGCAAATTCCTCTGAAAAAATCCAATTTAACGAAAGAAGAATGGCGAGCACTTTTTCAACTTAAAAAACGCCAAGACATCGTTATCAAGCCGGCAGATAAAGGTGGAGCCGTGGTGGTGTGGGATAAGAGACTGTACATTGAAGAGGCTTCCAAACAATTAAGCGATACAACTTTTTACAAGCCGATGATAAACGATCCCATAATTTCCAATAATGAAATTGTTAAGGAAACTATTGAAGAACTTATAGATTGTGGCCAATTACCACCCTCTGCAAAAAATTTACGCATTTATGATAGTGATCTAGGTAAGCCATGCTTATACTTGTTACCTAAAATACATAAGCTGGGAAACCCAGGAAGACCCATTGTCTCCGCCTGCTCTTGTCCTACTGAATTAATTTCTGATTTTTTGGATTCTGTTTTCCAACCGATAGTTGAAAATTTACCATCATATATTAAGGACACTAGCCATATGCTAAAATCACTGGATTCCTTGGTTTTACCGGATGAAGATCACCTCCTATTTACAATGGACGTTTCTTCATTGTACACGTCAATTCCACATGCTGATGGCCTCTCTGCAATTTCCTTTTTTCTAAACAAGAAGGCAAATCTTAAGTTCCCAGCAAGTGCCATACTACGATTGACCGAGCTGGTCCTAAATTTAAACTCGTTTGAGTTCAACGGACAGTTTTTTGATCAAATTAGTGGAGTTGCCATGGGAACAAAAATGGGACCAAGTTATGCATGCATATTTATGGGCCATTTGGAACACCTATGGAATAAAAATTACAAAGGTATTTGTCCAGAGTACTACAAGAGATACATCGACGATTGTATTGGAATAACCAAAATGGACATGCAGCAATTGCAAAATTTTATTGACTTCATTGGTGGCTTCCATCCTTCAATAAAATTCACATCAACTATTCATAGGAGTACTGTTAACTTTTTGGACATACAAATAAAATTAAAAGAAAACAAAATATCAACATCCATCTTTTACAAGCCTACAGACAGCCATAGTTTCCTTCTATATACATCGTCCCATCCTCAATCGTGTAGGAACTCTATCCCATTTTCACAACTACTAAGACTTAAAAGACTCTGCAGTGATGAGGCAGACTTCTTGGAAAGAAGTGATGAGATGCTGGACTTTTTTAGAAGGAGGTCATACCCGGAAACAATCTTAACATCAGCTGTCAATAGAATTAAAGGCATGACCAGACAGGACACATTTACATCATCTGTTCACGATCAATGTGATAGATGCAAATTTGTTTTAACTTTCCATCCCCATAATTTTAAGGCCCGCCAGGTGATTCTCAAAAACCGATCAATCCTTATGGCTGACCCTCTAACTCAGCAGGTCTTCAAAAAACCTCCTCTTTTTGCTTTCCGGAGAGATAAAAGCCTCAGAGACATACTTGTAAGAAGTCACCTTCCCACAATGAAAGCACAAATTGGAACAAAAGGTTGCAACAGTAACCGTTGCAATACTTGTCCATATGTGGTTGAAATTAACAAAATTTCTTTCCCTCTTGAACAATTCTTAATAAAAGATGGATTCACTTGCACCAGTCGCAACGTGATTTATGCAATTATTTGCAAGAGATGTAAAAAAATGTATGTGGGTGAGACAGGTCGTCGTCTTGGAGATCGGTTTAGAGAACACCTGTACAATATAAATAAACAGGCTCAGTGTCCTGTGTCTAAACATTTTAACAGTGTTGACCACGATGGCATTTTGGATATTGTAGTTACTGGTATTTTATATGCAACCAATACCCATGATAGAGTCCACATGGAAAATAGACTCATAAAACGATTTGGTACGTTGGCTCCATATGGAATTAACCAAATCCACAATTTTACATGACTGCAAAATCGTTTTCCCGTTGTGGTTTTCACTGTTACTTTAGATACTTCAACTTCCTCCTTTTTCTTATATTCTATGTCCGTGTTTATTTTTGTCTTTCATTTCTTTTCATTTTATCACATAGACTTTAATATGTTTTAATTTTAATATATATGTAAGTACATGTAATTTTTTTTGTACTGATGAAGGCATGAGCCGAAACGTCTACCATTATTTGTATTAGTTGATAATAAAGCTTTAATTTATTGTTTCCTTACACAAATAGTCTGTGTAATTTGTTGTTTTTTTTTCCCTTTGGAAGAATGATGGTGATTTCCGGGTTAAGACTACTTTTCCTGTTTGATTTGGAAAACTCTCTTTTTGGAATTGCATAATCACTTACTAATATGTCAGTAACCACTCTGTTAAACTTTGCAATGCTTTTTAATAGTAATGTTGTTTTTAAAGTGGTGTTTACGACGAAGTAAGCTTAACGTTGGTTTTTACTTCGTACGAAACGCTTTTATTTCTGCAGAAAAAAAAATAGATATGGGACTAATTCTTGGCCTCTAGAGTTATTTGAAAATAGTAATGTTTGTTTTGAGGGCATGTTAACGTTGAAGTATATTTGTTTTATTGTAGAATATTACTTCGGGGAAAACACTTTTTCATGTAGGAAAATTAAAGTAAATATCTAAGTCTAGTCTATATCTAGACTCCTAAGTTTTTATAATTATATTTCAGATTTAAAGCAATGTGTAGCCTAAGAACAAAACAGAGCCCAGATGTAATCAATGCGACATTGGCTAGTATTAGGGAAAAGCGGCTCTCTATTAGAAAGGCTTCTAAGGACTTTGGCATTCCACTTGCTACTCTTTACCACAAATTGACAGGCAAGCGGCCTGTCATAGCCTATGCAAAGACCCTACTCACGCCTGAAGAGGAGGTCAAATTAGCAAAGAGGAAGAAGAGAAATTTATTAAGTTTCAAGCCTTAGCTGTGGGGCTAATAGAAAAGTGCAGTGTAGCAGTAGAAGAACCCCAAAACTGCACAGCCAAAGCTAACTTGACAGTAGATGACATTTTAAAGCTGCCAGCTTTTGTTACAAGGAATAAAAACAACAAGAAAATAGTAAATGCTCCAACCATGCCAAACTTGGTCAGTGGAGAAAAGTTTAGCGAAGCATTTAAAAAGAAAATCGAAGACAAAAAGAAATAGAAAGAAATAAACTGAAAAGAAAGATCGAGGGAGAAGAAAGCAAAAAGAGAAAGGACGCACAAAAAGATGCTACAAAAAGGAAAAGAGAGCAAGAAAGGGAAGAAAAAAAGACGAAACAGAGAAGAAGAGAAGATACAAAAAAAAGAAAAATAGTGGAGTCCAAGAAAGTAAAGAAGTATCCAGTAATAGATCTATCTGAACGCACAGTTAATTAAATAAGTAGAACTTGACATCGCTGCAGACAATATTTTTAATATAGAAGAGGATCACTTGTTGGCAGGAATGTGTCAAGGGTGCAAAAAAGGGGGAGGGGCAGAGGTTTGGGTCCAATGTGATGTGTGTAATGGCTAGTGGCATGCACAGTGCACGAAAAATTGTACATCCTTAAAACAGGACACTTTTGTTTGCACTGTTTGCTGCCCTGACCAGTGACTGTAGACTATGTTATATTTTATGTTATGTTATTTTATTTCTTAACGTATTTTATTTCTAAATGAATTTTATCTACCTAAAGTTTATTTTGTAAAAAAAAAAGCTTATACTGATATTGTCAGTCTACTATGTTGTTCTTTGATTCTGTGTGCCTTTATTTAAATGTACATATCATACAGAACTAAGTTATTTGGGCTCTAATTTCTTTAATAAATTTTTTGCATTATTATTGACATCTCCAGTGTTATTTCTTAGACTCCCTTTACTTAAAAATGATTATTTGGTGATTTTGGTTATGTGTTTCCTATGAGGTCAAAGTGTATCCTTTGAAAAAAAATACGCAAAAAAGTGTTTCTCAGGCGGTAGCTTATTGGGTCAGCTAATATTGCTTTTACACTCTAACCTCGCGTAGTAATACAAAAATGCTTTCACAATAAAGAAGTCTTGTGGTCATACTACTTGTAGGTGCTTTCATTTTTACTCCATGTCGAGCGGTTTAGAAACTAAGCCTTGAAAGCAAGAAGTCGTGCTAAATTTAGCGTAAAGCGTTTGCAAAGTGGTAATTTACTCTATTCGACATTCACAGAACAAGCAAGTTGTAGCTACTTGGTGGACACTTACAAATGAATATCGATTCCGTCAAGGGCAACACAAGTCCTTAAAACTTCTCAGGGCATCAAAGTGCTTCCCAAAACTATAGAGCCCCCACCCCCACCCCCACCCAAAAAAAAAGCAGCCGTAAGGGTAAAACGTAGCAGAAGAAAAATATGTAAACGGGGTATGTGTGAGCCTGAGAGAACGTAACAAAACAACGGACGTTTCGGCAGAGAAAAAGAGTAAAACACAAAAAAGGTATAAAGAATAATTTAACAGGATAGGCGAGTCTCACAAACTCTTGCTGAGCGCTATCCATAAAAACAACTGAAGTAGTGTTACTAAACGCATAATTTAAAAAAAAAAAGCTCGAAAAAATGTCACAACGGGGGTAAAAAGTACTTATTTTTCCTAAAATGTATAGTATTTCCTTTTAGATCTAAGGACAGATAACTCAGCTGATCTGTAAATTACGACCCCTAACTCAGGTGTTGTTGTTGTTGGGGGGGGGGATGGGGGGGGGTTGATGATGATTTCCAATTAGTTACTTTGCTGGGTACGAAGGAGCTGATTCTTATTGATTTTATTTATTTTTAACCCCCATTGTGCTACTCTGGTAGGCATCATTGTTTTTAAATACTCTCCCGAACATAAATTTTAAAGATTTGAGTCAAGAGACCTGAGATGACCTACACGAACAATGGACGTAAACTTCAGCTAATTGTGCAATCAAGCGGGGAAACGTAAGCCCCCCCCCCCACACACACACACAATTATAAAGCAAAGTCAAATACATATGTTTGCAATGGATATGTGGGTTGATGGATGGGTAGGTAGATAGATAAAATGGTGGATAAATGGATGGATCAATGGATCGCTACGTGAATAAATAGATAGACAGACAGATAGACAGACAGATAGACAGACAGACAGATAGTTAGACATATATAAAGATATATAGATAGATATTTAGATATATAGATATATATAATAGATAGATTGATAGATAGATAGATAGATAGATAGATAGATAGATAGATAGATAGATAGATAGATAGATAGATAGATAAATTGACATGTCTATACACTGATAAAGCAATAGCTGGTAGATAGATAATTAGAAGAAAAATAATTTAAAACTAAAAATTGTGTACAGATACACTTAGGTATCTAAAGACATAGGCAGGAGACTTAGTTTATTAGCAGTAGCCACATAAGTGACAGCTGTACTGCCGAATGTAGATTAGATGACTGTTTTATTCATTGACCCAGACAATTTAATATGTATCTTTCTAGGTTAGTAATTGTAAAATTTTTAATTTTCTGAATAAAGAAGATTTATTTTTAGTATTTTACCGATTTATCGGTTATGTATTACTTTTGAATAATTTATAAAGCAAATGAAAAAAAAAACAATTACTCGGCTGGGACATATTTATATCCAATATGATTTTGATAATGGATGAAAATATATTACTTAGAAAGACAACATCCAGTTTTATGAGTCCAGTTAAATGACCCACCGTAAGTCGCCACCACTGTGTCAAGTCCTAACACTTACTTTCTGCCATGGATGCTGCCATTAATTTCATTTGTGTTATTTAAAATTGGTTGAATCATCGAACTCAGTACATAAGGCTTTGATCACACATAGTGAGATGCTACAGGTAAAAATATGTGCTAAAAGTAAAAAAAAAAAAGCTTTCTTTCAAACTTCAACGCGTCGACAAAGTTCGTCATGTTAAACTTTCTTTTTTATCGTCCAATCTTCACAAAATTTGGCTGGCGGCTTCCCTGCCCTAACCACCGATGTTTAACATATTTTATTTGTTGGTATGACAACAATGTTATTCGCCATATTGAACCATTCCAACGGTCTTTATACTTATGGTCCCATCTTACAGAAATTCGGAACTCGGGTTCTCAACAATAACTGAAAACCTTCATTTCCGCTGCAGCGCGCGGGTATTTTATTGATAATAAATAACACCAAAATTTTTTCGTTTTTTTTCTATTACCCGAGCTGCCAAACAATCATTTTAGTATAACTTAATACAACTTTGCTTTAATGTCGTATCACCTTAAAGCAGTGCTTAATTATCTTCTGTCATGCCCCAGGAAGAAGAAATCATTCCCCCCCCCCCCGCGTGGCTGTAAATTGTATCATTGGCTATAAAATTGATATTAGTACACCTCTGCCGAGGTCAAAGGAGCCCTCCCCTGAACGGGAGCGCGCCCCACTATTTGAGAAGCACTGCCTTAAATAAATAGTAAAGCCCCAAAGTATATTCTGTAGTCCGTCATAATAAGTTTAAATTTTTTTTTTTTAAACTTAATTTTGCAAGAAACAAAGATAGTGTAAGTACTAACCAAACTTTCGCCATGGGGAAACTCGTCTCACAACTCACACTAAGTTCTTCATTTATACAAAATAAAATATTTGTCTGGTTAACTAGAATAAATACCACTTAAATTTGCTGTCATAATCATGTGACTGTTACCTGCAATTAGCGATATCGAAATCACAAAGTCCTGGATCACACAACAAAAAGATTGGAAAAGTGTTCATCGCGCTCTTCAAAGAAATACATTATAGAGACCGCTTACTAAACTTCATTCTTTTTAAAAAGGTATTAAGAGTTTTAAATGAAGCAAATAACATGAGTGATGTCAGTAATTGAGCTAATTCTAATTACAAAATATACTGCAATTATTATTCTTGGAATTCCCTAGAAGAACACGCTGGATCCTAAAAGACCAATAATTTTTTTCAGTGGCGTTGCGACAGAGGGGCAAAGAGGGCAAATTCCATCGGGCGGCACTTTTTTAGGGGCGGCTAATTCCTGGTCGTTAATTAGCTTTTAAGAATGAAAAAAATATTCAACAAGGGGAAATATTCTTGTTAAAACAAAATGAATTGACAAAACAAATAAAGGGACTTATCCTAAAAAAAAAAAAAGAAGCTAAACGTTTGGTTTGAATTCGACCAAAGTGTGACTTAAGTACTTTAACCCCTGGGGTCTTCTAATTAGTGATTAGATTTTACATCAACATTTTGCACCATTGCTGTTGTGTTTTTCTCATATATTAATGTTGACGTTACTAGTAGACAGATAACGTCATTTATTTTTTTATCGTTTTATTTTAGCCAGTATAAGCTAAATAAATGTAAGAGCTAGAGCTATAGATGATGTACGAGTAAAGAAGAGCCAAGTAGGAACACTTGATTCGACAGCCAGTACGGACCAGATTCACGGTTGACACTTGATTCGACAGCCAGTACGGACCAGATTCACGGTTGACACTTGATTCGACAGCCGGTACGGACCAGATTCACTGTTGACTTCAAGCAACCCGTCCGACTTCTGAGTAAACAAACTTTTTGTATGTGTAGTTGTTGTAGCTTATCTCTATATATGTATCTGTAGTGTAATTAAATAGCTTTGCTGGTCGCAAGACTTTGGAGTTTTATTGTGTCATTAGGCATATTTATATATTTGTATTTACATTTTGAACTATTAAACACATACGTAATGGTTTGAATCTAAAACTTTAACACGGACAATATTTTAAAAATGAAATCACCCAAACATGTACCCGATAATTCTATAGTTTTTAAAACAATAATCTACCAGAAAGATTTATGTGTTTTTTAAAATTCTGTAATGTACCATTGGGAATTCCATTTTTTAAAAAACCATTAAAGTAACAAGGAATTCCATGGCTTTTTTTTAAACCATTAAAGTAACAAGGAATTCCATAGTTTAAAAAAAAAAAAACAACCATTAAAGTAACAAGGAATTCCATATTTATTTAAAACCTTATTCTACTAGAGAGCTGTTAATGATTACAGTTCTAGAGCGTTGGACATTTGCTTATCCTTCACTTAGAGATAACCAAGATTGGACGAGTTCTATTTAACAGCTTTAAATCATTGTGTTAATCATTAGATTTATTGCTCATTTTAAGTTTCCACTTGTTTAAAAAAAAAAAAACACCATTAAATCTATGACCGAAACTGAAATTATTTTGTCTCTGTTTCTTGATTATGATTTGTTAAGAAATAAATATCCACATCACTTTATGTTAAACACCTTGAAACCTTCTTGATGCTTGGTATATCATACAGAATAGATCTGCATAA
Source organism: Radix auricularia (assembly GCA_002072015.1). Classification (NCBI taxonomy): domain Eukaryota; kingdom Metazoa; phylum Mollusca; class Gastropoda; family Lymnaeidae; genus Radix; species Radix auricularia. Next base: position 28,100 of record MUZC01001434.1, read on the forward strand.
AGCTTTTTTTTTAAATAAAAAAAAACCAAAAAATTACACAAACTATTTTTTTATGCTTGGTGGATGGCACATCTGTTAAGCTATGATATCTTATATGTATGTATGTATATATTTATACATATATAAATAATAAATACACTGAGTCAGTTTCGGTCTTCTCCTAGGCACATATTCCCTTAGAGCATATTCTTAGGTCACATTCTCTTAGGGGATATTCTCTTAGGGTATATTCTCTTAGGGCCTATACTCTTAGGGCCCAATCTCTGAAGGTATATTCTCTTAAGGTATATTCTCTTAGGACCTATACTCTTAGGGTAAATTCTCTTAGTATATATTCTCTTAGGACCTATTCTCTTAGGGCATATTCTCTTAGGGCCTAATCTCTGAAGGTATATTCTCTTAGGGCATGCTCTTTTAGGGCATATTCTCTTAGGGCATATTCTCTTAGGGCATATTCTTTAAGGGCATACTCTCTTAGGGCATATTCTCTTAGGGCATACTCTCAGGGCATATTCTCTTAGAGGCATATTCTCTTAGAGCATACTCTCTTAGGGCATATTCTCTTAGGGCATATCTACTCTGAAACAGCTATCCACGACGGTAAATCTTTTCAATTAGCAAATCTCTCTAAGCTCTTCTCTCTGGGTACATCTATTGGACATATTTTCTCTCTGGGCACATCTCCACGGGACATTTTCTCTGGCTAAATATATTTCGGTAATGTGTCTCTATGTGTACATCTCAGTGTTTACATCTCTCGGAAAACACCCTCCTTCGGTACACACCTTCTCTCGGGACACACCTTCTCTCGGGACACACATTTTCTCGGGACACACTTTCTCTCGGGACACACCTTCTCTCGGGACACACCTTCTCTCTGGACACACCTTCTCTCGGGACACACCTTCTCTCGGGACACACCTTCTCTCGGGACACACCTTCTCTCGGGACACACCTTCTCTCGGGACACACATTTTCTCGGGACACACCTTCTCTCGGGACACACCTTCTCTCGGGACACACCTTCTCTCGAGACAAACCTTCTCTCGGGACACACCTTCTCTCGGGACACACCTTCCCTCGGGACACACCATCTCTCGGGACACACCTTCTCTCGAGACACACCTTTTCTCGGGACACACCTTTCCTCTGAACACATCTTCTCTCTGGTCACACCTTTTCTCGGGACACACCTTCTCTAGGGACACACCTTTTCTAATGACACACCTTCTCTCGGAACACACCTTTTCTAAAAACACACCTCCTCTCGGGATACAGCTTCTCTCGCGGCACAATTTTTCACGGGACACACCTTCTCTCGGGACACACCATTTTACAATGCACACCTTTTCGCGGGACAGATCTTCTCCCGGAAATCTCTTTTTTCCGGCCCGATCACGCGGTCAGGTACGAAAGCTATCTGAGGGTTTTATTAAGTTATCTTTGTGTCTATCTGAGGGTTGTATTAAGTTATCTTTGTGTCTATCTGAGGGTTGTATTAAGTTATCTTTGTGTCTATCTGAGGGTTGTATTAAGTTATCTTTGTGTCTATCTGAGGGTTGTAGTAAGTTATCTTTGTGTCTATCTGAGGGTTGTATTAAGTTATCTTTGTGTCTATCTGAGGGTTGTATTAAGTTATCTTTGTGTCTATCTGAGGGTTGTATTAAGTTATCTTTGTGTTGTATTTCGAAATTAGAACTAATAGCCTTAAAATATGTATAATTACTAATTTACTCTTGGTTCTTTTATCCTCTAGTGTTTCAAGGTTTAATGATTTAACTAACTGTGTTACTCTTGTCAGTTTTGAATATTCTCCAGTAATGAATCTGGCAGCTCTTTTTTGGATTTGTTATAACTTATCAATATTTTCTTTGGTGGATGGGTCCCATACAGAAGATGCATATTCTAGTATAGGTCTCACCAGGGTGAGGTAGCATTTTAGTTTTATATCTTTGTTACATTTGTAAAAGTTTCTTTTTATAAAGCCTAAGGTTTTGTTTGATTTTTTAATAACTTCATTGACATGGGGATTCCAAGATAGGTTCTCATTTATTATGGCTCCTAAGTATTTTGCATCTTTAGTTTGGGTTAGTTCTTTTCCATCAATGAAATATTTTTAATTTATTTGTTTCTTTTTCTTTGTTATCCTTAGCAGTTGACACTTTTCTGGGTGGAAGGAGATACTCAAGTTAGTTTCCCATTTTTTAATTCCCCCAAGTCTTTTTGTAAAATTTTGCTATCTTGTTCTGACTTAATTGTTCTATAGATTATACAATCAGATAATCATTTATATAAATTGAAAAGAGTAATGGAACTACAACATATCCTTATAAACCTTTATTGGTGCAGATTTAGATCCACTAAGTATTACAGTTTGTTCCCGACCCAAAAGGAAGTCTTGAATCCGGTAATGAGATTCCAAAGTATTTAAGTTTTGTAAGTAAACTAAGGTGGTGAACTTTGTCTAATGTCTTTGAGAAGTCTAGTAATATTGTATCAATTTGATAATTATTGTCTAAGACTTTTGATAGTTCATGTATTAGACCTATTGTTTTTCACATGACCTGTTTCTTCTAAAGGACCATAATTTTGTATTGTTATCTTTAATAATTACATTGTTTAAATATTAATTTTGGAGATTTCAAAAATATTTTAAGATTTTATGTCAAATGCTTAATTTTAAAGTATTTTTTTTGTATCCTTTTTTAAATTGGTAGCCTTAAATTTCTTAAATAAGTTCTCTTTTTGCTTTCATAACTTTTCAAAATTAGAATTGAATTTGCATTTATAAATTCTATATTGAAGTTTGTTTTGTTGGAACATTTTCTTCCATTATGGTTTTAAATGTCTTTGTATATCCTTCAAAATTTCTTCTAGGCATCTTATTTATGTTATTTTTTTATTGTATTGGTAACACTAACAATATCGGGATTAGACAGTCCAGGAATTATTGTGCAGTCTAGTACTAGTCCTAGTCTGTTTGTTAGGAATATATCTAGTGTTTTCTTTTCCTAGTTGTTTTTTTTTTTTACCATCTGTTCTAGGTTTATGTTGTTTATAGTGTCTAAAAGATGTTCATTAACTTCTTTATGAAAACTAGATTTTTTATTAAAACTTAACGTACTGATTTATACATTTGACTGTTACGTAAATAATTTATAAAATCGAGATTTTCTCCACAATTGTACGGTTGTCTCACTTGACTCAGTATAGAATTACAGAAAATGTGTCAATTGACCTATTGAGCTGGTGACTTAAGAATAGAAACATTCCTTTAAAAAAAAGCATTCAATAGTGGTAAATTATGTGTCTGTAATTCTTATAATAAAATTGTTTTGAGATGGAAGGTGTTATATAAAAAGAAGTTCATCTGTTCAGATAGTTTTCAATAATAATTTTGTTTAATGACAAAACATTTTATCAGCATAAAACCAAACACCTGTAAAGAGTGTACCTTCGTTAAAATTTATTAAGTTGTTCAAATTTGAAATTTTACAAATTTTTGTTTTATTTTATCAAATTATTGCGAGGAGAAGAAAAACAAAAGATAGTAATAAAGTGTGCAATAGCTTAACGTTGTTTTTTTTATTGCTATCACAATAAAGGACATCTTAGTACGTCACTGAACCATTCATGACGTGTCATTGCTTGGACTTTATCTCAATCGGCATGGATCTGAAATATTACATTTTATGTAAATTAAAACATGTTAAAAGATTTTAGCAACATTGATGGACTCATTTTTTTAAAATAACAATTTTTGGAATTCATCTTTTGAAAAGTTTTAGAATTGAAATTTTCAAGCAATTTTAATTATTAATTTAAAAAAAAAACCGTAAAAAACCAAGTTTTTCACTATAAATTCTTCATATACGAGACAAAATTAGTTTATAAGGATGTTCATTATAATACGCAGGGCAAAACAATCCAAAAACACAAAATTCTTGTTATGTCTCGTAAAACGTGTTTAATAAAATGCGCACCAATCGTGAATACATTTTTATACAGTAATGTCAATGTAATGCGCACCTTATTGCGTGACAGGAAATGTTGTTGAACATATTACGCACCACAACACTCTATCTCAAAAAAAAAAATTAACATGAAATAAAGAGATAAATAAAATAATTAAAAATTCAATAATTCAATCGCTGTCCATTTGACCGATTTGAAATTTTGATACATCATTTTTATAATTGGCATGAGTCTGCCTGCAAAATTTCAGCTCGCTAGCATACGAGAAAGTGGGTTAAAATAGATCCAAAGTTTTTTCGGCACGGCCGCACGGTCAGTCGGTCGCACGCACGGTCGGTCGGTCGGACGGTCGGTCGTTCGGTCGGTCGGTCGGACGGTCGGTCGGTCGGACGGTCGGACGGTCGGTCG
>MUZC01001434.1:36015-56104 GCA_002072015.1 Radix auricularia
CATTTATTTCAAAATTTAGCAATTTTATGCGGACGATCGAAAAGAATTATTTTTAGTGCCCACCGTCACTAAAGACATAACTTACCACCGTCACTAAAGACATAACTTACCACTGTCACTAAAGACATAACTTACCACTGTCACTAAAGACATAACTTACCACTCTCACTAAAGACATAACTTAACACCGTTACTAAAGACATAACTTACCACTCTCACTAAAGACATAAATTACCACTGTCACTAAAGACATAACTTACCACTGTCACTAAAGTCATAACTTACCACTCTCACTAATGACATAAATTACCACTGTCACTAAAGACATAACTTACCACTGTCACTAAAGTCATAACTTACCACTCTCACTAAAGACATAAATTACCACTGTTACTAAAGACATAACTTACCACTGTTACTAAAGACATAACTTACCACTCTCACTAAAGACATAACTTACCACTCTCACTAAAGACATAACTTACCACTCTCACTAAAGACATAACTTACCACTCTCACTAAAGTCATAACTTACCACTGTCACTTAAGACATAATTTACCACTCTCACTAAAGACATAACTTACCACTGTCACTAAAGTCATAAATTACCACCGTCACTAAAGACATAATTTACCACTGTTACTAAAGACATAAATTACCCCTGTCCCTAAAGATATAACTTACCACTGTCACTAAAGACATAATTTACCACTCTCACTAAAGACATAATTTACCACTGTCACTAAAGTCATAAATTACCACTGTTACTAAAGACATAATTTACCACTGTTACTAAAGTCATAAATTACCACCGTCACTAAAGACATAATTTACCACTCTCACTAAAGACATAATTTACCACTCTCACTAAAGACATAATTTACCACTGTTACTAAAGACATAATTTACCACTGTTACTAAAGTCATAAATTACCACTGTTACTTAAGACATAACTTACCGTTACTATAGAAATTGACGCATTCAAAAATGGTCCTCTCAGGTGCCATCATTTCTCTGTCAAATGCATAAACTAGGAGAGATGGTGAGGTTGTAGTATTCGTTCTTCCACAACGGCAACTAATCTGTTTGAAAGACAAACACAAAAAAAGTCGATATAAGCAGGTCCGTTTGTTGGTTGTATGAAGCAAATCTTGTTAATACCATTTACCATAATCAATTTGGACTTTAAAAATCTAGATTCAAAATTGCCGATCAGATAAATGTAGCGACATGGCATTCAACGCTTTCTTCAAGATGGTTACCGAACCACCGCAACCAACGCACTAAAACACCATGACACCACAACACCAAGACAAATCCACACCATGACACTACGAATCCAAGACGCCATGACACCACGACCCCAAAACATCCTGACACCACGACACCAAAACATCATGACACCATTATGCCATGACACCACGACCCCAACACATCATGACACCAACACAACATGACACCACGACACCAAAACACTATGACACCACGACACCAACACACCATGACACCACGACACCAACACATCCTGACACCACGACGGCAACACACCAAGACACCACGACACCACCAAACTAACATACCATGACACCACCATACCAACACACCATACACCACAACACCACGACGCCAAGACACCATAACACAATGACACCAAGACACCACCACACCAACACAACACAACACCACCGCAGCCCAGCTGATAAATAAAATAAAATGTAATTTAGTTTTTGAAATCTTTCATGACTTCTCAGTCAAAGAAGATGTATTCTAATTTTTAAAACGACAATGAAATAAGCATTTGGGCATTATTGAGCTCTATTGTATTTGATAACAGAGCAGTGGAGCCATAAAACAAAATCTATAATAACCAGGGCACTGGTATCAGCAATGGGGGCCCTTGGGGGAAATTCGTGCTCGGGCTCATATTCCTCTCTTAATATCATCAGTGTTTAATTAGATTAGAACTCTCCTTGCCACAAGAGGTCTTTCAAAAATCTTATGGGGATGGGGGTGGGGGTGGAGGTGAAGGTGAAGGTGAAGGTGGGGGGTAGGGTGGAGGTGAAGGTGAAGGTGGGGGGTCGTGGTGAAGGTGGGAGTGGGGTGGAGGTGAAGGTGGCCAGTTCACATGATGATTTGGATACCTATTCTCACAAACGATAAGAATGTATAAATGCCCCTGGTGGCTCGGAATGTCTTGTTGTGGTACGCTAATGTTGTTGTTGAGCCATCTCGTCCATAAGGGACTTCCACCGATCAAAGTCGGCGTCTTCACTTCCTCCTAGGACATAGGCCACCTACAAGAGACCCCCCCAGGCATCTCTATCCTGGGCCAGTTTCTCCATGATCTTCCATTCATGGTTAATTCTCTTGGTGTCTGCCTCCGATTCTCGGCGCCATGTGTTTCTTGGACGGCCTCTTGGACGCTAGTAGATCATACTGATGTCCTGATCTTCCCGCTGGGAAACAACAAGCTGCAACTCTCCAACTGAATATAAATCAGGCTCAAAAAACGAATAAGTCCATCCATTAGTATGTCAGTGCTCGCTATGGGGCGACTTCCAAATAAATACCGAATAAAACTTTATCGAAATCCTCGCCAGGATTTTTTGTCGAGATTAACAGTTTGCTTTCTCGCTGTAATATGGCAGCGATGAGCTAAGTTTTTTTCAGCATAAATTAATTCGAGAAAAAGAGGTGATTTTAAAAAAATAAGCCGTGCTTTATTCGACGACGAAGTTAATTTTCTGTTTCAATGAGGATGCCTCAAGCTTTGCTTGCATATACACATAAATAATATTAATTTTGAATAAGGTTTCTTATGCCTGCAAATAATGGTACTCTGGCAAGGCTAACTATTGTTGTCTTGCCAGAGTACCATTATTTACAAAGTAAAATGTAAACTTTCCGTGTTATTTACGAGACAGCAAAGGGAACTAAAGCAATACAACAATAACAACAACAACAACAAGAACAAATAAATCAACCAACGTATTGGTTTAATTTTTTTTTTTTTAAAGTTTATAAAAAAAGGCGACTTAAATGAAATATTAGAAGTCTTACATCTGACAAAGTGAGCATATAACCGAATCCATTTTTTGTTAAAATTTAATACTTCCGTGTCTTTTCTTTTTTTTCCCTCAGAAACGTAACTGAGCTTTCCGCGCCCTTGGCAAATGAATATAAAAAAATAAATCATAAAGGTAATACAATTTTCAATTTGAATACATTTAATGATTAGCCCTTGGCACCTCTGGCCACTGCCTCGATGCCAATGTGTTGTTACGCCTGTGGAGTGTGTGTGTGTGTTTGTGTGTGTGTGTGTGTGTGTGTGTGTCTGTGTGTGTGTGTGTGTGCGTGTGTGTGTGTGTGTGTCTGTGCGTGTGTGTGCGTGTGTGTGTGTGTGTGTGTGTGTGTGTGTGTTTAAATTTTTATTTGATATGCTAAAATTATACCTTACTTTGATGAGGCTTGTACTAGGAAATTCATTATCTATATGGGACCCACCCTCCAAAGAAAAATTTATTAACGAGAGAAAAAAAAAAAAAATTTTTTTAAAGCTGCCAGATTTATTCTTGGATTATATTCCAAACAGTCAAGAATAAAACCAATGGTTAAATCATTAAATCCTTAAACACTAGAGGACACAAGATACAAAAGCAAAGTAGTAATCATATATAATAAAAAGCAATTTTCTGTGCGATCATCGATAGCGATTGGTCCCTCAAACTTCTAAAGACTCACACAGCCAATCAGAAAAAAACAAATTAATCGCATATTGAACAAGTTTGCGCGAACGTTCAGAGCGAGATAGTTTTTGTTCAGTATTTTTTTTTTCAAAAACTTTATTTTGAGCGGTGGGCTCTCAAATATTTTTTTTTAATTTAACTGCGGTATGCTCTTTTCTTATCTTCTTAGATATACAGACGCTCCTTCTATGTAGAAGATAGTTGCGTCCACAGACCATGAGAGATGATCTGTTGGCAAGTGATGCAGCGGTCACAGGCCACGGCTATAGGGGTTCCACGCATTACCCCAGCCGCCTAACTATTGTCTAGTTAGGTACCCATTCAGAGCTGGGTGACTCTGGGACTCCTCAGGCCCCGGGAACAAATCCTCGCCTTCACGAGGATTCGAACTCGTGACCATCGGTATGACAGTCGAGCGCGCTACCTCTCGACCACCACGTCCCACGTGCACGTGTGTGCATATTAAATTGAGCTGTGGCCTTTTTTTTTTTTTTTTTTTTTTTAACGGATACTTATTTTATTAGATAGATGCGAAAAAAATGTTCCACTACAATAGTCACACAATTGATGGGGTTTATATTTTTAACGTGTTAATGAAGTTGTGAATTTTCTAAAATTCTGTTGTGATGCGTATTTAATTATTATTTTAAAGTTCTAATTATAATTCTGTAATTAGTGGGTGAATTTTACGTGGAAAGCGTTGGCGCAAGTCAAATATTTCGATTATAGAGATGATTGTAAGCACGTCGTTATAATCAAAGGGGCAACCGGATATCCGGCATACCGGATATCCGTAACAGATATCAAAATTTTCGCAACTATTTGGGTTCGGAAAATACTTCCCGCTGAACCGAATAGTATCCGGATATCAGGGTAGTAAGAATTTTTTCAAATCAAATTAAATTAATATTAATACGTTTTTAAACAAATTTATAAAAAAGTAAAAGAGACGATAACCAGAAATGTGCGATACTTATTGGGATTTATAGTCAAGAACTTTATTTTTATTATGACTATAATGAACAGTATTTTGACGTGATGACATTTATGGCCGGTCGAGGAGGCACAACATGCCAACGAAACGACGGCGGAACGTTGCTTGTTATACATAAAGCAATTAATTCTAATTCATAAATTTATCATAAAGATAACTAATACAACCCCCCGGATTGACATAAAGATAAAAACTCCTTTCTTATTTCGTTTGCAAGAACGAAAACATACAAATTGTTCCCGCCAGGAATTCGTGGATGAAATGGGTGCCTTAAGAAACTAGGAAAACCAACACTTTATCAACATTTAAAACTCTAAAAAGAATGCAGGGCCAGGCACAAACAATAGATAAGCGTAGTATGCAATAATCTTCTGTATAGAAGGAGCGTCTGTAACTGATAAGAGGTGTTGAGAAAAGTGTGTGTTTTTTTTATACCTGGCAATGCTGGCTCACTGATCAGAACTGAATTAATGATTTTCTCAACCCATAGAAATTTAGTAGAAAATTAAGTATCGACAATATTATTCTAAGTTAATTTTTTTTAAAATAAATAAATTATGTAAGATTTTGTTTCGTTGGCCAAAAAATGTTGTTCACATAAAGAAAGAGGTCCCAGCGTTCTCTTGTTATCATAATTCCTCACATAGCATCACGTGTAGAAAGGCCGACTCACCTTGTCATAGTAACGAGGTACAACTCCTATGCCCATAGTGATGGCTTCCCTGGGTACCATCGTTGGACGAGTGCATATTGGAATGGCGCAGGCCCTTCTGCAAGTGTACAAGCTGACGGCAAGAAATAAAATAGCATTTAGTTTTTAACAATTTTCTTTCTTTTTTTTTTTTTCTAAAGAAAAAGGGGGTTGCGGCGGAAACCTCAAACTTCTCTCATCGATCTCCGCTGCAGCCCTTTTTCGGACATAGCGTTTATTGAAAATATTTTTTACATTTACATTTTATTCTGGCTGTAAGCCTTACAGTTTTTTTTATTTATTTTTATTTTTGGTTTTTAACAATTTTCATGACTGAGCTATGAAGCAGCTACAGCCTATCTGTGATTGATATTTACTATCACGTGACATTCTCCTTCTTAATTTATACAGTCTTTCGTGTGTTTTTTTTCCAAGATTTATGAAAACTTAAACGGATTTTGGAACGAAAAAATAAATAGCCTACTATGAATCAGTACAGAGTCTAAAACAACCATAATTTAGAGTAAAATTCTAATTAAAATAAATAAAAACATAAAATTTCAGTCTCTTGAAACTTAAAAGACGTTTTAAACGAGATTTTCATTATTATTTGTATACCCCCCACAACAACAGATGTCAGTAAGCATTGCTACATTAAAAAAATAGCTTTTATAAGAAACGAGTTATTTTTAAAACAAAACTGTATATCATTATCATAAGGGGAAGGAGGATTGGTAAAATACGTCAAGTTATTTTATGTCTGACGCCAATAGATAACTAAATGGCCGCTACTTAGATTATACCTAATGATTACATGCCAGTAATGGAATATGTCTAATTGTCACAAAACGATGTAAAAACAATATATTATTAAAACTATTGGTAATACATTAACTTTAATATTTATGGGAACTTATTTTGATAATCATAGTGAACAATGACGTTATTGTATAGGCATATGCATATGATATATTAATAGGTATATTTAAAATACAATAGTCAATAGTATAGTCATTAGCTGTAAGCTCAACGACCTATAACCTATGGGTCAGTATACCAGTGTGTAAATAATTTAAAGTCAGTATTACTGTATAATATTTTATTTCGGCTGTGATGAATAACGCTAGACAATATTCCCACAGATGTGCGACGAACGCGAAACTTTTAGAAATGTTTTAAGAGCCTAAAAGCCGTCAATTTAAAAATCGTAAAATGCCAAAGCTAAGAGAGTTAAAAAGGGTTTTGTTTTGTTCTGTTTTGTTTTCAAATCTTTAGTATGAATGGTTCGATTTCACGGTGCAGATATTTTGGGGCACACATTTTTTATTTTTAAAAATCGGACTTATTTTATTTTAATTCGTTTAATAATTACATGAAATCAATAACATCTTGATTTTAATTACATTAACTTTGTGTTTAAAAAACCGAGACATTTATATCTTATCTTAGATATACAGCCGCTCCTTCTATGCAGAAGATAATTGCGTCCACAGACCATGAGAGATGATCTGTTGGCAAGTGATGCAGCGGTCACAGGCCACGGCTATAGGGGTTCCACGCATTACCCCAGCCGCCTAACTATTGTCTAGTTAGGTACCCATTCGGAGCTGGGTGACTCGGAGACTCCTCAGGCCGCGAGAACAAATCCTCACCTTCGTGTGGATTCGAGCCCGTGACCATCGGTATGACAGTCGAGAGCGCTACCTCTCGTCCACCACGTCCTTCGGGCACTTTCTTTATTTTATAGATTCGAAAAAATTCCAATTTCTTGTTACACAATGCATTGTAACATTTATTTTATAACATGTTTTTAAAATCATTCTTACCTTATGTTTTCATTACATATTAAGAGTTTAAATAGATGAATCTTGTGGGGAACAGGCGATTAAAAGAGCAAATGAGATTGCATGAATAAAATGATGTGACTTTGTGTGTCGGACTAGGTAGGATATAAAATGAGAGTCTTCTGATCATGTTTAGGGGCAATCACTCAAGTCAGAGTCTTCTATCTATACACACGATTACAAGCAATCAACCAAGTCAGTACCGAAAGAGTTGCTTAAATAAAACTGAGCAATGTACACTTTATCATATATAATGGGACTGCATAAAGCTTTTTTAAAAAATACGCAATACACAAACTAATTGTGCAAGAAAACAATAAATTTATCTTTTTATTTATAAACTAAAACGTCATCAGTACAATGACATGAAATACGTACCTACATAAGTCTTAAAACATATTATATCATAAAATAATAAATATGAGTAAAATGAAAAAAAAAAAGGAAGAACAAAAACCAAGGACACCGGATATAGGAACAAAAAGGAGGAAGTTGAAGTATCTAAAGTTGCAGTGACAACAAAGATCGACCTCACTTACTAATTGTTATTTCCAGTGAAGGTTTTGTGCGCGTTATTGTTGACCGGACAATCCATGGTACTACTGCATTTACAGACATGAATGATATCAGTTATACAGTTGTTGTCGTCTACCCTTTCTATAGCGCAGCCAGTGTTCATGCTAGGACACGTTGCTATAACCTATGACCATAAAAAAAACAACATGCATTAAAAAGCAGTGTTAAGATGTGTATGGCTAACAGTGTGGGATAAAAATATGAAAACATGGAAACTAGCAGACGTGTGACTCCGATAAAAACCTAGACGAAATAAAATCAAAATTGCTCTAGAAAGCAAATTGTATCGACATGAAGCAACAACAACAACAACAACAACAACAACAACAACAACAACAACAACAACAACAACAACAACAACAACAACAACAACAACAACAACAAATTAAAACGAAAAATACTTTGGTTGGGGGCCGTCCATAAATTACGTCACGCTAAATTTGACCATTTTAGCTCCCCCTTTCCCCCTGTCAAAAACTGTCACAAATCTTGGACATCGCACTTTGGAACAAAATAATATATTTTTTTAACACTATGAATGCAATCAATACACATAATTTGCAATGTATGACCCGTCCGTCACACATCCGTCACAACTATCCCGTCCGTGACGCTACGCGAGGTAACTCCCGATTTAAAACATACAAACGTAAAACAATTTTTTTAAATTGTAGGTTTCGAGGTTAGTAGAGCGTCTTTCTTGCCGTAAAATATTTGGACGTCGCGTCATTAAGCTGTAATTAATATTTAAAGGTTTATTTGATGTAAAAAATGACGGAAGTTTTCAGCTGAAATCTATTAGTTTTGAAAAATGTTCATCACAACAACACAAAGTAATATGAAACTTTCATTGATTTTATTAATTTTTGTTTTATTCATTTATTTCAAAATTTAGCAATTTTATGCGGACGATCGAAAAGAATTATTTTTAGTGCCCTGCTTTCTAAAATTAGTAGCTTCACAGACGGGACGGACTGACGGGACATACATTGCCAATTATGTATATTGATTAATATTATTATTTTTTTTTTTTTTGGTATTAAATGTCCATTTTTATGCGTGCATATTGTGTACGTTATTCTAAATTAATTTTTTATATTACTGTATACTATCCATTATTCGGCTGATGAGATTTACAATTGGTTTATGTTTGGTTGTCAAGTTTCAAAGCGTTTTGTACTACAATGACATTTGTTTTATTACTGCAAATGAAGTTTGTCAACTTATGCTTCAGTTTAGCGTTTGTTTTTTTTCTTTTATACTCTACGAGATTGCATATTTGTGTGTTTTAGAAAAAATAACATATTTAAAAATTGAAATAATCTCCCCAACACAATAAATTTTGTTTGATTGTCATTTACTTGCAGTGGCGTATCTAGGAATTTGTTGGGGCTTGGGGGCCCGGGGGGCTTAACCTCTTTGGGGGCCCCCCATACATGGCGCTAGCGTAATATATCATGTAAGAATCCGGGTTGTTTTCGAATGTTGTCCCCCTTCCCCTCCTATAGCTACGCCACTGTTTACATGTGATCTTTTAATATTTATATGACTTATGTTTTTTAAATGCTTTTATAATATAACTGGAACAAATAACTTACATGAAAATAATAAAAGCGTTTGTTAGAGTAAATAAAACGTGTATAGTAAATTATAAATACGATTAATTATTAGTACCTTAACATTTTCTTTCATCCTGTGATTAACTCTACTTTAAAGGCTTCAAGCAAAATAATTAGTTCTTCGTTATTGACATTTGAAGACCTCAAGATAAGAAACAGCTATGCGACATTTTCTGAATTTTTTTTAGTTATCCCCAGTATCTGATAGTGGATAAAAAAAAAATTGAACGTTCTTGATCAGGCTATATGAAGAAAAATATGTATCCAACCCAAGTAACAACTCAAATCTATTGAGTTAATTTATATGAAATCTGTATAATTTTGAACATTAAAACTTGATTATCTCAAAACTAACAAAATGTGACATAAACCGTTTGTTCCATTGAGCTCTCCATTTGTAAATAACTATATCGTTTTGATAACACTGACACGTATTTGATAATGTTGCGGTAATAATGTATGGACCAACGTCATAATAGATATGTATAAACGTGCTGGCCTGACAGTAGTGAAAGCGTGCATGTGAATTCTCAAGACGTATACATTTAATGATAAAAACGATGAACTGTTGATACTATAATCTTTTCTTTAACCCCGTGACAAGTTTTACTTATTACGTTCATGCAAAATGAATATTTATTTGCTATTTACATGTGTATATGGTTTTTACAAAATTTTAACGTGTTTTTAGCGCATTTTCGAGATGTCGAAATCGCTATTGCACCCGTTTTGTCCGTCCGTCCGTCTGTCATCACCCTGATCACAGGATCCATAAGTCCTAGACCCATGATGTATATATGTTTTTTGTATGTTCTGACCTGCCATTGGTGAATCAACACTCAGATACTCGATCCGTTAAAAAACCCCGTTAAAACTACCAAAAAACTTTGCGAATCGAGAGTTAACACTGGCACAAGGAACGGCCGCCATTGCCGGAAGTCGAATAGAGCATTTTTCAAGCATTCAAGAGTGGTGCGAAGGCGTGCAAAAGAATTAGTTGTTTTTTTTAGTTGACGTCATTAGAATATGTGTAAAGGTTTAGAGACTTTTACGTCATCATTTGTGGTGACTTGTAGTTAGATTAAAGAGAAAATAAAAAATTTTAAAATGTAAAGAAATGACTTTTAAATTTAAAAATGTCAGGTATATTCATTACACAAGAAAATTCATAAAAATATGTCTAAAATCTAAACACAATTACTGATAACTACATAATGCTGATATCTAACATAAGTACTGATACATAATACGAAAATGCGCTAACACGTCCTGAGTTCCAAAATGGACCAGGCTTAACATGATTTTTTATAATGTTATAGTAGTAATGTGTGGACAAGTGGGCGAATAAACTCACTGGTCATAATCTACAATGAAGCTTAAACGGCTTCAATTCACAGATGTACTTGATATAGATAGATGACATTACAGTAACATTTTATTTTAACGCACTGTGCTGTATTATTGGTGCAGTCAATTGGTGCGCACTATTCAATGCCGCAAGTTAACAATATTTATAAATACTTCGAAAATCAACCTGTTTTTCTGTAATATCACTTTATGCTGTGTGTAATTCACTAAGTATTTACAATTATCATGATTATGTCATTATTATTCATGCAAAATTACATAGCGCGCAGCTTAAGCCCAGGCGTTTTCTCATAACATATATATTCGTCTGTATAATCAAAACATTTAATTTGCAATGCAATGTATGTCCGTTCGAAACGGTAGATTTTTAGAAAGACCACCGCTTAAAAGCCTTGAAAAAATAAATACTGCGCTAAAAATAACTCTTTTGGAACGTCCGCATACAATTGGCAATATTGAAATGAGATGTAATTTTTTATCTCATTGTCTTCACATTTTCCGATTAATTGCTGTATCGTTTTCAGGCAAAAGGGTACAGTTTAAAAAAATAAATATATTTATTACTTTGAAAATTTACGCCATTTTTGACGGGTAAAATTCTAGTTTCATATATATAAACACCGTCACGTCCCAGATGGCGGGACCCCCGTCCCCCTGTCACAAACTGTCCCATTTTATTACGCCCGCTCCCCCCCCCCCTCTGTACTTTATTGACTCCCCCTTTAGATACTGTGAAATAAATAACTTACAGTGTATACTGAGGCCGGTCGACAGTTACCCGAGGCCGTACCGATCTGTAAAGCT
Organism: Radix auricularia; assembly: GCA_002072015.1. Lineage (NCBI taxonomy): Eukaryota > Metazoa > Mollusca > Gastropoda > Lymnaeidae > Radix > Radix auricularia. The sequence goes on from MUZC01001434.1 coordinate 47,660, forward strand.
GATAAGGCAACTAGTATTCGCCACATGCTCGTCGAGTGTGATACAATCTGTTGTATCTGAGATATTAGATGGAATACTAGAAGTTATCGCCGGAGTTTATGTGTAAGATGAAACTTGAATCCCTTTTGAACATGGACTCACGGGAAAATGACAGTCGTATTAAGGAAAACACGTGTTTATATATTGTTAACATTTTTACAGATTTCAGGGAAGGGGCCGGGTGAATTTAGATGATGACATTACATTCAGCAAGATTACCCCTCCCACTTTGTCAGTGGCCTGATCTGATTGGTCGACTGATACCCAAGTCATTACGTTATAAAAAAAATATATTATTGGATGATACAGTCTTGCCATGCATGTGAGCAGCGAATCAAACGTTGAGCCGTGGTCTCATCCAGTCACGAGGGGTAACCGAGGGCTGTAGGTGATTGAAACAGTAGGTGATAAAGGGTTTAATATCGACCAAGTTGTTTTGAGAAATGATCAATGAAAAATCAATTATTTCTAACAAGAACACCAATAAAAACCAAGATGAAAAGATGAGGGTTAATTCTGAAGATCCATTAATTTCGGTGAAACCTGAAGCAGTCTTTGAAACCCTATTTATCTTGCTGAACCATCCGTTAAACCCTGTTTATCTTGCTGAAAGATCCGTTAAACCCTATTTATCTTGCTGAACCATCCGTTAAACCCTTTTTATCTTGCTGAACCATCCGTTAAACCCTGTTTATCTTGCTGAACCATCCGTTAAACCCTATTTATCTTGCTGAACCATCCGTTAAACCCTATTTATCTTGCTGAACCATCCGTTAAACCCTGTTTATCTTGCTGAACCATCCGTTAAACCCTATTTATCTTGCTGAACCATTCGTTAAATTCTATGTGTCTTGCTGAACCATCTGTTAAATTGTATGTAGCTTGCTGAACCATCTGTTAAATTGTATGTAGCTTGCTGAACCATCTGTTAAATTGTATGTAGCTTGCTGAACCATCTGTTAAATTCTATGTAGCTTGCTGAACCATCTGTTAAATTGTATGTAGCTTGCTGAACCATCTGTTAGATTCTATGGGTCTTGCTGAACAATCTGTTAAATTGTATGTAGCTTGCTGAACCATCTTTTAAATTGTATGTAGCTTGCTGAACCATCTGTTAAATTGTATGTAGCTTGCTAAACCATCTGTTAAACTGTATGTAGCTTGCTGAACCATCTGTTAAATTGTATGTAGCTTTCTGAACCATCTGTTAAATTGTATGTAGCTTTCTGAACCATCTGTTAAATTCTATGTGTCTTGCTGAACCATATGTTAAATTGTATGTAGCTTTCTGAACAATCTGTTAAATTGTATGTAGCTTTCTGAACCATCTGTTAAATTGTATGTAGCTTTCTGAACCATCTGTTAAATTCTATGTGTCTTGCTGAACCATATGTTAAATTGTATGTAGCTTGCTGAACCATCTGATAAACTGTATGTAGCTTGCTGAACCATCTGTTAAATTGTATGTAGCTTGCTGAACCATTTGTTCAATTGTATGTGTCTTGCTGAACCATCTGTTAAATTGTATGTAGCTTGCTGAACCATCTGTTAAATTCTATGTGTCTTGCTGAACCATCTGTTCAATTGTATGTAGCTTGCTGAATCATCTGTTAAATTGTATGTAGCTTGCTGAACCATCTGTTAAATTTTATGTAGCTTACTGAACCATCTGTTAAATTGTATGTAGCTTGCTGAACCATCTGTTAAATTGTATGTAGCTTGCTGAACCATCTGTTAAATTGTTTATGTAGCTTGCTGAACCATCTGTTAAATTGTATGTAGCTTGCTGAAACATCTGTTAAATTGTATGTAGCTTGCTGAACCATCTGTTAAATTGTTTATGTAGCTTGCTGAACTATCTGTTAAATTGTATGTAGCTTGCTGAACCATCTGTTAAATTGTATGTAGCTTGCTGAACCATCTGTTAAATTGTATGTAGCTTGCTGAACCATCTGTTAAATTTTATGTGTGTTGCTGAACCATCTGTTAAATTGTATGTAGCTTGCTGAACCATCTGTTAAATTGTATGTAGCTTGCTGAGCCATCTGTTAAATTTTATGTAGCTTGCTGAACCATCTGTTAAATTGTTTATGTAGCTTGCTGAACCATCTGTTAAATTTTATGTAGCTTGCTGAACCATCTGTTAAATTGTATGCAGCTGGCTGAACCATCTGTTAAATTGTATGTAGCTGGCTGAACCATCTGTTAAATTTTATGTAGCTTGCTGAACCATCTTTTAAATTGTATATGTCTTGCTGAACCATCTGTTAAATTGTATGTAGCTTGCTGAACCATCTGTTAAATTGTATGTAGCTTTCTGAGCCATCTGTTAAATTTTATGTAGCTTGCTGAACCATCTGTTAAATTGTTTATGTAGCTTGCTGAACCATCTGTTAAATTTTATGTAGCTTGCTGAACCATCTGTTAAATTGTATGTAGCTGGCTGAACCATCTGTTAAATTTTATGTAGCTTGCTGAACCATCTGTTAAATTCTATGTGTCTTGCTGAGCCATCTGTTAAATTGTATGTAGCTTGCTGAGCCATCTGTTAAATTGTATTAAACAAAATGAGGGGGGAGACTGCAATCAGGCTTATAAAAAAAGTAAATGGAAAAGACGTAACAGGTTAAGGGTAAGCCTGACAGGGCGTAACAAAACAGCGAAAATTTTGGCAAAGAGCCTTTTTCAACGGACATACGATACACAAATAAAACGAATATAAAAAATAAAAACTTAGAAACGAACTAAACGTTTTGCGAAACTTCATTCTCTTTTTGTGCAGCCGAGCAATGAAATTTTCTTCCATTACACATCCGTAGTATTTCAACTACTAAGGTCTTAAAAACTGCACATAGACACATCTTTTCAAAATTTATCTTCAAAATTAATTAAATATTTCTTTCAATGATTAACGTAGCTGATGTATAACTTATTGCCATTTATGTGTTTATTATTATATGAATGTTTATTTAATTAATTTATGTATGTTATTATCTCAATGTAAAGCGCTGTGAGCTGGCTCCTTGCCGGGGTACAGCGCTATATAAACTTTCAATTTATTATTATTATTACTAATGATCCTACATTTTGAGGAAAATATGCAGTCCCGAGCCTGCGCTCTTTGTGTGGCTTCCCGGAAACCCCCATCAGCTTTTTGCCCCCCCCCCCCGGGGAAGTTAAGGCTAAGAAGCCTCCCCACGGAGGGGCCACCTGGGCGTCCAGGACACTTGGCCGAAAACGCATCCCACTAAGTTGACCTCCCAAAGGAGGGGTGGAGTTTTCCCTACTTCGACTCGCTATTACTTTGGCGCCACCCTCAGAAAGTTGTATTATTTTTAGATTGTGTGAATCTTACTGAACACTTGTTAAATTGTTTGTAGGCTATCTTATTGAACATTTTTTTAAATTGTTTGTATCTTATTGAACACTTGTTAAATTGATTAAATGTACAAGTATATTGACACTGATGGGCAGAAATGTTCGTGATGGTTGTCTTCGAACTTTCCGGTCATTTCTGCATTAAGAGACAGGCGGGTAGAAGAACCAGTTGGGCGATACCATTTATATATCAATACAAGCATTTAAGAGACAGGCAGGCGTTGGAGGTACCAGTTGGACGATACCATTTGCATCTCAATACCAGCATTTACTGTTTCCAGGGGGTGATTTTAGGAGGAAAAAAAAAATCATAAATGCATCTTATTTTACAAAGTGTTGGCTTTTAACAAAAGTTTTCCACTTCGATTCCTTTCCTGATCTCATGTCAATTTTCGACAAAACTTGAATAAATTTCATCGACACCGTTATTTTTGTTTCAGTAAAATACAAAATACTCAAAACCAATTGTGTAATGAAAACAGTAAATTTCAACTTTATTAGTTAGTGGACCAATAACACAGTGAACGTTTCGTCTTTTGCCTTCGTCAGTACAATCGACATACTTTACCTACGTTTGTACAAAAATTACATTTTAACTTTTTAGACATACTTAATCAATAAAAACAGTTACGTAAAGATAAATATAGAGGAAAAACTTTATCCGGCCTAGAAGTTATGTTTATCAGAAGTTTAACGCCCTAAAACACGTTTCGCTTGTCTTTACCCAGTTTTGTGCCATTGTTGCACATGATTAGACACAATATAACAACTGAATCCAAACAACTGACGTCATTTGTCTACCCCCCCTCCCCCGTAGTCCCACGAGTACGATTCGCTTGATAGGTCAATACGACCTTTAAAACAGTAACTTATATATAGCAACTTTGAAATAAAATTGATATTAACCGGGGTGTTATTTTATCACCCATTACTGGATAGACGCGTCCGATAAAAGCGCGCAACAATAAAATCAGGCAATGGCTTATAGAACTAAATACTTAATCAATAACCGCGGTGAAAGCTTTTGAATTAAAATCTCCAGAAGACCAAATATATTCTTTAAAATTTAAAATAAACTGTAACGCGGCTGTAAATATAGACTGTTTAGTCATATTAATCCGCGCCAGCATTATATCAATAGGCTACAATTTGAATGAATTAATGAATGAAGGCTTTCTTTAATAGTACTAATTCATGTTAGACTACCTTGCTCCAGTGGCGTCGCTAGGGGGGGTGTGGAGGGGGCGGGCCGCCCCGGGTGACACCATCAGGGGGGTGACACCATACCATAAAATTCTATATATTCCCATTATTTGGCACTGGAAAACACAGAGGATTAAATCATGAGGGGGTGACACCATGAGCTACCGCCCCGGGTGACACCATGAGCTACCGCCCCGGGTGACACCATGAGCTACCACCCCGGGTGACACCATGAGCAACCGCCCCGGGTGACACCATGAGCTACCGCCCCGGGTGACACCAACCCTAGTGACGCCTCTGCCTTGCTCTTTGAGTTCTGTTGTACAAATACTCTTTCAAATGATAAAAGTTCTTCCAATTTCCTTTTAATTTTTCTTTATTTTCAAAACTTAAGAAATTTTTTGCAAAGGCAGCAGTTTCCGAAAGCCCAAACAGAGACATTTGTTAAGCTGAGTGCCACACGCAAATAATTTTCGAAATTACCACGAAGATCTTCAATCTACGACGGATAAGGGGGAAGGGGGCTGAACGGGCTATAGCCAGGGGCCCCCGACGGTTTGGGGGTCCCAAACTTTTTATATTTTATAATAAAAGTGCACAATTGTTTGTACGAACCCTTGAAAATATAATAAGTTAAATAAATTAATAAATCTTATCTATTAAACTGATCGCTATTCAGACCTGATAGTCTTAATAATCGGAAAACTTTATTTGATTGGCTCACTAATGTTTTGTTGTTGTTTTTTTTAAATTAAATCTTAATCACACATGGACGTGATATATACAAATACAAAGATGCATAGAATTATAAATACATTGATACAAAGATACATTGATACAAAGATACATCGATACAAAGATACATTGATACTAAGATACATCGATACAAAGATACATTGATACAAAGATATATTGATACAAAGATACATTAATACAAAGAACCATCGAAAGATACTGGAACGTGCAATTTAAAACTCAAATGTGTATACAGTTTTAAACTAAGTATCCAAAGACACAAGACACAGTTTATTAGCAATAGAAATATTCTTAAGTACATAATCCATTTAACTGAATGACTTCTACACAATATATTATGACATTATGAGTGTTTTAGTTCTTGGGCCAGGCAATTTAATTGTTAGTGTTCTAGGTTAGGACTTAAATCTTTGACCTCGCCGACTTTTTATTGCAGCGATTACACAAGTCTATTTCATCAACATTTGATGCCACCTCGACTAAAACAATAGGACTGATTAAAACGCTCTAATAACATGAAAAGCTCGTGAATTTATGTAGCAAAATTTATTGACGATGTTTCTTTTACTCCTGATACTTGGACTATTTATTAGTTCCATTTATTCTGAATATTTTATAGTCTAATGCATTTATAAAACTATTGCTCGCCTATATTAATAAAAAATGTCATTTGTTTCGTAACAGATAAAAATATAGTTTAAGGCCATGTCACTTTTCACGTGCCCTGGTAAATTAAGTGATGTAAATCACCATCCCTGTGATAATTTATTCCACTCAATTTCACTTCTCGCGTCAATCCTTCCCTTCTCACACCAATCCTTCCATTCATACACCAATCCTTCCATTCATACACCAATCCTTCCATTCATACACCAATCCTTCCATTCATACACCAATCCTTCCCTTCATACACCAATCCTTCCATTCATACACCAATCCTTCCATTCATACACCAATCCTTCCATTCATACACCAATCCTTCCTTTCATACACCAATCCTTCCATTCATACACCAATCATTCCATTCATACACCAATCCTTCCATTAATACACCAATCCTTCCATTCATACACCAATCCTTCCATTCATACACCAATCCTTCCATTCATACACCAATCCTTCCATTCATACACCTCCTTCCATTCATACACCAATCCTTCCATTCATACACCAATCCTTCCATTCATACACCAATCCTTCCATTCATACACCAATCCTCCCATTCATACACCAATCCTTCCATTCATACACCAATCCTTCCATTCATACACCAATCCTTCCATTCATACACCAATCCTTCCATTCATACACCAATCCTTCCATTCATACACCAATCCTTCCATTCATACACCAATCCTTCCATTCATACACCAATCCTTCCATTCATACACCAATCCTTCCATTCATACACCAATCCTTCCATTCATACACCAATCCTTCCATTCATACACCAATCCTTCCATTCATACACCAATCCTTCCATTCATACACCAATNCCCCCCCCCATGATTGGATGAGACGACGACTCAACTTTTGATTCGCTGCCCACCTTTCAATAAATTATCATCCAATAACAGAACAAAATGTACATCCTGACGTGATTATCATTCGACCAATCAGATCAGGCCACTGACAAAGGAGGCGGGGTTGATATTGGTGATGGTCATGTCAGCACACAACTTCACCGGTCACTACCCTAAGCTTAATAAACAATTTTAAAATATATAACCGCACGTTTCGCTTTATAGGTCGGTCAGGTTTATCGCAACTCCAGGTAGAAAGGTTTGCAAGTCTCATCTCACACTTACACCCCCAGCGATAATTTCGATTAGTCCCATCTATTTTTATCTCAGATCCACCAGATCGTAGCACACTTGACGAGCATGTGGCGAATCATTGTTGCTTTATCAGCTTTACAAATGGGAACAGCTTTACGTGCCTGTCCACCACCAAGGATAATAGAGCGAGTAAGTAAGAGGTTTACAGTAAAAAAAAAAAAAGTTTTCGTCTTATTTTTTAAATCCACATACTATCTTCACCTTCTTGTCTGTCTGTCGTGGCCCCACCCGCGGAAAACAAAAAGTTAAAAAAAATATTTAAAAAATGACCCATATTCCGTGTTTCAATAGAGCTGAAATTTACACAAAGACTTTTGTCACGAAACAATGCATTCTTTCAAAATTTTGGTTCAATCAAATGTATTTTAACTAAATTAAATAATTTTTAGTTTATATCTATGTATCCCCGTGTAGCATGTAAATGTTTATACCTAGTCACTCGCGCGGTGCGTATTATATTGAACATATTTCGCGGGGCGCGTATTATATTGAAAATACTTAGCGCGGTGCGTATTATATTGAACATACTTTTATTATGCTTCCCGTTCTGTAAAGGTGTAGGCTAGTCTGTCGGGTGGTGCAAATTAAACGGAACATACTCAATATTGTTTTAATTTTGTCTCATATATAAGTATAAAATATTTAAAATCAAAATTTTGGTCTTTATGGGTTGTTTAATTTGCGCTTGATATATCATTTCACTGTATCACATAATTTTGGGATGGAATAATTCACTTATCATATTAATATAATCATTTGTAATTAATAAAATAAGCGGGAAAATTCTTACGCAATGTATCTTCTTTTTTAAAAAGTGTTATTCTTGGCAGTTAAGGTAAAATAGAGCTTTGATTTTGTGAGTACGAAAATTTCAGGGGTCCGCTAACTTATTTTAAGACCCTACGAAGCAATAAAACAGTGTGTGTATTTAACACACAAATAGAAGTTTTGAACTCAAAATAAAGCATCTATTACAGAGAGACATTATCATCCGTGGCGCTAAAGCCCATGTAGATCCCTGGCCTGCTCCACCACATCCTTCCAGCTACAGCCCATGTAGGGCCCTGTCCTGCTCCACCACATCCTTCCAGCTACAGCCCATGTAGGTCCCTGGCCTGCTCCACCACATCCTTCCAGCTACAGCCCATGTAGGTCCCTGGCCTGCTCCACCACATCCTTCCAGCTACAGCCCATGTAGGGCCCTGGCCTGCTCCACCACATCCTTCCAGAT